>OU343218.1:13631758-13735390 GCA_910596185.1 Chrysanthemum makinoi
CTTAGGAAAGTGCCTGCAGCTACTGTGTATCCTCCAAACACACCAATGCATTTAGTTCCTAGAACTATTTCCACTAATAGCAAGACCTTAATCAGCTTGTATGTTGTTTATTAACTATTCGTTGATTTTGAGAAGACATGTAAGAAGAGAATCACACCTACAGGGATAACTGAAGGGGAAAGGGGTTTTGAGCAAACTAAAGAATGCTATTTAACTGAGGTCATGCCTTTCTTTAAACAATTAAAAGGTCAATTTGAGAGTCTTCAAAAAGGGATAGACTCAGATATTAAGGAAATGGAAAAGGAATTTGATGCAATGATAGTTGAGGTCAGTGATTATGAACGGGAACTCAAATATAATGAAATTGAAAGGAAGAATCTACATATCTAAACTGAGAACTTAGTATTAAGTTGTGTGGCTCAAGATGTGTTTTATACTATTACTAAGCATTCTATTACTGCCTCTCAATTTCATGAATTATCTGTTGCTTTGAAAGTTTCCCATGATCGTGTCATTGAGCTTGAAAACAAAAACTCAAAACTAAGTGAGAAAATTGACCAGGATGATCACGATAATTTGGTAAAACACTTTTCTAAGCTAGAAGTTGAACATTTTGATTTGCAACTAAAATATCAATATCTAAAAGAAAATGTTAAAACCTCAAACATCAAGATATCCTCGGATGTTCCAGAGTTTGATGCAGTTTTGAAATAACCAAACATGATGAACAGATTCAAGCTCACTGTAACACGATCAGAAAGTTGAAAGCCCAAATTTCACAATTAAAGGGTGAAAAGAACAATGTGACTGGCTCCCAAATGCTTCCTCCTTTAGATTCTCAATTTTCTCAAAACTTTCATCTTCAAAACATCATTAACGCATTATTACAACAAAGAAAATGAGTTTTCTAGAAGAAAATGAAAAGGTCAAACAACACTTCAAAGAGTTATACGATTCAATGAAAGTCACTCATGACAAAAACAATGAAAAAATAACTTCGTTACAAAAGAAAATTGAGAATCTGAAGAGTCAGGAAAAGGGAAAATGCCACTTGTCTTTAAAGAGAATGTTGCATCAGTCATCTGAGACTCTAAATATCTTGTGTTGTTAAATACATTCCTCCTCATCTTAGAAATAACGAACTTGTGTTTCATAACTATTTCTCTCACCTTAAGGATAGTCTAGAATGTCTCCGTGATATTGTAGAAGAGGATTTCATAAATAAGCCACTTGATAGTGAAATTAGGTTTGCTTGCATTCAAGCCAAACAATCTCAAGAGAACGTTAGAATGTTTAAAAGCAACATGTCCTAAATCCTTTTGTGAGAAAAATAAAGATGTGATGCCTTGTTCTATGCCCTGTATTAAGAAAGTGAATTTTAATGTGCCTTCAAGTAGCTCAGATCCAAGCACTTTGGTTAATGCAAAAAATCAAGCTAAGAAGGCTAAAATGCAATGGCGGAAGAAGGTTAGAAAACATTGGAAACCTACAGGAAGAAAATTTAGAAACATAGGTTATCAGTGGATACCTACTGGCCGCAAATTCAATCTTAATGAAATGTGCCCTAAATTAACTAAGTCAATGCCCATTAGGAAGTGGATGCCTACTGGTAGAACTATCACGTTAAGAAGTGAACATACGTTGAATAGGTCTAATGCGGCTCTCTCACAAAGCATCTATACCTAATGATTTCATTGACTTCGCCTACGATGTGGGTGTTCCAATCCTTTGTTACTAACCAAATGGAACCCATTCTTGCATGGGGATCCCAATTATCGATTATCCATTTTTGTGCTGTGTTCAACGCTGCGATCGTTCAAATCGTTACGTGGTACACGGACTCTGTTCCAAGCATATATTTGGAGATCGCCATGACTCATGAACTTCGTGAGTAAATTTATCGGGACTGTTAGATTCGGGAACGACCATTTTGGTGCAATTATGGGTTATGGAGATTATGTTGTTGGTGATAGTGTAATCTCCTGGGTATATTATGTTGAAGGTCTTGGTCATAACTTGTTCTCTGTTGGTCAATTCTGTGATTCCGATCTAGAGGTGGTTTTTAGAAAACATACTTGTTTCGTTAGAGAACTTGATGGTGTGGAATTGTTAAGAGGAACACGTGGTTCAAACTTATACACCATCTCTATCGAAGACATGATGAAATCTTCTCCAATCTGCTTGTTGTCAAAGGCTTCGAAAACAAAGTCATGGTTATGGCATCGTCGTCTCAATCACTTGAACTTCGGCACCATTAATGATCTTTCCAGAAATGACCTTGTAAGAGGCTTACCCATATTAAAGTATGAAAAAGATCATCTTTGTTCATCATGCCAATTGGGAAAAAGCAGGAAATATGCCCACAAACCCAAACCTACAAACTCAGTTATGGAAGTTCTTCATACCCTTCATATAGATTTGTGCGGACCAATGAGAGTGCAAACGATAAATGGGAAGAAATATATTTTAGTCGTTGTTGATGACTACTCTCGATTTACTTGGGTAAAGTTTTTGAGGACAAAGGATGAAACTTCAGATGTCATCATCAAACTTATCAAGCGACTTGAGTTCGACTTAACAAGGACTGTTAGAATTATTCAAGCGGAACAATGGCACGGAGTTTGTTAAAAAAGACTTAAGTCAATTTTATGAAAACATTGGAATCAGTCATCGAAGAAGTGTTCCACGCACGCCTCAACAGAATGGTGTAGTTGAAAGATGAAATCGAACCCTTGTTGAAGCTGCAAGAACTATGCTAATTTACTCAAAGGTTCCAATGTTTCTTTGGGCTGAAGCTATTGCCACTGCTTTCTATACCCAAAATCGTTCCCTCATACACACCAGTCATGAAAAAACTCCATACGAACTTGTCCATAAACGAAAACCTGCTCTCTCCTACCTTCGTGTATTTGGTGCTTTGTGCTATCCAACTAATGAAGGTCAAGATTTAGGTAAATTAAGAGCTAAGGTGGACATTGGAGTTTTTGTGGGTTATGCATCAAACAAGATGGGTTACCGAATCTACAACAAAAAAACTCGAGATATCATGGAAACTATTCACGTTACGTTCGATGAGCTGTCTAGGCAAATGGCTCCAGGACAATCAAGTTCTGGACCCGTATCACAACCATCATCAAGTAGTCCCATTAGTTCCTCTCTTGTACAAAATCCCTCACCAACAACTCCATATGTACCTTCTTCAGAAGATGATTTGAAGAAATTGTTTGATCCAATGTTTGATGAACATTATGAGCCAATTTCTAATGATCTGTCTAATCCATCAACAGAGGCTATTCCTATCCCTGTCAACATAGATAACCCTTCAGTTTCTATGTCATTGAGTCAAGAAGCGCCTGCTGCTGATCACTCTGTCTCATCATCAAATCCTCAATCATCAAGTGTACATCATGGAATTGTTTCTGGCACCTATGATGGAGATAACCCCTTTGCTACTCCCGAAGATGCTCCTTTGAGAACATATTTTCTCTGAACCATCATCGAACCATCTTCATCTAAGAAAATGACTACGCTACTTGGTTCCTCAACAACAACCACATGAACACCTTAGAAAATGGACACATGATCATCCATTGGACAACATCATTAGAAACCCCTCTCGTCCAGTATCCACTCGTAAACAACTTGCAACTGATGCCTTATGGTGATTCTTCAACTCCGTACTATCTAAGATCGAACCAAAAGACGTCAAAATTGCTATGAATGAAGACAGCTGGTTCAATGCCATGCAAGAAGAAATTCATGAGTTTGATCGACTAGATGTATGGGAATTAGTACCTGCTCCTGATTGTGCTATGATCATTGCCCTAAAGTGGATCTTCAAAGTAAAACTTGATGAGCATGGTGATGTGTTAAAAAACAAGGCTCGATTAGTTGCAAAAGAATACCGTCAAGAGGAGGGTATTGACTTTGAAGAATAATTTGCTCCAGTTGCATGTATTGAGGCAATCAGAATCTTCCTGGCTAAAGCTACAAGTAAGAACATGGTAGTCTATCAGATGGATGTAAAGACGGCATTTCTTAATGAGATCTTAAAGAAGTCGTATACGTTAGCCAACCTGAAGGTTTTGTGAATCCAGAGCATCCTACTCATGTCTATCGCTTGAAGAAGACTCTTTACGGCTTGAAGCAAGCTCCAAGGGCATGGTACGCTACGCTATCAAATTTTATTCTATCTACTGGATTCAGCAAAGGAGCAGTTGATCCGACATTGTTCACTAGAAAGTCAGGCAAACATTTAATTTACGTTCAAATCTATGTTGATGATATTATTTTTTCCTCGACTGACTCCAATGAATGTGATCATTTTTCTAAGGAGATGGGCTCCAAATTTCAAATGTCAATGATGGGACAAATGTCATTTTCTTGGGATTACAAATTTCACAAAGTCCAGGAGGCATTTTTATCAATCAATCTAAATATGCAAATGAGATTTTAAAGAAATTTGGATTTGATTCTTGTGACCTGTTGACACTCCCATGATAGAGCGTACTAAACTGGATGAGGACCACTCAGGGATCATGGTAGGTCAAACGAAATATCGTAGTATGATTGGATCCCTGATGTATCTCACAGCTAGTAGACCTGATATTCTGGTCGTTGTATGCATGTGTGCTAGATACCAGGCTAAGCCTACCAAAAGCACCTTGAAGCGGTTAAACGGGTCTTTCGGTATCTCCAAGGAACCATCAACATGGGACTTTGGTACCCGAAGGATACTGGTATGTCACTAACGACCTATGCGATCTTGACCACGCAGGATGTCAAGATACACGTCAAGCACGTCCGAAGGTGCTCGATTTTTTAGGTGATAAGCTTGTGAGGTGGTCTTCAAAGAAACAAATGAGTACTTCTATATCCTCTACAGAGGCTGAATACATAGCCATGTCATCTTGTTATGCTCAAATCCTATGGATGAGATCCCAATTATCTGACTATGGCTTTGAATTCAACAAAATCCCTCTGTATTTTGATAACAAAAGTGCCATTGCTCTCTCATGCAACAACGTTCAACATTAAAGAGCAAAGCATATCGACATTCGACATCATTTCATCAGGGAGCAAGTGGAGAACGGTGTGGTGGAACTCTATTTTGTGAGGACTGAATACTAGTTAGCAGACATCTTCACCAAAGCTCTTCCTAGAGAACGTTTTGAGTTTATCCTCCCACGACTTGGTCTAAAGAGTCTACAACCGGAAACACTCAAACGTCTTCAAGAGGAAGACGAGGAGTAAAAGTTTTTCTTCATCCATCTCTTGTATATATTTATTCAAAAAGCAAAATACAAAATTATAAAACCCACAAAAGAAAATAGAAAAATATAAAATTTCAAAAAATCCATAAAAATCAGAAAATCTTTGAAAAAGCTAAAAATATTTTTCCATTTTTTTCTTTTATTCAATTTCATCTACGGTCTTTGTGTTTTCATTCAAAGAGTGACACGGGTCTTTAGATGAAGTTCGAATGTTCATATTAAAAAAATATAATAAAATAAAATAAAAATTGAGAGAAAGTAAAACAAAAGGCTTAAAGTCATTTCTGTCTATAACCTGTTTTTAAAGAAAGAACAGAGCCATGTTTTATCTTATTTTTCAAATCTCATGCTCTGATTCTAAAATCAAATGTTTGTCACTAAAAAGACAAATGTTTCCTTTCCAAATATTTTTCCTTCTAATGATTCTTCTGAAAAATATTTTCCATCTAATGAAAACAAAATTGCTTTGAAAATACCTCTAACTCTATTTTTGAAAATCATCTGGGCTTATCATCTGTCAAAATCTTTATCTCTCAATCAACAACTTATGTCATTGATTGAGGGGGAGAATGATTTAAATCGAATCAAAAAGAGTATTTTTCAAACAATTGGCACTTAAACGAGCAAGGTCTACTTTTGGATAATCAAAATGAACAATGTTTTATACAAGTGGTTCAAGACCTTGGCTGTTGTTATGTTTTCAAAAGATACTCATGCATGTTTAAACAATGGAGTTTAAAGTCTGAAAATCTGATTCTTATCAGTTGAAATGTTTTTCAAAAGCAAGTCACAATTCTCCTTAAAAGTTTTCAAAAATTAATTTAAATCAATAGAGATCAGAAATCTCAAAGGATTTGAAAATTATGATCGGGGGAGAACTTGTGACTTAAATTGGATATAAACTGATAATTTGATAAATGGTTTAGAAATATAACATCGAGCTCTCCCTCCTACATATGTCAAACGATTTCAAAACATGCATATGTTAAGGGGGAGCATCTACATCAAGCCAATAAGGATTGAATCGTGATTGATTTGCCTCTAAGTGCAGGTTTTTCCTAATATGTGCTAAACAATTTCAAAATCAGATGCACATATTGAGGGGGAGCAAATTTTTGAAAACCACATTCTTTCCCGAAAATATCTTTAACTGTATGTGAAACACTGATTTTGATCGGGAAAGTGATGTCGATATTTTTAGAAAATATTTATCAAAGAAGTGAATTCTTCCTCTTGCCTCCATGTGCCAAAATGATTTCAAACATACGATGCACATGTTGAGGGGGAGCCTTTTCTAAAATATCAAAACAATTCGGTACAAAATGCTTTGAGAATTTATCACAAGTACCGGATTGATTTTCAAATGGTTTTCAATTGGTTCCAATGGCTGATGAACAATACCAAAAGACCGACCAAATTTACTTTATGTATGGTGATATAAGGATGGTTAGGTTATGTATTCGTTCCCACGATCCCGCCAGAGCCGGAGGGATCTACCCAGGGACAATCCACTAGATAGTGTAGAGTCCTTAGGTATGATGAAAAAAGGAGAAAAGTGAGAAATGGGAAGAGTGCGGACTGAGACAGAGTTAGAACTGGAACGAACCCAACAAGGTTCTAGTTATGAAGTCTCGGTAAGTACTGAAGGGGTTGAAGAATGAAAAAGAATTGAATGAGAAAAGGGTGTAAAGAAATAGCCCTCCAATATATCAACCTTAGGGCAGATACCGGGTTCAATTCATATGCTATTGGTGTTTACCAAGGTAACACTGGTATTGAAGACAAGACGTCATGGACCCAGTAACACACTGCACTAAACTTCCCAAGCTACTCAAGTTCCTCTTAAAAGGACTTGTTTCATTCTCACGGGGAACCTACATTATCTATCGATGTTCTCTTAGAGAATGTTGATATTGAAGAAGGAGACCCTCTCCCTAGTTTCCGGCTTAGGAACCAAATGTGCACTATTAAGTCTAGAGCCACGAGATCATCTACAAATCTCATTAGGACACTGTCAATGAAGACTCTATGTTTCACACAATGTGGAAAGAGAGAATATATTTTAAGAGTCCTACGCGTTATCCTTGTGGTATTTCCAGAACATCTGAGTGATATGCAAACATATTCACAATGAAGATGGAAATCCTTCTAGAGCCAACATCAAACAAGCTCTTGGTAGGTGGCATGTGAGATCTATCCAATAGATCAACCATGTGACAACTGAACAGAAACAATGGGGCGATTCAAAATTTTTGAATCAATCCTAGTTCATGTTATAGATTGACGGATGCCTTTGAAAAACCGGTCGTTGTGCCTAAAAATCTTTTCTCTAGCACATCGACTGTGTATTAGTTTTTCAAAATTAAAAGGTGTTTATGATTGATAATTGATTTACCATAAAACCTTCGTTGTATTGCAAACCCCTTTATATATTAAGCAATACACGATTGTTTTTCAAATAATTTTTTATCAATCAGTGAATCTCAATTCGCTGGTTCACTCACTCCGTGTTGTCTTCTTTGAGACGTTCCAGTTTGAGAACAACTAGAGCAGTTGCGAAACCCTGTCAAGGAGATTCTTGAATTATACCGATCACATGCGGTACTTGTACTTGATCAACGGAACCGTGGGCGTGTACCTCAATTCAACGAAAGTGATCAAAGACACTTTCGTGCGCTTTATTGCTAACTGTTGTATGCAGGTACACCTGACGTTTCCAGCTAATCAGAATGGAGAAGGTCAATCAATAGCCACATGCTCACACAACACATTCATTTCTAAAGAAATCATGATACGTGCATCAACGACTCTGATATTTTCGCTCCATGCTTACTGCTGCTTTGCAAATATCATGAATCAACTAAAGCTTCCGCTACTCTGATGAGAAGATATCATGATCCAGAATGTGAGCATGTCGGTCCAAAAGTCACAACATCACATAATGTCAACACTACAAAAGAAGAGTCAGAGATTTATGGTAGCTAATGATCTCAAAGCTGGCTCAAAATCATTATCATGTGGATCAGTTAAAGACCTCCACTCGAATTAACCAAACATGCAAAACATGAAGAATCAAAGACTACGGGCTACAGAGCAAAGAACTTTAACAAGAATCCAAGAACATTCTTAATGTAATATCTGTTTGTATTCAATGTAATTTGAGGTGACCTCCCTTAGGGGGAGATTGTTAGGATTTAGTAAATCCAGTTATTAAAGTGTCGGTCACCTCAAGTATATATAGCCGTTAGAAAGCTCGTAGTCGTAGTTATTTAATGTTAGGTAGTATTTTGTTAAGTAACACCATGGAGGAAGGACGGGTCTTTACCCACTGTATGCCTGATCCACAGCCCGTAGGTGGCATTTATGTAAGATACTATAAATACCCTCTACCTCCCAAGGTAGAGGGTTGGAGCTAATAATAATTCTTTTACTTTCTCTCACTAGGTTCCCAACCTCTAAACTTTCTCTCTCTAAAACCTAGTGTGTACGCCTACTTACAATCATGGTTTGATGTGTTTGTGAAATCCAATATCTAACATAGAGAAGTAACATCACACGAGGACAGGGACAATAAAAGAGAAGATAATATCATGCCAATACCACTAACGATCATCAAAACATAGTTTACACCACAGCTAGAAACTCAACATAACATATCATTAGAACCAAAACAAGGTTTCTCAAGTACAAGCCATACTATGGCGAATAGTGGTGATGATAACAATAATGAAGGAATACGAAAATACATATAGATAGAGAGTGGTACAAAACACTATCAAATCTTACTACTTATGCCCCAAAGCGAAGCTCTCTGAAAGCATGCTCCAGGTCATCCAACCGCCTCCTCATCGCAGCCAACTCAACACTATCCTCATGTCTCTTCCTCATAAGATAAGCGTTCTGAGAATCTGTCTCAGACTGATGCCTCCACATCACCTGATCATAATCTCTCGCTGTCTGAATGGATCGATCTGCCGCTCCTACCCGATCATCCATCCGTTGTAGGTCTCTCTTCCTCATAGCGGACCTTCCCATCAATACGCTAACATCACTCACTATCCTCCCAAATCACTCTGCTGACACCCCCACTAGCTGACTCGCTATACTCTCAAGAGTGTCCTCATGCATGCCAAATTGGATCCTCAACATCGTCATCCAAATCATACTCCTCCCAATCCCCCATGATCCCCTAAGGCTCACGCTCGTCCTCCTCCTGAGGCTCAGGCTTAATATCCTCCTGAGGCTCGGGCTTAACATCCTCCTGAGGCTCGGCCTAAGGGTCATCCTCCCAGTAAAACTCCTCCCCCGGGTCTTCTTCATCCTGAGGTTCTTCCTCGGGGTCTTCTTCTTCATAAGACTCAAGAAGTCGACACCTCCGAGCAGGCGAAGAGTTAGGAGATGAAGGTGGTGATGAATCACAAGGTGCAGAAGATGATCCACTAGGTATCTGAAATGAAAATGTAGAAGGGACAGAGGAGAGTGGGCAGTAACGCGGAAAGATAATAGGGTAGGTGAACGTACGAATATGCGTGATGTGCGGCGAAGTTTTAATGTGTGAGGTGTAGCAGTCTGTCGCACGAAGCTAGGAGGTGATCGTGCGGGTGAACGCATAGTAAGTGAAGTAGGAGAGCCACGAATAGATGAAGAGGAGCCCGAAGCAGTCCCATACATCACTGGCGGTGCATGTCTCGCCATGACATATGGGTCTCTCGGGTCCATCCCCGGCACAGGTGATGTTGGTCGAGAACCAGCAAAAAGGATGTCCTCAGTGATATCGAAGGAAGGCATAGTTGTGACAATTGTGCTTTAACAAGGTCAGTGCATACACAAAATCCCATACGAATCATAATTCCAAAGATATCAAATTTTTCCAAGTATAAACATATCACAATTTTTCGACAAAAGTAATAGCACTTTAATACCACATCAATTTTAACTCATATACCCTTAGGCTTCAGCTTGGCAGGCAGGCATGTGGCGGTCTTTGGATCAATTTTTCAAAAACGGTTATAGTCTAGGTTTTGATAAGTACCGAGTTCTCTATAACCTTGAGCTCTGATACCAATCTATAACACCCCCAAAATTCGCTCAGCGGAAGACTTTACAACTTTGGGATGCTACGAAATTGGTACATTACCCAAGTATAGCGAAACAGAATAAAATCATCCATAATTTAAAAACATAGTCAAACGATAGTAATTTAAGTTTTACATTTATTGAAAAATACGAAAGTAAGCCCATTAGAAATAGTTCATATAAAAAGGTCCCAAATAACATCAGAGTGAAGTGAATCCAAAACCATGCCATCACTGCCAAGCACCTCCCAGTTCAGTCACTAAAGCCATACTTATCAATTACCTGAGAAAAACATGCTAAAAGTCAGCAAAAAGCTGGTGAGTTCATAGGTTTAATCAAATAACGAAGCATTTGAACCAAACAGTAAATCCACTTATTTCGCAACCTAAGTTATAATATATATAAGCAACCATCACACTCTAATCACATACATATACCTGCATGTTATACATCATGGCAAGTTGATGCATCCACAAATCCGGGTGAAACACTGGCAAATTGGGCAACCAAGTCCAGACGGGGTGGTCAACCACAATAGATCTATCTATAACATTCATGCTTCCCGTAGGAACTAATGACCTAATAGTGGCCAGTTAATGAGATATGTTAATACAAATAAGCTGTAAAAACGTTTATTTATATTTTACGATCTTCTAATGTTTTGTCGATAACAAATGTAAAATCATTTTAACGAAACAAATAAAATACGTAAATGGTTTGAACTAATAGTTTCTAACATATTCACATTTTCACATAAAACACTAAAACAAGTATAAGTGATTTTATAATTTAGTAATACATATGTACAACAACTAGTGTTTACATATTTGGATAAAATATACACATAACTAGTATGTAGTATATTGGGTAATATAAATGGGTAGAAACTTAAGTATCACAACCCATTGGGCAAATACATTGAATGTAGTTGGGTACAACCCAAAGCCCATAACCCACGGATCTTGACCCATAACCCATTACATGACATCATGCTTATATCATACATGGATAATATCCATAACCCATGGATCAACCCATACCCAAGTGACTAAGTGCATTGCACTCAAAGATACATTGTATCTAGCCAAAGATCCATGGTTCAACCCATGACCCATGACCCATAACCAAAATACCCATGGGCAAAGAGGAGCGTTCCACGGATCCCTAGCTTTGTGCTAGCCGGATCCCTTGTGGAAGGGATCCGTGGGATCCGAGGAACAGTAGGATTTTTCCTCTATAAATAGTGAGCCATTTCTTCATTATTTCTCACCCCTTTCTAACACACTTTCTCCCTGAGTTAAAAACTCACTAACCTCATATCCAAGAGATCTATGTTTGTAGTTTTGTTTTTGTGTGATCTTTTAGGTTCCTCTTAAAGGCAAGATCACCACCTTTGAATTCGAGCAAGCTCAAGTCCATGAGTTGTCATGCTTCCTCATCATCAAGGCTGCTGAAGTCTTCTTGTTGATGATTCCTTTCTTTATTCAAAGAAGTATAGTGTTAAAGACATTAGTGAAAGATGTCCCAAGTGTCAAGACGAAGATATTAGTGAAGGGTATCTATCGTCTATAGCATAAGCACTTGTGGTAGGTGCTTAGAAGTCAAGACAAGAAGCATTAGTGAAAGGTGCTTAGAAGTCAAGACTAGAAGCATTAGTGAAAGGTGCTTATAAGTGAAGACACAAGACATTAGTAAAAGGTGTCTTATAGATCTAGTCAAAGGCATTAGTGAAAGGTGCCTTAGATGTACATTCGATATGGTGTGTTTCGATGTACAAGATAGACTAGTATTAGATCCAAGGATATTGATATTCTCGATGATGTTGTAAAGGAGTAGATCTCCTTTGGGATTAGTTGTTGGTGTAGTGTGGTAGTAGTTCCTCCATTGCAATGGAACTAGGTGCTTAGCCTAGTACCTAATAAAGGGTAGGCGATGTTGTGAAGGTGTAGTTCACCTTGGAGTGAAAGAAATAGGTACTTAGCCTAGTACCTTATAAAGGGTAGGCGACGTTGTGTAGGTGTGGTTCACCTTGGAGTGAAAGAACCCGGTGGTTAGCCTTGCACCGGAAAAAGGGTAGGCGACGTTGTGAAGGCTTCTCCGCCATAAGGAGATTGGTGTAGTGATTACGAACTCTCGAGTAGGTGACTCGAGGAGTGGAGTAGGGCAAGGAAGGTGTCCTTGTAGCCGAACCACTATAAATACTCGCGTTGTGGTTTTGTGCTTCTTACTCTTATCTTTTCATTACTTACCTTTATATGCTTGTTTATCAACATCCAACACACACATCCAAATAGATTGACATAAGTCGATCTAAATAGTTTAAAAGGAAGTTTTAATTGGCAAAACTATTCAACCCCCCCCCTTCTAGTTTTCCACAATTGGCATCAGAGCTTCGTTACCAAGTTTCTTGAAGTATATTGTACTTTAAAAACTTGATACGATCCATGGTTAATTGAAAACTACAAAGAAGGTTTTTCACAAAAACAAACACCATGTCTCTTAAAACTATATGTTTGGATGTTGATTTAATAACAACATTTTTTTATTTACTTGTTTTATTTAATTGCACTAATCTTCTTTGTCATGTTGATTAGTCAAAGCTCATACCCACCAAGCTATAGGAATCGCTTGGTAACAAGAATACCTTCCTTAAGAAGGTATCTTAAACGCAAAGGAGCAGGAATCGTCTAAGTGACATTTGTTGTGTCATTTGTAAAGACATTCCTAAGTGCGCTAGAGGTATGATTTTTTTTTTGCTTGATAATTAAGTATGCCTATTTAGGTACTTATATGATTACATTTTGTGCTTATACATGAAACTTCATTAGGAAGCCTTTTTCTCACATTCGTGTTTCATTTCTCGTCTAAAGTCGTGGTATATAAAACTTATGTTTTGTTTCTTTTAATCCAATAATAAAACAAAACACGAATTTCAAAAATTCCTCCTTCCCTATAAATACTCCACCGTCGACCACTCTACCAAACCCTCACTCTTTCAAATCTTCCAATTTCAAAAATTTCCTCTCATTTCAAAATTTTCATCTTCCTCCTCATTCCATCTCAACCGAAACCAAGAAGATACGTCATCAACATGGTTTACATCGCACTCGTGCTCATCGCCTTAACACTCATTGCACTTGTGTTCCCTATGATGAAGTTCACATATGGAGACATTTACTTTGTGTTGTTAATCTACATTGGGATCATATACCCAATCCTTTGTATCATCCTTAGTATTTGTTAGGTCACAAAGTTCACAACACAAGCACAATAGAAAGAGATAGAGAGGAGAAGAGACCGGATGAACAACTATCAAACACACATACGCGTAAGAAACTAAGAACGGTTAAGCAAAGAGTATGTGAAAGAGATAAATTGAACAACCAACCCTCAAGTGAGGGTTATTACAATGTATTTATAGGAAGGGGAGCTAGGGCAACACTCCTACTCCCTTCCTTTCCTTAATGGACATGGGCCTAAGCTCATGGGCCTTCTACATAAGCTTAAGCTAATAACAAACATAAAGGCCATAATTATGCTAACTATTACATATGAATCACTAACACTTGATTTAGGTTTAGGAGTGATTCCAACAATCTCCCCCTAAGTGTTGGTGATGAATGAATATGAACGGTTAAGGTGCAGATGTAATAGTAGCTTTGACGTCTTCTGACATTCTTCTTTCTTGTGAGAAGAAATGCCTTGATTCGAACAATCTCTCCAGTTTAGAGAAATTGTCTTCTTTGAACAGTTCTGCTTAGACGTCATAATTATCTTTGTTCTTTGTTCTTTGTGATGAAAGTGATAGTATGTTGTTGTCTGCATCAAGTCGCCTCAGTGCCTTCTGCTCAGTGTCTCCACGTCATTCTTCAACATGCTCACACGCTCTTTGGCGTTGGATTTCAGATCTTGATGAAGTTCTTTAAGTCTTTAACTTTGTAGATTCTTTGGTTTGACGAAGAATCATTCTGACTTTGTGTTGCTTTTAGATAGAACTTCCATTAGTGATGATGTTGGCATGAGCATGTGAAGAATATGCACGATCATTCCGCTCCAGAGCTTCCATAAGAAGAAAACATGAAAATGGTTAGTAATAAGCGGATTCCGGCACTTACAAGTTTGAACTTCGAGTGTTAACAGCATAGTGTGAAAACACAACTCTAATTCTCACAAAGGCGTTCTGAACTAGAGTCCCACAAGTGAGATAATGCGATGTACCAAAGTACACCTACAGTTCAGATGAGTCGCTGAGGTACACCGAAGCATCGCCTGTAGACCGTTTGAGACACACTAAGGGTAATCCGCGGGAGTTACCGAAGTGACCTGCAGGGCTGTTTGATGTTGACCTGGCGGGAGTTTCCATTCAATCACGAGGATTACAGTTGTGAACCTCTCATAAATGTTCTCGTGATTTCTAAGATCTTTGAAAGACTCGATAATGTACCACTGACGTTCTTATTGTTGAACGACAAGTGATGAAATGTCAAGTGTTCCTAAGAGATCTTTTGATGAATCTCGTGGCTCTAGACTCAATAGTGCATTTTGGTTTTCTGAGCGGAGACTAGGGAGAGGGTCTCCTTCTTCAATATCGGCAATCTCTAAAGAAAGTGATAGATTATGTAGGGTTCCCTGTGAGAATGAAACAAGCTTCTGTTGAGAGAAACTTGAGTGGCTAAGAAGGTTTAGTACATGCGTCACTGGGTCCATGACGGCTTTTATTCTTCAATACCGGCGTCATCAAGTGACAACCAGTAGCATATGAATTGAACCCGATTATGCGCCTAAGTTGAATAATCTGGAGGGCTATTTCTTTTCACCCTTTTCTTTGCATTTCTTTTTTATTCTTCAACTCCTTCTTTCTCCGATTCTCATTTTTCTCCTTTTTTTCCAATCATACCTAAGGACTTCTAATTCTAACTATTGGTAGTGTCCTTGGGTAGATTCCTCCGGCTCTGGCGGATCATAGGACGGTTATTCCTAACCTTAGTCACCTTATAACTCCATGACTAACCTATGTTGCCATAAAACCATTTTCATGAAAATCTCTCAAAGTGTTTGTGAATGAAAAACATTTTAGTACCACTGTTGAGAGATAAATATTTTGCATAAATACTCCCCCTCCACATGTGCTTAAGAGTTTTTACGGAAATCTGCACAGTGAGGAAAGAGCGCGCACTTTTTGAATTGATCAACTCAAGATAGACAATCCCCCGCGAGACACGGTTACGTTGCATAGTTAAAGAGTTACATTGTCAGCTTTTAGGTGACAACTAGCTCTAATAACTACCTTGAAGGTGTAGACAAACCTCGAAAGGTTGTCAAACCCGTCAGAGTTCATGTCTACCAAGAGTTTCTCGAATGGTACATTCTATTCGGACAAGTCCTTTGCGAGACACGTTTACATCACTAGCGAACTAGCTTGAAATTATTACCCGTCCCGGACAAGTATTTTCGAGTTACTAACAGTTAAGTATCGTCAATTCGTTGGTTAAGTCTATAGCACAAAGATTCATTTGCATTTACACAACATATTTCTTATCACATAATTTTCTCCCCCTCAAAAATGGCATATAAAATGTTATTTTTGAAAAGTTGAGAATAAATATGACCATTTCGAGTGTTGCGGGAAGAGTGACACAAAGAACATTTTGGTGAACAAATTTTTAACTCAAATACTCCCCCTCAACAAGTGATATGTACGGTTGAGGTTTTGAAAATCATACGGGGAAGTACTTGTTCTTTTGAGTAAAACCTTTGAAAAGTGAAAGGTTTGATAAGGTTTACTCAAAAGTAAGAAGCTTTCGCTCCTTATGTAAGGATTGTGGCACTGAAGCGTACCATTACAAGAACGGGTTTTACACTGTTATGTGTGCACAAGCCATAGTCATAATTAAATCACACATCCAAAATATTATGAAATAGAAGCAGTTCAAGGGGTACCAGGAAGTCCATCAATCTTGCTCGGAATGCGAACAGGGCGTTGATAGCCGGCGAGAGCAATCCTGGGACGACCACCTACAAAGCTCTCTAATGTTCTGAACTGGTCCCTTCGATACAACCTTTCATCAATCATAGTGATGATCCTCTTCACATCCCTTCGATCCTGAGAATTCCATCGCTTCGGAGACCCAATGCCTTCATGTATCGCCTTCAACCGATAAGCCAAGCCATCCCTAACCTTCTTCAATGTGTGATCCCTAAATTTGTGAAGATCTCTACACGCCATCAAGCAATTTCGTTGAAGTTCACTGCGATAAATGACGCCGAATGGTTTGCTGACAAGGGTGTATTGTGAAAGCTGGTTGATGTCGGGAAGATCTAGCTGAGGTGGAGTGAAGTTGACACGGGTCGATATGATTCAACTGCAAGTTGGAGATCTTCTACACGTTCTTTGATTACTATTCTTCTGATGAAGATAAGCAAGGACTTGATGTATTCACGTTTCACTTCAGTCGAGAATTGTCTCATGCGACCCTGTACTTTGGCAAGGTACATGTCTTCAATGTCGTTGATAGACAAATTCTCAAAGTCCGCTTCAGAGAATGCATAATCCCTTTCGTCTTGCCTTTTGACCACGATATTCTTGAGGAAAGTGTAGTCCCATTTAGACGAAAGATCAACATGTTTAATAGCCACGATTGCTTTAGTATTGAACACTTCATGTTGAGACTTCTGAACCTGGCAGCTTCTGTAGTAGATTCGTCGGCGTTCCGGCCAATGGTGAATCTCATACAATGCATCACAGTCATATACTGCCACATTGTTGGAGAACATGTGGTTAGCCCTTTCCTCGATGGCTATGCAGTTAGAGTATATGGCTGTCAGGAATGGAAGTGTCAGAGATGTAGCGTATTTCCTTGAACCATCGCCACCGTGTAGAAGAAATTCCAAGTCTTTGTTGAAGAAATATCGGAATGGAATCCTAGGTTGATCTGGTTGGCCAATTGTAGGTAGAGGTTTAGACGGTTGGTGTAATATGGAGGGTTGTCCCGTTTGGTGAAGTCAATGTTTGCTTCTGGGTTGAGCCAATCCATGTTGTTAGACATAGCTCGTGCTATATTATCAAGGTGATACTCAACTTCAATAGCACTTTCCGAGCTGTCTTTGAGCAGTTGAAATGCTTCATTCTTGATGCGCTTCAACTCGGATTTCGTCATCTTTTTCACACGGAATTTCTCTTGCAAGAACTTAGCATGCTCCAATGCGTAAAGTTTGAAACTTTTTGCCAAAAATAGTTATTTTAACACCTTAAAACGTTGAAAGTACAAGAATCTTGGATTAAAAAGTGTAAAAAATCAGTTTTTAAGCGAGCCAAAGTTCTAACCGTTGTTTTACGCGTAGGACCAAAAACCCATTTCAAAAACAATAACGATTCACCCAATGTAACACCCTAGGCAAATCCCACATCGGCTGTGGCCTGGAGAGATGCTGGGCTCATAAGATAACATTCGCCTTACAATGACACAACGCGTTTTGTGGTCTACTGCGGGTGGAGTTCTTAGGAACTGGCAGTTAAGCGTGCTCATGTAAGAGTAGTACTGGCTTGGGTGACCTGCTGGGAAGTCTTCAAATGAGGCTACAAAAACAAAGCCGTGAGCCTGCGGGCAAAGCGGACAATATTGTGGTCTGATAAGGCGGCGTGTTACAAGTGGTATCGAGCCACTCTGAGCCATTCGGGATGGTGGGGCAAACCTCATCGAGGACGATGAGTCCCTAAGGGGGTGATTGTAACACCCTAGGCAAATCCCACATCGGCTGTGGCCTGGAGAGATGTTGGGCTCATAAGATAACATTCGCCTTACAATGACACAACGCGTTTTGTGGTCTACTGCGGGTGGAGTTCTTAGGAACTGGCAGTTAAGCGTTCTCTTGTGAGAGTAGTACTTGGCTTGGGTGACTGTAGGAAGTCTTCAAAATGAGGCTACAAAAACAAAGCCGTGAGCCTGCGGGCAAAGCGGACAATATTGTGGTCTGATAAGGCGGGGTGTTACACCTAACTATTTGGCTATTGATACCACTGTTAGGTTACAAAGTTTACAACACAAGCACAATAGAAAGAGATAGAGAGGAGAAGAGATCGGATGAACAACTATCAAACACACATATGCGTAAGAAACTAAGACCGGTTATGCAAAGAGTATGTGAAAGAGATAAATTGAACAACCAACCCTCAAGTGAGGGTTATTACAAGGTATTTATAGGAAGGGGAGCTAGGGAAACATTCCTACTCCCTTCCTTTCCTTAATGGACATGGGCCTAAGCTCATGGGCCTTCTACATAAGCTTAAGCTAATAACAAACATAAAGGCCATAATTATGCTAACTATTACATATGAATCACTAACACTTGATTTAGGTTTAGGAGTGATTCCAACAGTATTGAAATGCAATATTACTAATAATCTAGTTATCTAGGTTATTATTATCATAATATGTTTGTCATTTCTTTTGATTTATTTTTTTCATATTCTTTCGTGATACATTAGAAGTCATGTATGCATGTTAAAAGAAAATGTAGGTTAAAACATATATCTTGGTATAAAACTATGAGATCTAAAAACCTATGCGTTTTCATATAATCTGGTTCTGTAATTACAGATCTACGGATCCCGGAAGTTATACTAGCCGGATCCCTTTTGAAAAGGAACCGTGGGATCCGTCCTACTGGAAAACAGTTTTTCATGCAAATTAAAAACCACTATCTTTCTCAATGTAATAATCCACTAGAAAGTCAAAACCTTGAGTAAGTTAAAGTGTTAAACACCATTATTAAAAAAATCTAGTAAAAACATTAGATAATCATAGGTTGACCACAAACATCTCTTTTTATTAACTTATCATTTCTATAGGTTCAACTATGACGCATGAATATGAGTTTGATTTTTCACTCACTAGCGTCTACACTCCGAACATCTCTCTTGAACCCAACACACCTGGCAATCATGTCCGTGGGTTCAATAATCTCGAAAACCGTCACTTCCACGAAGGACGTATTGTAGACACCTCTCTACAATTCGAAGAAGGTATCAATACCTCCTTCCGAGCCATAGGACTAGAATGTCTTCTTGAAATCAACGAGAAGATATGTCCAAGGTTCATAATGGAATTCTTCGTCAAGTCGAACTCGTTCGTAACGAGGATCGCTCTCTATCTCTTTGGTTTTATATCAAAACCAAAAGTTTACTCTAACCCTTGGGCATTTTGCTCACATCCTCCGGATTCCAAATCATGGACAATGTGCCTTCACCGAAGATTGGTCTCTTGATTCTCTCTTAAACTTTCGTGAAGAAAATAGTCCATATTGTTCACACATACCCTCTCCGGAAGATTTAAATCGCATAATATGCAAACCTCGACCATATTACTCCGATCCAAACATTATCTTTACAAGGGATATCCGAGAAGAGTACAAGCCTCTTGAACTCATCCTATGTGAAAATGTTTGGAGCCTAAGGGGAAATCGAGAAATCCTTCCCGCTTGTTGTGCTCACATGTTGTATTGTTTTCTAACACAACAACCATACAATCTCGCCTACTTCTTCGCAAGGCGAATTGCAAATCTTCAAGGCTCCAAGAATAAACTCATCCCTTATGGAATGTTCTTGACACGCCTCTATCATAATGTTATGCACTTCCATCCTCAATTTCAAAGTCCGTTGTACGTACTTGTGAACAAAATGATGGAACCGCTAAACATATCTCTCATGAAGACCTTCTTCATTCGTGATTCCACCAACACTCATCAATCACATAATGATCCTCCTAGTGAAAACACTCAAGGAACCTAGTAGTATTCCAAAATAGGATCAATTCTCTTGTACTCGTGCTCTATCAATGTAATCCAATTTCTTTCATGAAATAAAACATCTTACATTTGATATCTTAGTATTAGAACTCTTTTTAGACTATCCTTGAGATATAATGCATTTTCAAGATCATTGCATACCTTTAGTAAAGGTCCTGCTGAGCAGATGGGCGGATCCCAAAGATTGTGCTAGAAGGATCCCTACACTTAGGGAACCGTGGGATCCGGCAAACAGAAAATGCAATTGCAAGCATTATATTTCAAACATATCCTTAGAACACCTCACACTAAGCTAAACATAGTGTCTTAAGGCAAATTAAGTCCTTATCAAAATAGGTTGATCTTTCCTACTCACACATAACTCACCTAGATCACACTCTAAGACGCTTGTAGATCTACCATTTCATTTTTAATCCATTACTCTTCCGCTCTCAAACTCACACTTCATTTTTTACTTGATCCCTGACATTTAGCCTTAGAAATCTTTCGATTATGGAAAAATTGATCATAAATCATCCTTACCTCAAAATTGATCAAAGTTGATCAAACTCTACTTTTTCCCATCTCAAAGCTTCTAGGATATTTTCCAAAACACTATCCTAAATCACAACCTGATCTCTAGGATCATTTAGCTTCAATTGACACTCTAATCTTTAGTGTCATCCTTGCTCATCCATTGGTACTCTTGAAAGTTCCAAATCTTTTCATAAAAGACAATCATTAGCTACATCATTCATTACCTTCAAGTACTTAAGCACCCCTTCATTTAAGACACTTAGGAGGACTGAAACACTCAAGATATTATGGGTCTTAGATCTTAGAAACATCATTTCCACTCTTTCATAGCTGCTGAGAGCCGGATCCCTAGGATTAGCCTAGACGGATCCCTCTGAGGAGGGAACCGTGGGATCCAGATGACAGTTTATGACAAATCTTGCTAAAACAATCATTTCAACTCATCTTCCCAACTCAAACACTCCATCTCATCTTAAATGAGTTCCTAGATCAGTGCAAACTCTGAAGTTGACTCTTGTGCATGTTAATCATCACATTCCAATAAATCCTAGTCGCTTAAGGCTTAAATGCACTTGCCAAATCTCTTGGTTTATAAACCACTTTGTTAGGACCTCCATAGTTATCACTCTCATCCTAACTTTCAGCACTTTAGAAACCCTTGCAAACCTCTTGAAATCATCTCATCATGAGGAAAACCCCAAGTAATAACTTATCCACCAAAGAACCACCCATAAAAAGGGTGCGTGTTATACACGAAATCTCTTCAACCGAATCATCTCTGGTCAAGCCAACAAATGATAGGATCCTTCCTCATCTAATCAAACCAATTCCTAAAAGGATAGTACCCACAAAACTACCAATGCCAAACACCACCATACCTCCTAGGCCAAACAATATCATCTCCACTAAACCATCACCATTGGTTCCTAGAGCTATTTCATTTACATCCCCACTATCATCACCACACCTCTACAATTTAGAGGACTTGCCTCCTAGGCCGTCTCATCCGCTTCCGTCGACAACATTCTCCTCATTAGGAGGAATAATGGTACAAAATCAAGGTGTTGAGTCAACACTTGCTCCGGCTTCCTTTTTGCCATTTCCATCATATAATCCCATTTGGATTATGAGAAATCATCAAAGTCAACCACCCGACCATATGGAAGTTGACACTTCTCTACCACCACCATCATTCTTAGTCGAGCCATTCTCAAATGCGCCTCCACCAATCCCTCAATCGTTTGAAGCTCCACAAGCCGCTTCACTTGATCCTTCGCATCAAGCCATTTCATTTCTTCCACCACCACTACCTAGCCATGACAAAGATTGCTATCATTGTCAACATGTTGAAAGTTTGATACATGAAGTACGAGAAGACCAACATTTCATGTTCTATCATCTCCTCGAACGTTTCGACGAGATTAAACCTAAACAAAACTCGAGCTAGAAGATTTTAGTGGTGTCCTAGCATCAAGCAATAGTTGGTTTAGAAATTCCTAGTCATGTATTTTCCTTTTTTTTTAGAGTCATGTATATCATAACTCTAGTTTTATTAAATGGAATTACATGCTACTTGTTATTTTTCTGAGAATATGATCACTTTGTATTCATATCTCATTTTTGTGATAACATTACTTGTTATATCACCTTTGCTGAAATTAAGCAGCTAAAACGGATCCCTCAGAATTGCCTAGACGGATCCCTACTAGGAGGGAACCGTGGGATCCGTGAGACAGAAAGCTTTCTTTCTACTAACTTAAACCACATTTGCAGAAAATTGTGAATTTACTTGCTTTCTAACCTTTGTTTTGTAGTTATTCAATTTACACATGAAGACTTTGACATCCTAAAGCTAGGGGAGCTTTATGTCAAAGCAATACATTGCAAATTACTTGCAATACTAAGTTTACATTTCATGACATCCCCTTGCAAAATTGTAATCATCAAGGGGGAGTACATTCGTCACTTAGACGAAATCTTTTGCAAACTTACTTGCAAACAAACTAGATTAGTATCACTTTCTTGACGCCCTTATATAGGGATGGACTCGTCAAGGGGGAGTAAAGACGAGATCCTTTCCCGTTACTTGCTCTTTATTTCTTTTTATTTTTATTTCTTTCACATGTTTTTCTTAAAAACGATCTGTTGCTTTCTTTCAAACACTTTTTGTTTCGACAAAAAGGGGGAGAAGAAAGTAAAAACTACAAATTCAAACTTTTACAAATTTTAGCTTTTCCTTAAAATAATTTTATGTTTTGTCATCAACAAAAAGGGAGAGATTGTTAATACAAATAAACCGTAAAAACGTTTATGTATATTTTACGATCTTCTAATGTTTTGTCGATAACAAACGTAAAATCATTTTAACGAAACAAATAAAATACGTAAATGGTTTGAACTAATAGTTTCTAACATATTCACATTTTCACATAAAACACTAAAATAAGTATAAGTGATTTTATGATTTAGTAATACATATGTACAACAACTAGTGTTTACATATTTGGATAAAATATACACATAACTAGTATGTAGTATATTGGGTAATATAAATGAGTAGAAACTTAAGTATCACAACCCATTGGGCAAATACATTGAATGTAGTTGGGTACAACCCAAAGCCCATAACCCATGGATCTTGACCCATAACCCATTGCATGACATCATGCTTATATCATACATGGATAATATCCATAACCCATGGATCAACCCATACCCAAGTGACTAAGTACATTGCACTCAAAGATACATTGTATCTAGCCAAAGATCCATGGTTCAACCCATGACCCATAACCAAAATACCCATGGGCAAAGAGGAGCGTTCCACGGATCCCTAGCTTTGTGCTAGACGGATCCCTTGTGGAAGGGATCCGTGGGATCCGGGGAACAGTAGGATTTTTCCTCTATAAATAGTGAGCCATTTCTTCATTATTTCTCACCCCTTTCTAACACACTTTCTCCCTAAGGTAAAAACTAACTAACCTCAGATCCAAGAGATCTATGTTTGTAGTTTTTTTTTTGTGTGATCTTTTAGGTTCCTCTTAAAGGCAAGATCACCACCTTTGAAGTCGAGCAAGCTCAAGTCCATGAGTTGCCATGCTTCCTCATCATCAAGGCTAATGAAGTCTTCTTGTTGATGATTCCTTTCTTTCTTCAAAGAAGTATAGTGTTAAAGACATTAGTGAAAGATGTCTTAAGTGTAAAGACGAAGATATTAGTGAAGGGTATCTATCGTCTATAGCATAAAAACTTGTGGTAGGTGCTTAGAATTCAAGATAAGAAGCATTAGTGAAAGGTAATTAGAAGCCAAGACTAGAAGCATTAGTGAAAGGTGCTTAGAAGTGAAGACACAAGACAATAATGAAAGGTGTCTTGTAGATCTAGTCAAAGGCATTAGTGAAAGGTGCCTTAGATGTACATTCGATATGGTGTGTTTCGATGTACAAGATAGACTAGTATTAGATCCAAGGATATTGATATCCTTGATGATGTTGTAAAGGAGTAGATCTCCTTTGGGATTAGTCGTTGGTGTAGTGTGGTAGTAGTTCCTCCATTGCAATGGAACTAGGTTCTTAGCCTAGAACCTAATAAAGGGTAGGCGACGTTGTGAAGGTGTAGTTCACCTTGGAGTGAAAGAACTAGGTACTTAGCCTAGTACCTTATAAAGGGTAGGCGACGTTGTGTAGGTGTGGTTCACCTTGGAGTGAAAGAACCCGGTGGTTAGCCTAGCACCGGAAAAAGGGTAGGCGACGTTGTGAAGGCTTCTCCGCCATAAGGAGATTGGTGTAGTGATTAAAAACTCTTGAGTAGGTGACTCGGGGAGTGGAGTAGGGCAAGGAAGGTGTCCTTGTAGCCGAACCACTATAAATACTCGCGTTGTGGTTTTGTGCTTCTTACTCCTATCTTTTCATTACTTACCTTTATATTCTTGTTTATCAACATCCAACACACACATCCAAATAGATTGACAGAAGTCGATCTAAATAGTTTAAAAGGAAGTTTTAATTGGCAAAACTATTCAACCCCCCCCCCTTCTAGTTTTCCACAAGATACTAAACCTTAGCCTTGACTATGTAATAAGTGCAACAAAACACAATTTCATAACCGGTCCAATCCAAACATTTTGCATGTTTTCTCACCCCAAGATTTAATAAAGAAAAAAGTATAAGTAAAAGCGGGGCTATGAAACTCACCTCAGCAAAGAAACGCAAAAACAATCACTCTAAAGAAGAATAGCACAACAGTATCGATCGTCGTGAAGTCGCCAATAATAAAGTCGTACGAAAACATAAACATTCTTGCTATTCAAGGCAACATGGTGGAGCGAAATACTTGGTCTTGTCACTTTGGAACATGGACTCAAACAACGCACGCGAACTCAAGATTACCCGAAGTCCAACCCAATAATCAAATTGACAACCAACTCAACAATGACGCAAACTCACGCGAAAACAACTAGCAAGAATATGTGTGTCACATAGGTCACAAAGTGTCCAGGTCTAATAGATTAGACTAGGTTTTAATAAAGTGCTCGAACGATTCGTCAATTCTTATTAAATTCGTCAACTTAATAAGATGGGCGTTTCCTTCGTCTCGTTGATTAATTCCATGTTAACCTTGAAAGGTTGCACATAACGATCTTAGGATGGGTCCGAATTAATAACTTTCTCTTCGCATGCTTATCGGGCCCTTATTGGATTCGTCAACCCAATAAGTCCAATAACCATGTTGGTAGAATTTATTAACATTAACCGATCCGCAATCTATTCCAAGTTAAGCCTCTTTAAAGAAAATTCTTGGGTCTCGTGTCTCGAAATGTATTACCTTTTTGTTACTTATTATCTTTTAAAGAAAAAGTTTACTTTATCAAAATCATATAATTAAACTAACGTTTAATTGTATTTCTCATATTATTTATTGTTTAAAACGTGGTACAATTAACTCATTCGACCTATCATTTCAAGTCATCCCTTCTCGATTCAATGCTAGTTGACCCGAGCCCATCTAAACCCAAATCCGTCTCCCAAGTCAAGTTTCTATTTTTGGGGTTGTAGTCTAATAATAATAATAATAACTCATCTTGTCCAAATATATAAAAGTCCATATCGGCTACTCACGGCCAATTCGAACCATGAGGTTACGGATGACTCGTGAAGTGCCCAAACATCACGACTCAATCCACGACATTATCATAACAGCATACATGTTTATTATTATTATTATTATTATTATTATTATTATTATTATTATTATTATTATTATTATTATTATTCCTTTTCTTTTTATTATTCATTTGAATAAATATTAGTCCAATTCATTCAATGTTGACCAAAGTCAACAACCAAACCAAGCTATCGGATCCAAAACTTCCTCATTAGCCGAGACCATACGGTCTCGGTTTCCAATATACCCATACGTGTGATACCCGCCTTGCCGAGGTTACCCTCGGCTGCGGATACCTTAACACGAGCCTTGCCGTGACACAAGTGTGTCCCGGTCTCAATAACCAACCAAAATATGACAAGTAACCAAATAACCATCGCCGGTAAGGGTCGGGTCAGACCCATACCACAGTACAACTTCACATCTACACCACCACCCATGAGTGGTGGTGGTGGTGGCCACATAACCACAACCGAAAAACATCAAACACCACCAAGATCTTTTGTGAGTCCCAAAACAAACTAAGCCTCAAGAAATATATCAAAGCCCCACAAGAACAACACAAAGAAAAACCGTCCATAAGTGTACCCAAGAAACACCACTAAAAGTGGTGTTTTAACCATGAAAACGTCTCAAGAACCTTGGGTATACGCGCGTATAAACGCGTCTTCCCAAGATCCAAAAGTTAACCCAAAATCGAAACTAAAAATCAAGATCTAGCACGCGTGAAAGGGTTTCACAGCGCGTGATACATACCAAAAGAATAACAAGGAGCCGATCTATCAAATGGTATAGTGTGTATAAAACTTGGCCGGAAGTTGGCCGGAGAAGGTAACCGGATAAGATTCCGGTGGCCGGATTTCTAGAGAGAAAGAGAAGAGAGAGAGAGTGTGTGTGTGTGTGTGTAAAAGTGTGAGAATGAGTGAGGGTGGGGGCTTTTATACCCTAAGGAGGACCAAAGGTGCAATTTTTCCAAGTTAAGGGTGTGTTTGGTATTAAAGTCTAGGGGCCAGTTGCGCCAATTGTCCAATCATTCACGATAACGCTTCTCGAGCTTGTTTCAACCATCAAACATTGTCGAAAACTTACGAAAGTTACGCCGTTAATCTTAGAATTGTTTTTCCAATCAAAATGACTATAAATGTGACTATCTTTGATAAGATGATACAAAATATATATATAAATGCATAATATGCTTACGCTCGTGTCGGTCCGCGTTGTGCTAACATCTCACATGTTCCGAGATAACCTCTCGATCCTCAACCATTTTAGTTTTAAAAATACCCATAATTTCTAAAACACTGAACACAAGTACGATGTGGTATAAAAATAGGTTTAAAAAATTACCAGTTGTCACACATCGACATATGCACACCATTCCCGGTTGCCCCTGGAAATGCCAAACACATGATTTAGTCATAGATTACTTCACCATGTGGGTCGAAGCAAAGCCGCTAGCCTCCGTCACTTCAAGAAAAGTCTTAACCTTTGTCTACAATCAACTCATCACTCGATTTAGCATGCCACAAACACTCATAACTGACAACAGAACCCAATTTGTCGACGAGCCATTCAAATCATGGTGCGAAAATCAGGGTATCCTTAGAGCTACCACATCTCCCTACCATTCTCAGGCTAATGGTCAGGCAGAGATAGCCAATAGAGAGATCGTGAAAGGCATCGAGAAAAGAATGAAGGAATACAAGACTTGTTGGGTGGACGAGCTCTCAAGCGTATTGTAGGCTCACAGAACCACACCAAAGGAAAGCACATGTGAAACACCCTTAGCCTGGTCTATGGCACCGAAGCCGATACCTATTAAATTGCTCATCCAAACGGAAAGAGTTGCTATGGTCAACGAGGACGAAAACAAAGATTTCCTCAGGTTAGACCTAGCGCTAGCAGAGGAAAGGCGTGACCTGACCGTCATCCACCTAGCACACTCCAAAAACAAAATGGCAAAATATAACAACAAACGCATCCGCCCATAGTCTTTCAAGCCTGGAGACCATGTAATGCGTAGAAACGAGGTCAGCAAGGCCGCAGGTCAAGGCAAGCTCGCTCCTAACTAGGAGGGGCAATACATTATTCGTCAGGAAAACGACAATGATTCCAACCTGTTAATAGCACCTAAAGGGGATGACATCCCCCTAGCATAGCACGCATCCAATCTCAAACAAATCTACATCTAACGACGGATTGATGCACTGGAAAAACAAGCCCTACCTGCTAGGCACCACCTAAGGAGGTACACTCCCCTCTAATGGCAAGCATACAGTCTGATTGGCATGCTACACTTAGGTGGATTCTTTATCTTTTCATCAAGGCTTCTAACAACCAGGATAGCTCATATGTACTATTTCTATAAATATGCAATGACAAATCCAACACTTTTCTTACAAAGTGTTACATTTAACTAACTATTCTTACAAGCAAACTTTCTAGCGGAATGTAAATTAGCCTTAATGAACATGCTCATGAACAAAAGGTACATACGGGTCAAAAAACAGGGAGCACACCCGACACCGCCTTGGCTACGACTTCATTGCTCAAGCCTATTCCAAGGTACACACATACCCACAACTTGCCATGAGCGAGTTTCCGGAAGGTAGCTAGTAAATAGTATTAGTTATAATGTGCACGGCAAAACACAAGTACTTGTTATCGTGTCAAAGTTAAACAAACTTTTGACGGAAGATATTCTTCATGTTTAACTTATCACTAAACATAAGAATAACAATACATACAATAAATTGGCTCGACGGCTAATTTCATTAAGAGTTCAAGGTTACAACATCCTAACTAAAAACCCAGGCCTACACGAGCCCGGTTACATACTTACAGTAAATTGGCTAGACAAGCCAATTTCACTAAGAGTTTAGGGTTACAACATACTAACTAAAAACCCAGGGCTACACGAGCTTGGTAAACACAAAATAATAAATTGACGAACAGTTAATTTCATTATCAAATATGGGTAAACCACCCTATTTACAAAACTTAGGACTTTACATGCCAGGTACATTCTACAAACAATCCCAACACATCAATATCTACGAAAGTACGTCCAAAAGCTTCACGAGTAGTTAAGCTTATAACATCAACTTACTCTAGGCTACGGATAAGGTTCACCATGATAAATGGATAACTCAAAAGGAAGAGCAGGCTCTGCGTACCAACCATAGGAATTACAGACCCCTCGGCATGAGGCCTCCTTTTGCACGCGAAGGTCGACCCTTGTTGGCATGCTCCCCATCAATGGAGAGCATGCGCAAACATCCGATAGGGCATACAAGGAAGAAGAACTCATGAGGCGTTGGTGATGCACCCCAGGAAAGATGACCCGACAGAAGGAGCAGCTTCTTGCTAATAAATAAGAACCCAACTCCGCTATCAGGAATCCACATAGGTCGCACCAACTGCAACTATCAGTTCTCCTTTTATTGACACGCAGCCACAGCAGGCTACGACCCGTTCCACTAAAATTGCTTCACTTACCAAAGGTACCCAATACGATCGAGCCACTGCTATCCCGACAATGCACGGTCACACCCCTGTCGGAATACGAGCTACAACCATTACCCACATATATGGTGTAACATTTAAGTTTCTCATCAGGACTATCAAATCACCCTAATAAGACTTAAAGCGAGATAATAAGTGTGATGCAAGACCTTCCATGCCTTATATCTTAACAATCACTTGCAAAACTCCACGGGGATCAACATACATCTAGGAGATAGTAATGTTGGACAAGGGTAGAAGAGGAGCAAATAACTCCATATCCAACCCCCACAAATGGGTAAAGAGTCTTACACCCCAAATGTCTTCGCCATTGAAACCGAATACTCTTCATCTCACACTACGAAAATTGAAGGAAGACAAAATGCCCTTCGTAAATAAAATCCTATGAAAAAACCTTCTTAAAATAAGTTTTTAAGGTTTAGGAATGATGTGAGAAATTGAGGAAAAAAGGCTTTAATTGTTGCAAGTTGTAACCTCCCCATATTTCTAGCCATATTTATTGGCAAATAAAACGAATCGGCGAGTGACACTTGGCAAAGGCCCACTGGGCTATAACACATTTAATGAAGCGTGTGGTAAACACCTGCAAGACGCGAGTACTGCTGACGTCTACACATATGTCAAGTACAACCGAGGGGACCCGTTATACACACCGCTTAAGAAAAAGTCATGAAGATGCCGTCTACAGTCTCAAAGGCAATAAAGACGCGTCAAATCCCAAAGATAGCGAATAAATCAAAGCAGGATATTCCTACACTTCCCCATGAAAATATCAAATGCACGCATTCCCCAATTCAGCTCACAACCCTAATCGAGGTAAAAAGCCTACATCTAGTCGTCATCACAAAAGATAAACGTGACCATCAGCCTCTTAATAAAGGGCCTTGGACGAACCCTGGTAGTCCAGGTGCGGACCAGAGGGACTCAGGTACAATAAAGTCCAGCATCATATCATAGTGCATGATCTAATACTATACTTGGGGGACTTGATAGCGTATCGATATTAATAGCCCAAGCCCATTAATCACACACTCGGATCAAGCCCATCACCAAGGCCCAATCAACACTTGATAAAGACCCAACTTAAATCCCATGCCATGTAGAGCCTGGAAATACCTCTCAGGCCTGACTAAGTAAGGACAGAGCTACTGCTCCCCAACTGTCACTTGCGGTTAAGATGTACCATCTGACATTGCACGGTGGGGAAAGCACCACTACAAGCTAAAGGACACATGACATATGTCCTCCTTTTCTGCTCTTGGATGATTGACACTTGGCACCCTAGCGGCCATCAATCACTCCCAAAGGGTTTATCTCTAAACCCTACAAGCCTCTCTATAAAAGGAGAGCGACACATAACATCACACAAGTTTTCACACACTTGGGCAAATATTGGCTCACAACGGTGAAGTATGGTTCTTGCTTAAGTGTTACCCGAGCTTCTTGATTTATATCAATCTCATCGGGTTCTTACCGTTCAACACGGGAAACCAAACAAAAAAATCATTCCTATCCCATCTTTAAACCGATTTACATATGATACATAAATATTAACTAATCACATTTATGCAACTAAGTTAAGTGCTTTTAAAATTTAGTAAACCATTAATACATTAGAGGAGAATGCATTTAACTAAGTACTTAAAATGACCTTAACTTATTTGATCAAAATGGAGTAGACACATTAAGTGATTCATTAAGTCATAAGTAAAGATGAAGCCCATTTGGTCATTTTCATTTGATCATTATACAAAAGTATGAATCTCCATTTGTTGGGCTTGTTTTATAAAATGTTTCGAGTTGGCTAATAAGCTTTGAGTTAGGTTTTATAAAATTATTTTGAGGTTGGCATTTTATAAAATGGGTCATGTATTTTGGCAATCTCTCTAAGTCCAAATCTTGCTGCGATATTATAAAACATCTTAAACACCATGTATGAACTTGTATTGAAAGATCAAACTTAGTCGGGTGAGAGGAAAACCAAGCGCACGCTTAACAGCATTTGTGCGCTAGTCTTGGCATGCCAACGCATGAGGCCAGTGTGCCAGGGCCGTATGCGTGCACTTTTAGTTAAAACATAAAGGAGATATATGTCATCATTTGTAGCAACAGACAGGTATGTCCCCTCAGAGAACGGCAATACCCAATATGATGGGGAATTTGATGAGCGAGTGTATTGTAGAAGCTATTGCACTTAATTGCCTCATTCCTAGTCATCCCAATATGACATTGTAGGGTGGGAGCTCGTACGACCATGAAATCTACCATGACCGTTTGGTGCCTCTTCCTTTGTAATCAAACAAGGTTAGAGGAATGCATATAACTCCAAGCATCCATAGTATTTGTCTTGAAAATCCTTCTAGTGGTGTTGTTGGTGATCAAATTCTTTCTTTCTTCTCTTTACTCAGTTGTTAGAAATAATGCTCGTACATTATTTCTGTTGAGCTTCTATTATCCACGTAGATGTGATGTATGACGCTTCCTCCTATGTCGGATTTGATGACCAATGGATCTTCCCTGGTGTAGTGTCTTGGTATAGGGTAGTCACTCGAGAATGCAATTTTTGTCTCTCATTGCAATGCTTCTGGTTGGTGGTGTAGAGGTTTCTTTTGCACGCTAGTCATTAATAGTTCATTTGCTTCCTTGTGCTCAACATTTTGTTGTTTCCATTCAATTTGATTTTTTCCCTTGTTTGATGGTGCAAATGAATTTGGAGTTTGGTTGCTATTATAGGATTTTTCTCCTTTTTTTGAGATGGCTCAGTCGACCACTTCTGATAGACGCCTCAATTTCTTTTCGTAAATCGGCAAAATCGTTTACGTCGTGTCCATGATCGTTATGAAAGTCACAATATTTTGTGCAATATCTACGGTGGTCTGGTGTGAACATTCGTGATGGGGGTCTGAGAAGTGATTTTCCTTCCTATGTAGCATATATTTATGCATGTGATTTGATTAGGGTGTTGTGTGAAAGAGGGTTTGTAGTTATTGGAACAGTCGCTAGGTCTGGTGTTGGGGTGGAGACAAACCTGTCTTTTTGTCTCTTCGAAGGATCCTTGTGGCTTAAGCCGTGTCTATTGTTAGTAGTACCCAACTTGGAATCTCGTAGCTGATTTTCTGTGTTTGCTTCATCGGCTCGTATGAAATTATGTGCCTGTGTGAACAAATCGTTCATCGGTGCGAGTGGCCAAGCAATAAGGTCTTTAAAGTACCTACTCGAGCATAATCCACTACCGAATGCCCAAGTCATCACTCCATCTGAGCGATCTGTCATAAGCAATGTTTATTTTCCAAATCTTCCCAAGTAATCCCTTAACGACTCATCTGAGCTTTGTCGAATCCCGAGTATTTCCTGCCTGAGTCTTTTGGAATATACTTTGTTGCAGGAAGTTAGCTCAACATTTGTCCCTTACCTCATGGAAACTATTTATACTTCCTAGTATAAGTTATCATGCCAAAACCTGGCTGCCTCGCATAAAGTTATGTGTAAGAAACGACACCATGCCAGTTCGGGGAGTTTACTGACATCCGTGGTACCCATGAATATCGTGAGATGGTCATCTGGGTCTGACATACCATCGTATGTCTTCAAGTTTGTTGGTTCCTTGAGTCCATATGGTATGTAATAAACTCTTATCAGTTTCGTGAAAGATGAAGCCACCAAATCGCGTACATTCTTCTTAGTTTCGTTAAATGTGAATGGTTTATTGTGAAAATTAGAGTTGGTTACAAGATTTGCTTACGGAGCCCATTCGAGTGATTCTTCTTAGATGGTTTGCTAGAGATGGCGATTTCTTGCGGTCTATTGAGAAACCCCTTAAGCCCTCTAGGTCTGACTGCCATGGCTCCATGACGGGAAGGTTATCACCGTTGAATTATGACTTAGGATTTACTTCTTTAATTTTCGAAGAAAATGCTTAATACATAGCGTTGATTTGCTAAAACTTTTGGACTACAAACTGCATTGGGTCTCCGGAAGCGTCCTCGGATGCATTTTCACGAGTATAGTCAGGTGTATGATTTTCGGTAGTGGTATTAGAAATGTTTACACCTCTCGGTGGTTCCTTAGGGTCAGACCCACTGGGTCCTTCCACAAGGGTGTCTACCGGCATGGTGAACGTGGTCTCTTCTATCATAGGACACTAGCTTAGAGAGTTAGTTGGAATTATGTTCGGGTCTCACGGATGTCGCCAAATGATGATACATAAATCCACAGGCTTCTGCGAAGGGTTGCAGCTTCCAAATGCGTGATAAAAGAAATACAGCTTTAGGAGTAACACAGGACTTATTCCCGTATTAAGCTCGGACGTGCAAGTCAAATGGCGTAACAAATATTATAATAAATATAAATGGCTCTTTTTTTCAATAGAGAGATATAGAAATTATTGTCCCTTTATTGAACTTACCGATGTTTTATTTATAGTGCAAAAATCTAATAAAAATTACTAGTAAATAACAATGGATCAAATAAGGATTGAATAACATATATTTCTTATGACCCACATGTCATATTTATTTCCCATATTCCTTGTAGCCCCACAATTTACTTCTACAATATTTCATATTCACTCAGAGCACAAGCTACCGTAATATCAAAAAAGTGCAACCACCTTATTGTCACATCAGTTTTAATATTTTAACACTTACACACAAAAAATAACCCCTTATTATAACACCATCCTTCTTGGATCCTCCATTTTTTGCTTGGATCCTCCATCCTTCTTGGATCCTACAAAATAACATTTTTTTTAAAAGTTACAAAATTAAAATAACTTTGCAAGCTCAAAAAAAAAAAAAAAAAAAAAAAAAACATGGACTAAACTTAGATTCCAACTTATCATCGCCCACATCTTCTTCATCCTCATTAGACTAAAATACACCGCTGGTCCCTAAACTTGTACTAAAGCATCACAGTAGGACAAATCTTGCCCTTTTTATCGCTAGAGGTCCAAAACTTAGGTTTTTAATGCCAAAGAAGTCCCTTGACCACTAATGCCAAAGTCAATGTCTTATTTTTGTCATGTAGTCGAGGGTATTTTAGTTCATACACATTTATACTTTTGTTTCTTTACATTTGATTTTGTCAGATTCCTTGTATCTTAATACCTTGTTTCTTCTCTTCTTGTTTCTGGTCTTTTCATCATATGGATCTTTCTTCATCAACTGATTAGATCATATGGCATTATTCAAATTATTTTGTTTACCCTTTGAAAACATGCTAAAGGTAGTTTATCAAAAAAACTAAGAAAGCATTATTGGTTGAATCAATTATATATCACCAGTACAGAAATTTTGCCCAGAAACGAAATTGTTATCAAGAGTCACACTGGAATCAACTGGCTCATTTTTCTCATTCGGGATCTCATTTGCTAATAATTTGTGCTCTTGAGAAACATCCAAAGTTACCGGTTTACCCTTTTCTCTTGGTCTCTGAGTGGCAGATTGAACATGGTCACCAGCTGAAATTTTTAGCCCAAAAATGAAGTTCTTATCAGAGGTCACTCGGGAATCAGCTGGCTCATTTGGGATCTCATCTGATAACAGTTTGTGCTCTGGAGCAGCAACTGAAGTCACCGATTTTCCAATTTCTAATGGTTTCTGAGTTGCATATTGAACATGGTCACCAGTAGAATAGTTTAGCCCAAAACTTAAGTTCTTATCAATAAAACCACACAGAAATCAGCTGTCCCATTTTGGACTTCATTTGTTACCGATGAACTTGAAGAGGCTATGATGGGTGATGTTTGGCTAGACGATACTTCAACTAGCACGGCTTCTTGGTCAAGTGACTCTTTCAGCAACTTCACATCCTGACATTTCTTACTTATATCTCCACTGCATAAACAAGTAATGTAGTGTAAACCAGATGTTCGGTTCTAATATGTAACTAATGTGGATACTTATACATACTCTAACATATCAACAACATTTCCACGATCTACAAGAAACTGCTGCAACTGTAACAACAAAGAAAGTTAAGAATACGAAGTGTGGATAAATTCAATTGCGTTACACAACCACTTTTGTAAAAATACTAGCTTGGAATTATTCATTGCTTCTTGTTTCAGTCTTTCTGACTCTTCTACTAACTTTTTCATTTGGCTTTTCTCACATGCAAGTGCTTCTTGAGCCAATGTTTCTTTTTCTAGCTTTTCTTTCTCTGCCGATTCCTTTTCTTTCAAAGCTGATGCCAGTCTCTTCTCAAAGGCAATACGCATCTATGAAGAAAACATATTTGCAATAAGCACTCAGACACTTCAGTATAAGAAGTTAAGAAATACCAAAAGCTGTTAACAAAAGTAGCAGTACCTGATCAAGAACTGTAACTGATTTGCTTCCTTCATGCAACACATCCGACACACGAGACTGTAGCTTCTTCATTTCAGTAGCAAAGACATCCTTTTGTGAATATACTTCTTTGGCATGCTGCAGAGTCCAAATAGAAACACTCGAAATGAGAAACACCGATGATACATACATCTACAAAAGTCATAGGCATCGAATTTATGTGATGTTACTCTATACTGTACAATAACACTCCATTTTTATGCAAATACCGTGTAATACTTATACAGTATTAATTTAAGCATCGAATTTATGTGATGTTACTCTATATGATCTGCAGATAGGAGGCAGTGGCGTTCTGGTGTCTCCTTTGACTTACATTTTTTATGAAGAAACTCCAAGATGGCGTGAACTTCTTTCCAAATTGGGGCTTTAAGGTGATACATGGTGTACCACTTACAACTGTCAGCCAATTTTGGAACAGCAGTAATGCTTTCTTACCTGAACGCCATATGATATATAATTGATTCAACCAATAATGCTTTCTTAGTTTTTTTTATAAACTACCTTTAGCATGTTTTCAAAGGGTAAACAAAATAATTATTCTTTATTGAATGATGCCATATGATCTAATCAGTTGATGAAGAAAGATCCATCTGATGAAGAGACCAGAAACAAGAAGAGAAGAAACAAGGTATTAAGATACAAGGAATCTGACAAAATCAAATGTAAAGAAACAAAAGTATAAATGCGTATGGACTAAAATACCCTCGACTACATGACAAAAATGAGATGTTGACTTTGGCATTAGTGGTCAATGGACTTCTTTGGCATTAAAAACCCAAATTTTGGACCTCCAGCGATGAAAAGAGCAAGGTTTGTCCCACTGTGATGCTTTGGTACAAGTTTAGGGACCAACGGTGTATTTTAGTCTCCTCATTATTTATCACCCATACACACACACTATACACACTCAAGCACACACAATCAACACATTAAAAAAAACAAAAGCAAAAAAACAAAAAAAAACATTGTATGTATATTTGCATAACTTGTATACGTGTCATCCAATATGGTCATCACTTAGGGCATCCACAGTGGGGTGACAAGGCATACGCATGATAGCTCATTTATATGGTACAACTCATTGTAGGCATTGCCAATTCATCATACATTTAATAAGAGTGTTTATGAAGAAGTGTCTATTATACCATAAAGGTGAGCCATAACCATTTTGTTTCTTTTGAAAACCCATCCATTACATTATTTTTCATATGTAAATATAGATATACATGCATGATGTGGTAACATATTAAACTATATTAAGTTCAATACATTGTGGAAGTTTTGTATGAAAGTTGATATGTTGATGTGACAATGTGGAGATTTATTGAACCTTGTATTACACTATGCATTGGAGATGCTATTAGGAAAGGCCGGAAGCTTTGATCAATCCAATGGATTCATTATGCAGGTGCTCTACATTTTGGTTAAAGGAGATAACATAGATTATGCTGCATTCTTCTTTGAAGAAATTTTAGAAGCATTGTATTGCAGAAGAAAATGAAGCTTAATGTTAGGAACGAATACCACAAGGAATGAGCACACAACGATAGTCAAACAAAATCATAAATGGAAAACAAAATAAATCAAAACGACACATGTTAGTTTTTCCCATGTAGAACCACAATATTAATTGCCATCCAGTGACATAATCAACATCACACTACCAATCTAGTACAGGTGAGTTTGGCTAATTAACTTGCACCACTCCTGCTCGTATAGTCTAGTCCTTATTCGAAAGTATGTATGAATTGTTTTAGTAACACATGACTTAGCCTCTTTTGGTTACTTCTACGACTTATTTGCATACATTTTTGTTATTAATCACTTACATGACATTATTAATAAGTTCTTCATTCAAGGGGTAGGCATATAAGATATAACTCCACCGATGCTCTTGACATTCACATCAAGAGGAGGCAAGTTGTACTCAATGTCGAGCTCTCTGAAGATCCTTATCATTTCAAAGATCAATTCACTTCTTCTTTTCCATCGTTGTGTCATATTATGATGATTTACCACATGTTTTGGCCACAACACCATGTTTAACCTGTTCATGTCCTCGACACCCTTCACAACTATTGTTACATCATCAAACCAGTAATCGCTCTTTTTGACGACATACCTAAGATAGATAACATTAGATCATTATATAGTATACAGAAAATTTAGGTGGATGGCTATATTAGGTACTAGATGTAACGCAAAGTTGTAGGTACAACCTAATGTTGACTTTTAGGTACTAGAGCCCAACCTAATGTATAGTTACAACTATTAACGATTCTTCATGCGGTCCATTATCTCCTGCGTAACTACTAACGATTGATATTAGTTAGCGGGCTCTCCTTAGATGAGAGGGCTCTAAGGACCTAATATCAATCGTTAGTAGTTAGCGGGCTCTCCTTAGATGAGAGGAGAGCGAGAGGAGAGCCCAACCTAATGTTGACTTTAAAGGTCAAACTTATTGATATTCAATGTTCAAAATCCTGAAATAATATGTTTGAATAACCACTTAACTGGAGAGAAACAATGAACCCCAAGAATGACAATACACAATACACATAAATGTTCCAGTTTTTAACTTTTAGTAGTAGTTTCAAAGTTGACTATTCTTTTAAATTTGACCAAAAAGTCAATGTTGATTTTATTGGGAACACAGTATTGTAGCATTCCCTTCCCACAGTGTCTGTGAACCTGAGTTATGAGTCTGATATCATGGGCTGCTAATTCCTACCCGTTATTAAGTTGCTTTGATAATTATTAGGCTGAGTCTGGTATATGGGGCTTGGGGCATAACAAATATCAGCTACGAACCCATGGAGGTGTAGTGGTTTTGACTTGTGCATCTCCTAGCGTTGAGTTGTATGTTACTATTACTAGTAACTTCTTTTATTTTTTTCAAACTATGCTAAGGTTATTGGGGGTGTTATTTTGGGGGCTTTAGGGGTTACATGTATGTAGCAAAAGCTAAAAATTGCAAGTAAAAAAAGAATGCAAGTTGGGCCATACTCTTTGATTCTCTTTTTCATTTCCTCGATCTTGTCCCATGGCGTATAGATGTTGATAGAGAAGTTGATCTCATCACCCATTGCAGGACTGCGACTGTAGTTACCAATTGATTTGGAAGCTAACACGCTGTTTGGGTATATAATTTTCTGGCTGTCTTGTCTCATGAACACAGTTGTCAGAATACTTATCTCGTCCACTATCATCTGAAACAAACAAATACAAGTGCCTTAGCTACTGGATATTAAATGTTTTTATTTGAGCTGTTCAAGCTAAAAGACAACACAAATCGATTCATACAACAGTAAATGGGTTGAAATTGCAACATCTAACACAAGGACGAAGGATTATTAATAATTACCTGAGTGCCATCCACTTCACATCGATCACCAACGTCATAGGGATGCATTATGAACAAGAATATGATCGACTCAAATATTGTCTTCCCAGTGGTACCAAATACGTATGCGCCTAAAGCGAGTTGGGTTGTGACAAATATCAAGAACTGGGTAACCTGGGCACCACAGATTATAAGCCAGATTACCAAAATCATGATAGTTACGATCACGTTCATTATATGATGGAGATCATCCACTGCTGTTTTTGTGTCGTTGACTGATAAAGCTAGAGTCCTCCTTTCTGTATATGCTTCCATCTTTATGAATAAAAACGAAAGTCAGTTTATATATTAATCCAGCAAAGTCTAAAAGTGTTTTGAAGAGTATTTATTTACCATCCAATGAGTGAAACCATCCTCGGTTATTTCCACTTTACACATTGATCCAGCAAACAGTTCTTTCGCTTTTGTAAGCTTATCTTCGCCCAACCGATGCTTCAGATCTTCGATAGTGATAGACCTTTTAAAATTCATAAATCGCTAAGACAAATGTTGATATAAATCTAAGAGAGAGCAAATGAAAAAATGACATGTTAAATCTGCAAAAAAACATTTGGTTAAACCAGCCCGCCTGTTTTGACCCGTTATAGAACCATTTTACCAGTTCTAGTTTAAAAGCATAGTCAAACACCCCACAAGAGGTTTTCTCACAAGTTAATAAGAGATAGTGGGAGTACATACTCGGATTGCTGAGCTACCCCTCGGAATATTTCACGAGCAAGAAATTTTACATGCTCATATCTTGCACGTAACGTATACTCATCCTCGTCCTCCTCATCGGATCGAACCGGTAGATCCTCATCCACTGTTGACAAACAAGGTAAATCCCCGGATTGTACAATTTCGATCATACGTTTCACTTTCATGGCCACTAGCTTCTTCTTTCCAAGCACATGCCTAGATAACTTCCCGCATGTTTCCTCTTGCTTTCGACCCTCCACTAGATCCCCACCGAGTTTCTTAATCACATATTGCTTGTATAGTGACACTCTAATTCGTCTAAAGAACGATATCAAATGGAAAGAAGCAGCAAGAGCTTTAACTATAATCGTTTTTAGAAGCCAAATGAGTGTACCCACAAGTAAACATAGCACAATTTTCTTTAAAATACGCGGAACCTCATCCTTTCTGTTGTTTAAGCTCTTGTCCGTAACAACAAAATGCCATGAAATCGTGACTAAGCACAACCAAACAAAATTCTGGATCGACTGCCTTATCCCATATACCACATACAAAACCCCTATTCTCAAATGATATTTGGACTCTATTAGAGAGACCACAACTTCTACACCCCAACCAGAGATTAGTTTTCCACAAATAATCACTAAGACAAGTAATTCCCATTTCCAGACAGGAACATCCCACATTTCTAACACTTTTAACACAGAAATGGAAAGTGTGCAAATGAGTGCTGCTAAAAGTAACACAAGCAATACCCATTGTGCTATTCTTAGAAGTCGGTTTGTCTTTAAGTGGCTTCTCTCCTGAATGACGCAATCTATGTTGAAATCATCCTCCGAGAACCAGGTGTAGTCCTTCTTGGGACCGGGCTTCCTTTTCACCTTTCGACATGGGTCATCAGAAGACGTGGAGCAAACGGTCTCAGCTGAAATATGATCCCATGAAACTTCTTCAAGGGGTGAATCAGCTTTGACCTTGACAAGAAACTCGGTCAATGGGTTTTTGTTTGAGCTTGTGGATCGGGCCATGCAAAAGACTAGAAGTACCAAAAGAAGGAGGTGATTTTGATGCCTTTATAGGACATAAAAGAGCCAAAATAAAAGCTATGTGAATGAAGAAAACACGAGTAGCTTCTTTTGTGTGTGCAGCATGATTTTGATTCGTACAGTAACACAAAGCATGAAACATGTTCGTCCGCGAGAATTTTAAGCATGAACATTCTTTTGAGTGACTGCAATTGAAAACCAGAGCCACATATTTTGGTTAAATGAAAGAATTTGCATCTATTGAGATTGACATTAGTACCAACGATGGAAACAATATGCATCTTTTCAACGTGGCCTATATGAACGCCAAAACTCTATGAGACACAAGTGAACCCCACCGCTTGAGAAAGCAGTGGGAAAAATGACTAGCTAGACACCACTGATATTTAGCGAGAATAAAGTTGAAACTAAAAAAAGGTGAACTCCAGCATAAGAACCAACCTTTTTGTATTGGGAGAATAATATAACCAAATAGCTAGCCATACATAACATCTTAGCCAATATAAAAGCATGTAATTATCTTAGCAACATCAAAGAATGTAAGTTTTTGTTTATTACTTACCAGATCAACAATGGTATAAGAAACTTATATGGCGCTTGCAAATAATGTGATTGTACCTTGTTTTGGCATAACGAATTTATGCCTCAACTAATTTTGCTGAAAAAAACATTGCTGTCAAAGTTGTACACTCCATATTTAATCTTATTGAGATTGGCAGGAATGATCATTCTGAGAAACATATAAATGTTAAACTATGTTGAGCTTCACTTAATTTTGTTGCAAATTAATAATACATGCATGCCAAGCCAACAAAACATGTTAATGTGATCACTAGACACCAGCAACAGGGAAGGTTAAGGATTTCAATGTGACTGCTGAAGAATATATATGTTGACGCATTAATGTGTGTTACGTGGAGTATTTCAACGAATTCTATATTATGGATTGTGGTGCATCGATCCATGCCACCCTGTAGGTGCAAGGATGTCACTAGTAGTTTTCAAGCATCGTTGTGGGAAACTGCTTTGAGGTTGGATATTGATGACACTAGTGTTGTTCTCATAACTACCCTTGGTACAAACCGGACACCGAAGGATGTGTATATTTCAAGAGAATGTTAATCTCAACGATGCAGCTGAATAAATAAGGATATCATGTTGAGTTTGGTGTGATCAGCAGTGCAAGACAAGAAAGGGAAGTTTGGTTGTAGGCTTGTAGCATAATGTGGATACAAACGTGGATGCTTGTATATTGTTGTGCTACTCATAGATGAGGTACATGAAGCTATTGATCGATGATATGACTGTCCCACTCTCTTCCAACATCCCAAATCTGAACACGAAAACTAGTTCAGTCATTCTCTAATAAAACCGAATTTATAAAGAACACGCATAAACTACATGAGTAACAATCAAACGAGAAATATAATTAAGATAAATAGCCGCAAATTTGAGATGCACTCATAAAAATAGATGCATCTCCCCATTATTTCTCCGTACTTATTTGAAATATGTCGCTAAAATTTATTCTCGCTCTTCTTATTTTCAATAATTCTTGTCATTATATCTCTTCCCTAAACTACATATGCTAACCCAACATGATTGCACCATTTTATATCACAATTAGATGATATTTGACAGTTTGTATTCACTTCACTACACACCCAAATTCGAGTGGCATGAAACATCATGACTAGGTAAAGATGTCAAGTACGTCTTTTTTGACCTAGTGGGGCTACACCCAATCCAATTTAAGTATATGTGTGAAGGTGGGCTTAAGCCAAGCCCATACCAAAGAAAAAATTCACATGTTTTATGTAGGCAAACTTGCCTGAGCCCGAGAGAAGAGATGTTTGGAGAGATTCAATGTTTATGGGCTTGGTCTAGGGGTGTTCATTGAGTAATATCCGAATAAACCGAAAACCGAAACCGAACCGAACCGAAAATAACCGAACCAAACTCGTAACCGAACCGAAATTGCCAAAACCGAACCGAACCGAAATAAAAGTTCGGTTTTCGGTTCGGTTATGGTTTTAGCAATCCGAACCGAAAACCGAAATTAAATAAATATATATATTTTTTTATATATTTATATTAAAAAAATATATCAAAACTCTTTTATAATATTATATAATAGCTTTAAGCTTGAAAAAAAAATTTTTTGAAACAATATATATAATTCGGGTTATTCGGTTCAGTTTTCGGTTATTGGGGGTTCGGTTTTCGGTTCGGTTTAGTTAAATTTGAATTCGGTTCGGTTCGGTTCTCAGTTATACCCAGAAAAAAAAATTAACCGAACAAACCGATAACCGAACCGATGAACACCCCTAGCTTGGTCACCAAATGGACTATTGTGCACTGATTTTTACCCATCTTGGAAAGGAGAGCGACTATGATTTTCAAGTGACTTAATCATTTTGGTTTTCGGTTATCGGGTTGTTTGGTTTATTCGATTCGGTTAGTCGGTTAAAAAAATTCAAATTGGATTAAACCGAACCGAATAACCCAAATTACATGACTTTAATTATTTATTTATTTAATTTTATAAAAAAAAATCAAATCAAGCTTAAAAATGATATATTTATATAAAGAAAGCATGAAAGAGTTTTAATGTTTTTTTTAATATAAATATATATATTATGTAAATTCAGTTTCTAGTTCTGTTCGGTTTTTAAGAAAACTGAATATTTAATTCGGTTTTGACAAATTCAGTTCGATTATAAATTCTATTCGATTTGGTTTTCGGTTGTTATCGATAAGACCCGAATTCTGTACACCTGTAGTTTGGATTTTGTTATAGTAATGACTAGCGGAACTATATATGAAATTCTTAGACGATTCAATAGTCTTGAACTCTTGATAGTTTGGTGACCAAACTATCTTTTTTATTGAATGTATGGTTGCCAAGGATATAGGATAATGATTAGAAAGTGTGGGGCACACACAGGCGAATACCCAAGACAACTTCACAATCTTCTGTCATGGAGCCATTCGGTTCTTTTTGAAACATTGACAAAGGTCTCTTTTGATGTTGTCATTTGCACAACCATTTGGACTATTTGGAGATATCTTAATAGAATTTGTTTTGATCCGAAGCTGTCACGCAAAGACACTCTAAGAGCATGTCCAACAATAACTTGAGTTATAAAATAACACCGTCTACGTCAGCGCCACATCAGCTTTAACATTTCGCCTTAACATCTCCAAAAAACACCTACATCAATAACATCCCTTTAACATTTCACTTTTTTGAATTTTTTTTTAACCCTTTAACGGGCGTTGTCCCTCCAACGCATGTCCTCCAACGCACTTTTAACGCAAGTCCTCCAAGGGTGTAACGGCACTAACGCCGTTATTTGATCCATAACGCCCGTTATGACGTTAGCGTTGAACATGCTCTAATGAAAGAGATAAAGATCTTATCTCATTCATGGATTTCCGGAATAAAAGTTTAAATCCTACTTGGCTAGTCTGATTAAATGATCATGTTTCAGCTTGTATTAAAACATTGTAATCCTTTATTATTTTTTTTCTAGCTTCTTGATCGATACTTTTCAATAAATTTTCTCCTGTTAAAAAAAAGTTAGGTACTGACCAAACTGTTCTTTTTTAGAACTACATTAACCAATAATTTGACTTCTCGTAAATCTACATTGACCATTGACCAACATATAATTAAGGACTCGCATATTTTTGAACTTTTGGATTTATAGAGTTAAACGACTTACATTTTTATTTTGAGATCTAATGAACCATAATTTTTCAAATTTTGAAACATTTGGTTAGCCTTTCTTTCTCCATTTACTATCTACCTTTCATAGGCCTAGTATTTACATTGAAAATAAGACCCGCAAAATAAAAAGAACCAGAACCGAAACAGATGAACCAAAGAAACAGGCTCCAAAACCAGCAATTTTACTCTTTCAAGAAACTTCCAGGTATTCACATATAGATCAGGTATTCTACCATGTAATGCAAATGTGCAATGTAACGCAAACTACACCTAACAGGCTCTATAAGACAGTAAATAGTTTAAAACTTAACTAGTAAATGTATGCTCAGTTTGTGCAAGCTGTCCAGTTTGAGGGAAGCCGATTTGAGGCCAAAGAAGGCATGTTACGGACATTGAGATCAACTGGGAGCATGCGGTATTCAATATCAAGGTCTCTAAAGATTTTGATCATTTCTTCAACTAGAAGTGCTCTTCTTTGCCATCGTTCACCCATGTCTTGGAAGTTCATACGGTCTGAAAGCCATACTGATATCTTCAGTCTATTCAAGTCCTCAACATCCCTCACCACAATCAAAGGTGCAGGATACCAGTGATCACTCTTATTCTCAATGTAGCTGCAATTACAAGAAACAGTTATATAAGATTCATATCATATAATTACAATAACATCAAGCAATTATGATGTAACTAAGGGAAGTATCTGATTGATATCTTAGATGTGGCACTTTTGTCCGAATTACCTATAAAATGGGTTATGTTTGAACTACAATCGGTCAAACACGTTAGATAAAAGATTTTCAAATGGGCCCAACGGGTCCATAAGTCATTCGAAGTGTGTTCAAAATTTTAAAGCCCTTTATCAAACGAGTGGTTGCGTGTACAAATGTATGTTTTTTTATCCACTCAAAGGTTAACTGAGAAAATACAGCTAAATTTAATATGCTTAACCAAATTAGACATATGTGTATCAAGAGGGCCATTAAGTGATTGTACAAAAATAAAATAAAAAACAAAAAACGGCCCAAGGTAAAGCATAGTATCACATACCTTGTTATCCGCTCCTTCATCAAAGCAATCTTTTCCACAGGAGTTGATACATGGATACAGAAATCTATAGCATCTCCCATATCTGGACTACGGTAATAGTTCGCAATCGGTTTCGTAGCCAAGACACTGTTGGGGTATATAATTTTCTGGTTATCGTACCTCAAAAAAACCGTTGTTAATATATTCATCTCCTCAACTACCATCTGCAACCACCAAAATTAAGAATTACAACCACGTGAAGAATCAAGTCCATAATATCGACATACATCTAAGGCACGACGGTGGGCTAGGTAACAGTGCAAAACGAGCACATTTTTAGCATGGGGATAAAACAGGTTCGGAAGGCCAAAACATATTTTGTCATGATTATCAAAAGTTTTAATGAAGACTTGAGTTAATTCGTGAAATATAATCATTGCAGAGGTTCACTTGATACCACTTAGAAACTTGAGACAGTCTAAATCACATTATAAGATCTGTGAAATTTCATTCTGAATCATCCAGTGGTCTAGATCTTGGGTCTCAAGTTGTATGCTGGATTCAAATGAACTCACCCTTACAATAACGTTCTACTCGTAATGTTTTTAAAGAATAATTTAGATGTTAAACTCATGAGAATACCCTTTCAGAAACTTTCGAACTATTTCCTTTTTGGCAACTTTTTCTTATTTTGCCTATTTGAGCCTTCACACATAAGACATAGCCCAAATCGACCCGTTTGTTAGGAAGTGGGTCGACATGTCTGCTTTTAAAATTGTTTACCTGAACAGTGTCGATTTCACAACGATCCCCTACATCAAATGGATGCATAACGAACAAGAAAATAATGGCCTCAAATGTTGTCTTGCATGTGTTACCAAACACAAACACAACCAAAAGCAGCTGCGAACTTAGGAATATGAAGAAATGCGTAGTTGCAACTTTTAGTATCAGAAGCCAAATCACGATTATTAAGATACCCACAACTACATTCAACATTTGATGAAGTTTGTTTACGGCTGTCTTTGTGTCATTCAGAGATAATGCAAGAGCCCTGCGTTCTCGGAATACATTAACCTGAAAACAAATCCAGTAAACCAGATCATTTATGGTGGAAAGAAGTCGATCATTAGGGTGTAAATGTGGCAAAGTCAATCCATTTAGTTATCAATGAGTCGAATCATGTTATGTTACATCTCTAACAAATCAAACGTGTATAATGTTAATTTACAGAAAACTACATACTGTTACTGAAATATTTAGCGTTTCGACAACTGACACTAATTATTTATTAAGAACAATTTTGAATAAACAGTGTTTCTGTGTCAATCCAACACCCTATGTTTCACTCTGGTTACCCAACCCTAACCCGTGCATTTTGCCAACTCTATGATTAAAAGAAAACATTCTTACCACCCAGTTTTTGAGAGCTCCTTTGCTTATTCCTTTGGTTTCACATTCACCATCAAAGAGTCGTATAGCCTTCAAAGCTTCATCCTCTCTAAGAAAACGCATCAAGTCTTCTACATATATGCGCCTGTCCAAGCAACATATGTGATAAGGTAAAATGATCAAAACATATTGAACACAAGTGTTCGGTCAGTATGAATAGAATGGAATAGTAATTCTATTCATCAGTGAGATTTCACGTTTGGTTAGTATTTAAATATTTGGAAGTGGAACGTAAACAATGACTACCCTTCTCTCGATGGAACTTTTCAGTTCCTATAAATTTAAAAATTCCATGAAAACTTGCAACCAACATAAAATATGGGATCTGGTCATAATATAAACTGTAATCCCATTCCATCACATTCTTGTGAACCAAACACCCCCAAAGTAGCAGGCTTCAAAGTGACCGTCCAATCAACTTAAACTAACCCGAACCAAATTGCCACCACTCTAGGCTAATCAGGTGCTAGAAATTATATTATATATAAAATCATTTTCCAAGCTTTGAAGTTACAATAGGTGTAAGATAACTTTATATACAAATATCGTAGAATTTTTGTCCACCCAAAAGTCCAAAACGGAAGTCAAAATCACTTATTTTTTTATAAATTTCACCCACCCAATTCATTACCCGGCTCCACCACTACCACCAAACATCTATGGATTGACCAAGTCCATGTTTGAGTTTTAGTTCACATATTCAGTAGACAATTGACTATCTGTTTACAACATAAACAAGAGCAACCCGGTCCTACAATTGAATACAACAAAGTTAAATTAAGAACAATGACTTACTTTGCGCCGTGTTTCGCGACATTGGTAAATATCTTCTTAGCTGCCACCTTAGCCTGCTTTTCATTTGTAATTTGTACTGCAGTCTCATCCTCATCATCCCCTCTTGAACCTTCTAATTGCTCATCCAAAGTCGATAATACTCCCGTACGAACAATATTCATCAACCTTTTCATATTCCATGCTGATATATTTTTCTGATTTAACCTATGCAAGTGATCAATAGTAATGCCCTCATCGACCTTTTTAGGTGTAGTCGATTCTGAAAATTTACCACTTTTATTTGTCATGGGAGTACCGGTTCTGGGAGTTCCTATAAACCTACCACTTTTCTTGAATATATTTGCCTTAAGATCAGCGGGTAAAGTGGCCCCCGCGTTCTGAAGCTTTTGAACTTCTTCTATCACCCTATCTTCCTCTTCCTGTTCATGTTGAATCTCAAGCAATGGTGGACCAGAAAGTGTCTCAATTACATACTGATTAAACAACGATTCTTGAATCCGGTCAAAGAACGTACTCACATGGAAAGAAGAAGCTAGTACTTTCACCAACAATGTTTTAAGTAACCAAACAATCGTACCGACCAAAAGACAAACCCAAACCTTAGTCACATAAGGCAAAACTTCCTTCCCATGTGTCATCCTTTCAACTTTGGAATCAAATATAAGTTGCCAAGCAATCAAAACTAAAGTCAACCAAACACAATTTTGAACCGCTTTTCGCAACCCGTAAACAAAATACAAAACCCTTTTCCTCAATACGAAATTCCTCTCTATCAAAAAAACAATAACCCTTATCCCCCAACCCGACCACAATCTCCCACATATCAAAACCAATACCATAACCACCCATTTCCACAATTCTAAATCATACAATTTCTTATGCTTAAAATAAGAAATAGTTAAAGTACAAACTAAAGCACCAACTATCAATACTAAACTTAAAAACTGAAGTAAAGTCCATTTACTATACCTCAACTGCTTATACTCATCAGGCAAATCATCATCCAAAAAAGGATCCTCATCATCAATCTCACTACCACCTTTTCCTAACATCCCAGATCTCGAAACCCGCCCCGACTTCCCCGCATCAGTATCAGGTGGATCCATTAACCTAGACTTAGTTTTAGTCCTCAACAAAGTCGATTTTCGCTTAAACGAAGCATTACCAGAACATATCAAAACCTCATCACCATTACCAGCATTAGCATTAGTAGTATTACTACCACTCCCATTAGACCTTTGTCTAACTGGTTGAGGCTCAACAACTTCTTCATGGAAAGAAACCCTAACTTCTTTAGGTGTTAATATCCCATAGTTATTTGGAGACTCAGATATCCTAGGTAAACCTGGAGACTGCTGTGGTGAAGGAGAGTCTGAAGTCCCGAAATCAAACTTGCTTCCATCATTGCTAAAATCATAGCTAGAATCTCTCCATACTTTATTAGGGTTAGGGTTAGGGTTTTGATGGTTTGAAAAGCTGTTATATCCAGCTAGCTCAGTTTCTTTACTGGATATACTTGCTGCATTGCCATTTGTACCTTTCTCCAAGTCCTTCCTGCCATCATCTGGTGGAGATGATCGCATGGTTTGTTTTAAGATTGTTTTTTGGTTGTTCTTGATGCGGTAGGGTTTGTTTTTATAAAGATATAGTGAATCTGTGCACAAAAATGGAAAAGATTTATGGGAATAAATAAATGAAGAAAACGGTGGAGGACAGTGTACGAAGTAGCAGGTGATGAATCATCAAAAAGAAGGTAAAGTGTGTAATGAAAATGTTAAAATATCAAAACGGTGCAGCTTTTTGTCTAACAGGAATAGCCCGTGAAGTTTATGTCTTTTTCTGCTTTATATCCTTTTATATAGATTGTTACAAATGTAACCCTTATTTCTAATTTTTTACAAGTTTAATTTTGTTCTTTTTCAATGTAACATAGTAGGGTTTTGATCAGTTGGAAATCTCTCTTTTTTGGACATAAAGGTCAAGATTCGATCCTTACTCTCTGTAAAAAGGTCAGAATTCTTCTGAAAGCAGCTTCTCAACCTTCAGGTAAAGATAAGATTGTCTACATTTTACCTTCTTCATATCTCGTGGAAGACAAGGTAAAGTAACGTTGATTTGAAAGACGTTAGTGATGTGTAATTTTAAAAGTAGTGGAGTAGTTAAAAAGTTTTGGTCTTATTATGTTTTGGTTAAAATAAATTATATTATTCGATGGGTAATTATAAAAATTTATGTAATATAGTGTATGATATAAAAATTGGTTGTTATCGTCTAACACGATTAATATCTTGATGACAACAATTTGAAAGTAGTGGATGTACAAAATTTACACATAACGGTAAAATTTTAGAATGACTCTTGATATCAATTGTAAATACAACTTTATTATCAGTAATAATTTGTACTTTCTTGACATCAATAACAGTGAACTAGTCTATGTTTGATACTCAGAATATACAACTAAAGTGATACTAAAATAGTGCAATATTCATAAAATAACTTTTGTGATGTTTGCACATTTATAGAAATCTAATAATATGCAAAGCATAACACTAAAAAGTAACGTGCACGTCATAATTTTTTTACCAACAGATATGATAAAATGTCATATATTTGTTTGAAAGGTGATTTGCGCACATTATTTTTTTATTAGCACACATATAGTTAAATCTAAATTAGTGTAAAGATATATTTGTGTGGGGTAACCTCCTTTTTCTAGAAAGTTGTATGTGGTAATAGGATATCCGTGCTAATAGTAGATAAGATAGGGGTCTTAGTTGAACCAATGTAAATTTACTAGGGTTGTGACTGCAAAAGGTAATAAAAACAAGCATAGAATCCCGAGGGTCCGATAGTGACCGTCCAGTTGTCAAATTACCATATATTTGTCGGGAGGCCGCGTTTATATGAAACAGTGGCAAATAATAGCACGACTCCATCTCTGCATGCAATATTAAAAAAAAGTTGGTATTCTTTGACTCGTATCAATATTGATTCTGATGCCTAACTCATATGCTTAATAATATTGTTAAACACATATGTGTTAGCATCTTATTGGAGACAGTAAAAAGACCTACTTTTTCACAAACCAATAATTTATTGGCACATCTATTAGTCACACAATTAGTCACATGTTCTAAGCCTCCAAATCATTTTCCTAAATCTATAGTCTAGCGTAAAATATGCAACATATAAATCGTGTCAAAATATAATATATCACAATACAAAATCATTTAAGGAAACATATATTTTGTAAAACAAATTAAATAAAATATCAGTTTCAAATATTTTAAATTGGGACATGATTTTTAGGTAAATAAATATTGGATAGATCACCCACCGAATGTGTAAGCAAATTAAATAATTATCGTGTTGCGCAAAAAATAGTTAGAAGTCTAAGAATACAAAACATTTTTAACTTTCAAGTAAAATAATTGCCCACTGTGGACATAAAAAAACAATCTAATCTCATATTGTCATATTCAAAATGTTTAATTACTCTATCACTTAAAAAAAATTATTTTCGTTTATGCTAAATAAATGTTCATTTACAAATTATAATTGTTTCTATATTTATAGACTAACAATATTATTTAATTAGTAGACAATGTGATATTTATATATTTAAAAAAAATATGTGTCACTAATTTTTTGTAGTAAAAAATACAATAACAAAAAATGGTGTATCTCATTTAAAACATAGGCATTTTTTTTTACAGACATATCATTTGATATTTTCTCATAAATCACTCTCTTTGATGCTAAACTTAAAATTTAAAAATTAGAAATCCTAATCAAAAGTGTGATGAAAAAACAGCTACTTTGATAAAATTTAACTCGCATATGGAAACCAAAATATAGTGACAAGACTAATTGAAACATGATAGACGGAGAGACGTATACATTTTCTTCATATTGGTAAATTAAAAAGTTGTGTACACATTAAAATATTATCTTTTAAATTTCAAGCCCATATTGTTAAGCATAAAATGTTCAAATTTATGATTTAAAAAATAACCCATACTAAGAGGTTGAGATATATATAATCTTTTTGCAAGTCAAAGAAGACGTACACGATTCAATACTGAATTAATGAAGCTTGGGCACGTCATAAACAATTGACCGCAGTAAAAGCAAGATAACATTCTTTTTTCTCTTTTTCTTTTTTTACAAGAATCAATACAACGGATTACAGCTCAATTTTAAATAAAGTAAATGTTAAAGTCACATAAAAATATTTACAAAATCTTTTATAAAATAACGTGTTAAATAATGATTGGTTGATTTTATTATAGTTCCTTTTTTTTCTTTTTAATTAAACCAATCACTATTTCACACATCATTTTATAAAAGATTTTATAAATATTTTTATGTAGCTTTAACATTTCTTTTTAAATAAATATAAACTAACATTTCAGACAGTGTACTGTGTACATATCATCATACATTTTTTATTTTAAATATGATTAACTATGCTAGCATAATCTACAATTTAGGACTACAAGTCTACAATTACAAATAAAAATCGACAAGATGGTCTCTCAATAAGATATTCATAATAAATACAAATCATAAAATTATTGAACAGTTGTTAATGATTCATGCTTAATAGATTAATTTTGTAAATTGAAACTATGAAAAATAGAATAATACTAACTTGTTACTAAACAAACTTTAGTGCGGATGTGAAATTCTTATTAAACACATGTTTCTGTGTTGAAATAATTATTTTACATTTATAACTCAATTAAATAATATTTAAATTATTAATTTTATGGCAGATATAGTTACCAATTTTAATAGAGTATTTAAAATTTGTCACTAACTTGTTTTGTAAAGGAGTTTAAAGGCAATTAATATTACTCAAACGCATTTTAAGTTTAAAAAATGCATGCATCATAAGTAGTAGAGATATATTGCGAGATTATTAGATCATTTTTAAAAAATTAATAAAGTGGTAATTATTTACCTAGCATTGTTACTTAAAGGTTACGATATCTAAATTATCAAAGTAAGATACTTAATTTAAGGTGTATTTTCAATCAGAATAATTAATTTTTTTTTCTAACATAATAGGCAACGAATTTTTTTTAGTCGATTTGAGTTAACCTTTTAAATATCTCGTTAAGTCATTAACGACTTTTTGTTTAATATTTTTTACTTGATTCATCCTTGCATACATTTCACCCAATAACTACTAATGGGTGTTGGGGTCATGGATAGGGTAATCGGCTAAAAAAGTCGTTAATGACCTAACGGGATATTGAACGAATTAACCCAAATCGGCTAAAAAACTTTGCTGCCTTTCTGTGCCAAAAAAAAGTTAAATACTATTGAAAATAGGTCATAAGTAGGATATTTTTTTGTATCATTTTCCCAATTATCAATCATTTAAGTGTTATTTTCAAGCAGAGTTAACATAGTTATGAAACATGACTCAAAATTTTGAAACAATAGAAGCTGAATTTCAATGGGCCAAGTAGATAAAGTTAGATTACTGTGTTGGCGTGTTATATTCATTATATAACTGTTGGGTTCAGTAAATACCCAAACCCCTTAATCTAGGATTTGAATAGAAAATAGCCCAAGTGTTTAGTCCGTTAAACACTAACAGGTCACTGAGTGCATAGTCTCTCAGTGAGTCATCTTCAGGATACTCAGTATGAGGCGAAGAAGAAGTCTCTCCACTCAGTATGGCGGAACTTAAATGGTGAAGACTTAGTCAAGAAGAAGATGATGGATTCAGTGAGTGATGACAATAACTCACTGAATCCCTAAGACTCCTCTCCAACTACTTACACTAAAGACAAACTGAAGTAGAAGACTGAAGTATATGAAGACTGAAGAATGAGCGGGACAAGGCGGGATAAGTTTGAATCAGATAAGACGAAGTCATTATCAACCAAAGTCAACTTTCCCTAAATGGCAAAAGATCGGGCTCGGTGTCATCACGACCTTAGGAAAGTAGTCTTGTCTCTTACCTAAAATAGTCTTTTAGAATGAGACAAAATACATCAGTATTTTGTCTTCTGTATGATGTCAGTTTGTCACTTAGGAAAGAGTTAAAACTCATACATGTATAAATAGCATAAGAGATGGAGTGATAGATTAAGCTTGTGAATTGTAAAAACACACACACACGCAAGCCATCTTTCACTCCTTCAAATATAACTTTGTCCCTGAGATAGCTCAGTGGTTCCTTGTAGTTGTGTTCAGACTTAGCCTGAACTTAGAGAGGAGTTGCCAAACTTTGTCATTTCAATCCCAAGTACTATTCCGCAAGTACTTGGGTAACGTATTCTTTGTGATTCATTTCTAATAAGAATATGATGTTAAAATTATTCAGTGTGTTTTACTAACGTTAATTTCAGTCATTGTTCACTATTAGTTTGTTTTATATTCTTAAACTGTTTTATACGGTAGTGAAAAGGGAACAACAAGTGGTATCAGAGCCAGGTTGATTATAAAACCTTTTATAAAAAATTTAAGCCGCTCTAAAACGTTTTTAAATCAGGATCCTCATGGCTCTAAAAAGGGTGGATCTTATTCAGCTGTTGCCCCTAGACTTGAAGTTGGTAAATTCTACAAATGTAAAAAGCGTATGCTTTGCTATTTGATTGGGATGGAACCTTATTATATCAAGTATATAAATGAAGGTCCATTTATCCCAAAGACTGCTGAAGGTTTGCCTAAACCTGAAGCTCAGTGGACTCAGGATGAGAGAAGAGTGGTCAACCATGACCAAAGAATCAAAAGTATCATCATATCATGTCTTCCTAATGATATTATGGAGTCAGTTATAAGCTGTAGTACATGCAAACAAACCTGGGATGACCTGGTTCATAGTCATGAAGGTCCATCTGATACCAAGGAAAATAGGATTATGGACCTGAAACTTGAGTATAACACCTTCAGGGCTAAGGACTTAGAAACTCTGTCTTAAACTTACACCCGTTACAAAACCCTGCTTAATGAACTATCAAATGATGGTGTTAAGTTATCCAAACATGAAATTAATGTTGGCTTTGTCAATAGTCTCCCTGAGAAGTGGTTGAATTTCTCTCAGGGACTTAGGAATGCAAATCATATCCAGAATCTTGAACTTCCTGAAATATATGGGAAATTTGTCTATGAGGAAAACCTCATCAACAGACGATACCCTGACTTAAAAAAGTCTTAGGAAGTCAAGAAGGCCCTGACCACCACTTCATCACCAATTTCTACTGCCTTTTATTCTAACAACATTGTTCAAGATTTTCAGGAAAATTCAGATGATGAGGCTGATGAGAGGACTAGCGAGGAGTACCTGAACGATTTAAACATTGAGTTTCGGAAAGAGCACTCCTCGCTAACTCAAAAGGTTTATCTGAAGAAACAATAGTTTTTCAAACGCTAAAGCTAATGAGGACACTGAATGTTTTAAGTGTCATAAAAGAGGTCATTTCGCTAAAGGCTGTTTCTCAAAACAATTCTGAACCCTCTTACAAACCATCAGGGTCAAATCGGTCCTCAGGCTTTAGCAAATTTCAACCAAAAATCTATCAGTCTCATCAAAACTTTCAAAACAAAGCTGATCAAAATAAAACGGTAGATTATGAAGCCAAGTATAAGAAAGCCAAAGCTAAGCTTGCACTACTTGAGGCCAGTCCCTCAGAAACAACAAACACTGTTAAATCTGTTGATAACATCAAATAGTACTGAATATTAAGTGTCAATTTGTAACACCCCGCCTACTCAGACCACAATATTGTCCGCTTTGCCCGCAGGCTCACGACTTTGTTTTTGTGGCCTCATGTGAAGACTTCCCGGCAGGTCACCCAAGCCAGTACTACTCTCACATCAGCACGCTTAACAGCCAGTTCCTAAGAACTCCACCCGCAGTAGACCACAAAACGCGTTGTGTCATTGTAAGGCGAATGTTATCTTATGAGCCCAACATCTCTCCAGGCCACAGCCGATGTGGGATTTGCCTAGGGTGTCACAACCACCCCCTTAGGGACTCATCTTCCTCGATGAGGTTTGCCCCACCATCCCGAACGGCTCAGGAGTGGCTCTGATACCACTTGTAATACCCCGCCTACTTAGACCACAATATTGTTCGCTTTGCCCGCAGGCTCACGGCTTTGTTTTTGTGGCCTCATGTGAAGACTTCCGGAAGGTCACCCAAGCCGCATTACTACTCTCACATCGCGACGCTTAACAGCCAGTTCCTAAGAACTCCACCCGCAATAGACCACAAAACGCGTTGTGTCATTGTAAGGCGAATGTTATCTTATGAGCCCAACATCTCTCCAGGCCACAGCCGATGTGGGATTTGCCTAGGGTGTCACACAATTTCCCTCGATAATGCTCGTTATTTATATCATTTATATGAATTTACGCTTGTTTTCCATTGTTTTCCACTTTCAGGTAAATTACGAGCATTGGAGCTAATGAGACGCGGAAATGGAAACATTACTAAAGATTTATCACAGTATGCTTATTTGGAAGAAGTTACGGCGTAACTCGTCTCTCAAATTACGCCGTAACTATTGCGTGACCCAGAAGTCCAACTTATCAAGAGGTTACGCGTAACTCTTCCCAAAGGTTACGACGTAACTCCATTAGGTCAAAAGAGGTTTCACGCCGCTGATACTTACGCCGTAACTCTTGTATCACTTACGACGTAACCGAGTTTATTGAAGACTACGGCGTAACCACTTATAAGGTTACGCCGTAACTAGCAGATCTAGTGCATTTACGAGGAAATAGAAGGTTACCGCGTAACTCCTCTATTGGTTACGCCATAACCCAGACCTAGCCTATAAATACCCCACGAATTCCGGCATTTCAAAGCATCCCATTCCACACACAACACTCTGAGAACGTGGGAAAAAGCTCAAGGAAGGTCTAGGGAAGTATACTGAGTCATTTCCAAGGAGAAGTCACACCATTACGATAAGCTTTAGCGTTTATTATGTATTTTACTTTCAATTCATGTATTTCGTACCTTTGAATATTGAATTGACTTGCATGATTAATATGAGCGGCTAAGCACCCTTTGGTGCTAGCCTAGTTATGATTCCTTAATTGTTTTGTTTACGTTTACCTTTACTTCCGTACAATTATTTCTAAGTGTATGCATGCATAGTTCTTTGGTGGTCACCCTTTGATAACATTAAATTAGCCTGATCTTTTATATATCAAATTCCCGTGTTTATGGCCTCGTTTGCATTAATATGGTACTTAATTCTTTCATATTCGTTCGTATTTGCATTTCAGGATAAATGAAGCATTGGAGCGGAAAAGAAGTGATAAAAGGCCAACTATATGTTCTGAATATTGATTTACGAGGGCCTTTGGATTTTATGTGAAGATTACGCCGTAACTAGCTAATAAGGTTACGGCGTAAATATGAGCTTTGAAGGATACGGCGTAACCATTTCTTATGGTTACTTCGTAATTATTTTTGTGAAGGTTACGGCGTAACGTTGCAATTTAGTTACGCCGTAGAGATAATTACGGAGCGGATAAAAATATACGGTTGAAGAGTTACCGCGTAATTCTAATTTAATTACTGCGTAATTATTAACTTGGGCGCTAAGGAGTTGAAGTCCCGTGGCTAAATGAAGATAATATTTTCTCCGAGGATGAAAAGTAAAAATAACAAGTGCGATCAGGGACTAAAGGTGACAACTTATATGAAGTTTATTTACTTCAAGGACTAAAATATAAATGAAGAAGAACGATCAGGGACTAAAAGCGTCAACATAGTGCAATGAAGTTTCAAGAAATCATAGGATGAGAAAAACTATGAAGTTACAAATTCTTATATAGTTACGGCGTAACTTTAGTTACGACGTAATTAATTTATTTAATTACGCCGTAACTATGACGGGGCCTATAAATACTGACCCTAAATGCATTTTTAGTATCTCTCTTCACCCCTCTCCCAGGGGTCGATTAGGGCACGACTCCAAGGTATTTTCCAGCAGTCCAAAGCCAGTTTTGAAGGAAGAATTCACAATCATCATCATTATTAGCTCTACATCAAGTAATTTGTATCAAACATTATGTTCAATTTAATTTATGATTTATTCATTTTTGTTGATATGATTTATTATATGTTTGGCTAAGCACCCTTGTAACACCCCGCCTTTTTTGACCACAATATTGTCCGCTTTGCCCGCAGGCTCACGGCTTTGTTTTTGTGGCCTTATGTGAAGACTTCCCGCAGTCACCCAAGCCGACTACTCTCAAATGAGCACGCTTAAGCGCCGGTTCCTAAGAACTCCACCCTGAGACCACAAACGCGTTGTGTCATTGTAAGGCGAATGTTATCTTATGAGCCCAGATCTCTCCGGCCACGGCCGATGTGGGATTTGCCTAGGGTGTTACAATCACCCCCCCTCAGGGACTCATCGTCCTCGATGAGGTTTGCCCCACCATCCCGAACGGCTCAGGAGTGGCTCTGATACCACTTGTAACACCCGCCTTTTTGACCACAATATTGTCCGCTTTGCCCGTAGGCTCACGGCTTTGTTTTTGTGGCCTCATGTGAAGACTTCCGGCAGTCACCCAAGCCAGTACTACTCTCAAATGAGCACGCTTAAGCGCCAGTTCCTAAGAACTCCACCCAGTGAGACCACAAAACGCGTTGTGTCATTGTAAGGCGAATGTTATCTTATGAGCCCAGCATCTCTCCAGGCCACGGCCGATGTGGGATTTGCCTAGGGTGTTACAACCCTGTTGTTGGCCTAGTTATGATTCCTTAATTGTTTTGTTTACATTTACCTTTACTTCCGTACAATTATTTCTAAGTGTATGCATGCATAGTTCTTTGGTAGTCACCCTTGATTCGGTAGTTTTGAATGGCGGTAGAGGCCAATTGCCTAGGAGATATGACCAACTGACCCTAGGTGAGCGTACTGAGACGGGAAGGGTAAGATATGACCAATGCGGCGACCCTTTCTACTTGTGCGATTTGACCAACCGATCACCTATCGTTTGGATGAACTTAAGAATTGGGGGTGTAGTGTCTAAGTTCCTAACGATCGGGCACTCACTATTTAGAATCTATCATGTAGCGGTACTTAATGACTCGGCTTAGGGGCCGGGAACAACGGGACTTATGACGGTCGCTGATTTCTCCTGTGGTGGCATCTTTCGATAGGTTAGGGCGAATTGACTAAATCTTTGTCCTCTCAATTTGACCCCACCAAGTAATTGGAAGTAGGTAGACGTAGACATAACTAGCTAGGAGGATTGACTAGGTTAGCTCCACTATTCCTCTATTGATTTTCCTTTACCATTTATTTGCTGTTATTTTATATTCTGCATTAGTAGTTTAATTAATTAAATCCTTATCAAAACCATTATAATTCTGTGGCAATTAGACTTAGTAGTAATCCAACACACATAGCTCTTGGGACGACCTCGGCTTTACCATTTACTACACTACACACGACCGGGTACACTGCCCGTTAGTGCATTAGGGTAGACCATAGGTATAGCGAGACACTATAAATATTAAGACCTGGTAAGTAACTGCATCACCACTGAGATGGTATTACGCCGTAATTGGTAATGCGTCAAAAATTCTGCTGCTAAAATGTTGGTTACGGCGTAATCACCAAGATGAGTTACACCGTAACTCTGTGCAGATCAGCAACTGCAGCAGTAATTACTTCTTTGTCTCCTGCAAAAATAGTAAGAAAACACAAAACCCAACAGAAATGAAATAAAAACAAAAGAAAGGGATAATTGGGTTGTCTCCGAAAGAGCCCTTTTCTTTATTAACGAGTCTTTAAGTTAGACTCAGAGCCGTGGGGCTCCTATGGGGGCCTTTGAGCTTGCCCTACTTCCTCAATATCTTTCATCAAATTATGTCTCATCCATGCAACATTTGAGGCAGTTAGGAGGTATTTAATGGTTTCGACTTTTTGGACTGTACAAAATTTCTCTTCCGGACCTAGGTGATAGCGAGTGAATTCATATTTTTCGACTATAATTGGGGGTGGTCTTTTGTAGGGAATTCCCAGGAGCTTGCACCTCCTTTGTTCGTAAGCCTCGTCATCGGGATCAGTGAACTCCTTGTCTCCTTGCAATTCAAGGTAATCTAGGATCCCTTCAATATCATCGTCATCAGAAGCTGTATCCTTGAACCATTCTTCATCGACCAGATTTTCCACCAGAACGCGCTTGCATTCTTCTTTATCACTACGAACCAAATCCTTCTCATTGTCAACAGTTGTTTCATTCGTGTAGTCGAGACTTTTGTCGCTTGAGTTTTCTCGATTCATGAATTCCTTCCAAATTTTCTCTTTGGTTAATGTGTCCACATATCCATACTTAATTTTTACCCAACTATCGAACCCTAAATTGTCCAGCCAAGGTAAACTTGTTCTCTCCTCATCATTGGTTGAGGACCAAAAGAATTCATCTTTTCCTAATCTTCCAGAGTTGCTTCCCCCATTACACATATCGTCGTATGGGTTGCATGACGCCAAAAAAATTTCCCCGAGAGTTTTTACTTTTTCGCACCAAGGATGCGTAGTTTCTTGTTGTCAGTTTCTCTTAAGTGTTCATCCGTGCAGAGTATATCTTTATTAGTTTCTTCCTTTTTCTGAATGTGTCCTGAGTAATCAATTTTTAGCTTCCTAAGAAGATTGGGATTGATCTTGGCATCCCCAAATTGAATTGCGTACCAATCTTTAAAGGTCAAACTACCGAATTTAATACTATATCTTTCACGCTCATGAGGGCACGTCCATTCTTCCTTTCTTTCATTGTCTCCTCCATTGCAATACTCGTGGAAGGGGTTGTATGAAGGCCATGCCCTAGTTGTTTCTTTATCGAATGACGCATGTGAGTACACCGGTGAGTGATAAGTGGCTCTTCTTCATCTTCAAGGGAGAATTCCTCGAGTTTTTCTGACTCGTTCACGTCTAGGAATTTTTCTGCCCATGTATCCCAGTTACGCTGTAAGTAAGATTCTTGGTTACGGCGTAATTCATTAGTCTCTTTCCTCAGTATTCTTCACAACCCCGTTGTCGCTGTCAAACACAAGGTTACGCCGTAACTCATTAGGTATGTTACGGCGTAACTCAGATCTGTTGTCGAATTTTTTCCCTGAATTTGTATCATTGATATGAACTTTTGAGTTATCATCAGAAAAAATTACCTTGCATTCCATAGCTGGTTTAGGTCCTTCAGGTTTATCGTTATTTCTCCTTACTTTCTCACTGAGCCAAATCACCAAGGATTCAAGGGTTTTCAGAGTTGAGTCGTGTTTGGAAATGTTTCTGTCAGTGTTTTCCTGGAATTCCTTTAACCACTCATCCTGCTCCTTTTGCCTTTGGGCTGAATTTTTCCAGAAATTTATTAATTGTTTCTTCAAGACTGGGCTTTCTTTCTCCATAAGGCCCACGGTTGTAATTTCCACGATAACCATTACTATTTCGATTATCACCGTAAAATGGTCGATTTTATCCATACTTAGCTTCTTCAATATCCTCTTCATCCATATGAGGACAATTCTTCGTAAGATGTCCTCCTCCACAGCTTTCACAACCCACTTGGATAGCATGAACGGTTTCTCGACCTTCAAGATATCTCGACTGAGACTTTCAATTTTACTAGTGATCACTGCAATTCCGTCAAAGCATCTCGCCTTGGTTTCTTTTACTTCCACCGTCGTGCCATTTTTGAAAATGGTCCGCCATTTTTGAATGGCTTCAATTGCAGTAGTAGGAGTCATGTTCGGGATAGGTCCTTGATAGTCCAGATCGTCTTGTAGTAACATTTATTCCTTTGTAGAAAATATTGACCTTCTTCTGGTTATTAAGATCATTGGTAGGACACTTATAAAGAAGATCGTTGTATTTGTCCCAAGCTTGATACAGAGTTTCGCCGTCTTCTTGTTTGAAGTTATGGATCTCCAAAAGCTGATGAGAAATCTTCGACGGTGGGCAATATCTTTGGATAAAGTGTTTCTTCAGTAGTGCCCAGTGTTAACCGCCCGGCAATCTTTCGATCCATCTTCTAGCTGCTCCAGTGAGGGTCATTGGGAAGACCCGAGCATAACTGACATCATGAGACCGGAATGTTGAAAAGGCTAGCGATGTATAGGACATTTTCAACGTGCTCATATGCGTCTTCGTCCCTGTTTCCTGAAAAAGGGTTAGCGCGAAGCTCCCTCATAAATTGGTCTTTAATCTCGAAATGAACTGTTGGAATCACTCCTAAACCTAAATCAAGTGTTAGTGATTCATATGTAATAGTTAGCTTAATATGGCCTTTATGTTAGTAATTAGCCTTAGGCTTATGTAGAAGGCCCATAAGCCTAGGCCTAGTCAAATAAGGAAAAGGAAGGACTAGGAGTGTTGCCCTAGCTCCCTCTCCTATATATACCTTGTAATAACCCTCACTTGAGGGTTGGTTGTTCAATATTTTCTCTCATTCATGCTCCTACGCATAACCATCCTTAGTCTAACGTGTGTGTGTGTGTGTTTGGTTTATTGTTCAACCAATCTATCTCTTCATCTATTTCTTCTATTGATGCTTGTGTTGCATATATGGGAACCTAACAGTGGTATCAATCGCCAAATAGTTGGGTGAACGTATTGTTTTTGAAGTGGGTTTTGGTCCTACGTGTAAGACATACGGTTTGAAGTTGATACTTTGGTTCGCTTAAAAACACATTTTTTACACTTTTTAATCCAAGATTCTTGTACTTTCAACGTTTTAAGGTGTTAAAATAACTGTTTTTGGCAAAAAGTTTCAAACTTTACGAGTGGATCATTGTTTTTAAGCTTGGTTTTGTACGTGGCTTTTTGTCTACGCATAACGTGTTTTTGAGCTTTGGATCATCAAGTTTCACACTTTTGTGTTATTTTGGTGATATTGAAGCTATCTCATCACTAAAATCTAGTTTGGAAACATCGGTTGGAAGAAATCATTTTTGGCTATATCCTACGCGTAAGTGAAACCCTAAACTTACGCGTAACCTGTTCCTTGGTTTGATCTTCTGTTTCATGGTTTACTCCGTGGTTTCTTGCTTGGATAAGCCTGAAAACACGTCTACTTTGGATATCTTTTGCCTTTGCGGATAGTGTAAAGCGATCATTTGGGAAAAACCTAAACTTACGCATAAGCATAAGCTTACGCGTAGACTCTTTACGCATAAGATTCATCTTACGCCTAAGCCCTGTCTTACGCATAAGTTAATCCTACGCCTAAGTTTTCTACGCCTAACTTCTTGTTTACGCATAACTTTAGTGCTTTCTCATTACTTACGCGTAAGCTAATCTTACGCGTAACTATTGTCACGCGTACCTTTGGTGTTTTTACGCTTAAGTGGTACTTGGCTTTTCTGTGATTTCTACGCCTAAGGATACTTCATCAACAACGGTTCATTCGACTACAAAGATCCATTTAACAACACAAGTTTTCAACATGTCACAACCACCATACTCTAGCTACTTCCCTTACACTTATCCTCAACAACAACAACAACACCTAAGTCAACAACATCAACAATTTAATCTTCAACAACAGATTTATCAACAACAATTTAATCAACAACATACTCCACTACTTGCAGCAATTCCACAACCTCTAATGGTTCAACCACCACCAAGTCTTCAAGTACAACTTTACACAAACTTCTACAATCAATCCAGGAATACTATGAAGGAACCGGCATGGTTTGGCAAGATGTGTGAAGCCTTGAGTAGCCAATAATTAATTCATGAAGCTGGCTCACTTGATAGACCTCCAATGCTCACTCCCGGTAATTATGATCAATGGGTGATTCGGTTCTTTAGGTTTTGTGATCTAAAGAAGCCACATGGAAAGTTTTTAAAGAAGGTCATTATGGAAGGTCCATTTCAGATGCCTACTGTCGTTACACCCGGAGATCCTAATGTTGTTCCACCAAGAGATGATGTCACCAACATTGCAACTGTTGCAGATCTCACGGGTGATCAACTTCTACACTTTGAAGCCGACGAACTTGCAATGCAATACATCCTTTTAGGATTACCCAATCCAATCCTTCGAAGTGTTGATGCTCAAAATACTGCCAAATCAATGTGGCCGGCATAGTTGTCAGGATCCCGATCCTGATCTTAGGATCTTACGATTTTACGATACTACAAAGCAAAAACGATCCGGATCCTACATAGGATCTTTGCAAGCTTAAGATATTATAGGATCCCGATCTTTACCATACGATCTTACGATTTAATCCGATCCGATCTTACTTTTCTCGAATTACAAACTAAAAAACTACAAATTTATGGGTTGTTTGTTTGTAGAATTCAAAAAACAACATGTTAATCTTTTTAAATATTTTATAATCATAATTTAGGACAACATTTATATGAAAAATTCATAGTATTTTATGGTTATAATGTATTAGAATTTGTAGATTTGTATAAAATTACATAAAGTATTAAGAAATAACATTAAAGTAGGATCTTAAGATCCCGATCCGATCTTACGATCACGATCTTGCAAAGATGAAAACGATCCTGGGTAAGATCCCGATCTTGACAACCTTGAATGTGGGAACAGATTCATCTTCTTATACAAGGCACAACACTCAATCAGGAAGACATGAAATTCAAAATCTACTTGGCTTATGAACACTTCATGATTGAACCAGGAGAGTCTTTAGAATCTTATCATCATCGCTTTTCGGACATCATTAATGATTTGGACAAACACAATATCATCATGCCACGAATTGCTGCCAACACAAAGTTCCTAAGTAGTCTTGGTCCGGAATGGGAGAAGTATGTCATTTTTCTCCGTCAAGCTAAGGATATGCATCATGCTACCTACGGATTGTTGTACGATTATCTGAAGCCTCATCAAAAAAGAAGTTGATAAGGAAAGGATTATCCGTGGCCAAACTGTTTCACCTTCACTTCCGGACAATCAACAACTTGCTTTGTGGGCTCAAACAAATCTTCCTCCTCAACAAGATCCTCAACCCGCTCCTCAACCAACTGCAACTATCACACCTTATGATCTGTCACATAAACAACCTCAACAAAATCAATTGGTTCCATACAACAATAACACTGCTCAAGCTCTTTACAGTGAAGCTGATGAGGACTCCGATGCCTTCGATGAATTGCAACAAGGATTTGTTATGATTGCTAAAGCATTTGGCCGTTATACAAACAAATCCAACAATCGCATTCGTTCTTCATCTAATACAAGGAATCGGGATGTTGTGAACAATGGACGCGTTGAAGTTCAAAACCGTGGTTATGGTCGTGGATGGGAGGAGGTCAAGGGTTAAATGCTATGGAAGGAATCACATAGGTGCTCCGCAAACAAAGGGCTCAAGTGGTTGAACAGGGAAATGCTCGAATGGGGTTAATGGTCTTGATGCTATAAGCTGTAATGAGAAGGGTCATCTGGCTAATGCATGTCCTAAACCGAGGACAAGAGGCAGTGCTTATTTCAAAGAGGCTTTGCTCTTGGCTCTTAAGGATGACGCTGGTGGAACTCTTACCAACAAGGAACGAGCTTTATGGCATGCGATTCGATGATGATATGGAGGACTTGCAGGCTAATGCGCGATGATGTAAAACCTGAAAATCTAAAATCTGAGTAAAGACTAAAATACCCTTGGAACTAAAATTTATAAAATACGTAAAATATATTTATGACATTTAATGAAATTAAAAGTTAACTTGTGAATATTTAAAAACCTAACTAAAATATATATTACGTGATCGATTTTGGGTACGACGAAGATTTAATGTTTCGTAAATGATTTGGGTCGTGATTCTTTTGTTTCGTGTGGACCTAAGGCCGAAGCCCATGGTGTGCGTGTGGATGGTGTGTTCGGTTGGGCCAAACCGAAAACCCAATCCCTTTCCAAGTCTAACTCAAATACAACTACTATATATACAACACATAATCACAAGATTGGAACCCTAGTTTTATTTGCCTCTCCTTTTTCTTTTCTCCCTATTCGGCCGAGAGTCTCAAACACCCTTGGTGTCGAGATTTTGCTCAATCAAGTCAAGGTATAACTTGTTCTCGTCTTTGTTTGATGTACCTTGCGTTAATATATTGTTATATGTTGTGTTTGGTCGATTGTGTTTCTTTTCTTTTTGTGTCGAGCCAAATAGGAACCAAAACAAGGGAACCTTAATAATTAAACATTACAAATATTTAAGAGTGATGTACGTAATATGCAATATTGAATCGGGTCATGTTTGTGTCGATTTAATATAGGGCCGAATCATAGGAAACTATAATCAAACCATGCTTGATATTCGAATAAGGTATAAACTTGATAACTTGAATAAGTAAAGTATGAAGATGAGCTAGGACTTGTGTAAAACCTAATAGCCGAAAACCCTAATTTGAACCGAGTCACATATGAGTTTTTGGAAGTATATTAATTAAGTAAAGGTTATGTAAAGGTAAACCCTAGTTTTGACATGTTAATCTAATAAGGAATGCTAAACCCTAATGGTGTAAACGTGTAATTAATACGAGTAATAAGTAACTTGTATGTCACATAAAATCATAAACGTGTATGGTGAAACATAAAAGGAAAGATTGTTTTATGACGTGTTAGGTTAGGTAACGAGTCATTAAAAGACGTAACATGTAAGTTAATGCATATTAATGAGATATTAAAGAATAGAAACCCTAGAATATAAACGAGAGTTGATTAGGGTTTTGAAGCTAAATATACTAAATCGTTATTTTATGTGTGAGTTAAGACGTTTAAACTATTTTCACATTAAACCCTAAACTTTAATTAATGACATAATGAACCCTAATCTACGATATTAATTATAAAACATTTAAGTCTCATTTAATTATAAAACCCTAAAATATTAAAAGATCATTTTGATGATTATGGAATCATTAATAATATATACGACATTAATGTATATAGGTTCTGTGAAGAAGGAGTAATTCTTTGCTTTCCCTGTGTCTTCTTTTCGATCATTTGCTTTGGAATAAGGTACAGATATTCGACCTTTTCAAGAAAGGTTTAGTATAATGTTTTCTTTTAAGCTTTCATATTAGGATTTCCTAAGCCTTTGCGATGAACCCTAATGTGTCTATTTGAGTGTTGCTTATCGAACTTTGATTTTTGAATCATAAAACATTGATTTTGAACTATATGATATGAAGACTTTGATTTTGAAAACATGATTAAATATTTGATAAAACATGATCTATGTCAGTTATGACATTCTATTTGACCTAAGATAGTTTGACACCCGAGCCAATTATTAACTAGTCATGGGGGTTCCATGTCTGTGTCAGCAAATGCACTTCGACATGACTCTAGAGGCGAGAGTGAAGTTCGCCACGTCCCTTATCTGTTATTTGTTATGAGCTCAATTTATATTATATTATCAATGTATGTCTCAGGGCGTATGGGTGCATCCTAGATCTGTTATATGTTATATATTATATGCTATATGCTATATGTTATCGATGATTGATCTTTGCGTGCATGCACGTCCTTCACAACTCTGGCAGGTCTCCCCTACAAAATGTTACCTTATGTGTTTGTGATATGTTTTCGATATGGCATATGTGTTTGGGCTCGAGGTAGTTAGCTATAAAACTTATTCGTATATCCCGATTTATCTTTCGAAATGATTATGATTTCACTATCTTTCTTTCACTATATTTCATATTCGTTCTTGTTTAGTATTTCATTTTGCTTGTATATCACTGTTCACTTTGGGCTTTTGAAGCTCACCGCACTTTTCTTTTTCATGGCGGTATCTAAGCATTGAGCTCAGGTATTGCTTTGGGATGAGTGCTTGAGTGGACTTACCTTAGAGATTTTAGCTTTGATCTTATGATGCCATTTAAGACTTTATATTTTAGACTTTTCTTTTGGAGTTATTTTTCTGCTGGGACCTATGTATTGAAGTCGTTTTGACTTGGATTATTTCAATATTTAAGTTGAGATTTCATTTGGTTTATATGTTTGCTTTGATATGACACCATTACTTGTGATTCCTTTACCCTTGTCGGGGCGTTACAATTTATGGTATCAGAGCCCGGTTTACGACTTGTAGTCAGGACCTGTGACATATGGAGCCTAGGTTTTGAGAATTTAGAGCTTAGGATTTGACCTGTGAGGATTTGGGTAGACCTTAGGATTCCTTCGTATTTCCATTTCGTATCTCACCTTTGTTCATTTTGCTAATCGTTTGGATATCGTTCGGATGGTTCAAACTCGTCGTAAATGTGAACTTCGGGAGGGGACGATGATGCTACTGACATGGATGTTGCGATTGCGAATGCTCTCAACTCTCTTTTCCCGGTTTGACTACACGAGATGATGGAGCAGTGATCAACAATATTCGTAATCAGAATGGTGCTTCGGGTAGTGGTGGAGGAAATCAACCCGTTGGCATTCACACTTGGCTCGGCGTTTGGTAAGCTCAAGCCTCTTTCGTTTAGCATCTTTGCTACTCCCTACTGAGGCCGAGGACTGGATCACTCATATTGAGAAGCTGTTTGAAGTATTGGGTTGTGGAGACGAGTTTAAGACTCGTTTGGCTTCATTCAAATTGGAAGGTGATGCTTTAAGTTGGTGGAAGCGCCAAACAAGCAAGAGGAGGAGATGCTTTTTGTGACTTGTACTGGACCGAGTTTGGACTATCTTCTATAACCGTTACTTCCACGATTTGGCGCAAAGGTATGAGAGGGATTATCAGGCGATCTACCAGTTTGATTATGAGAACTCCAATGAGTACATGAGTAGGTTTATGAGGTTGGTGAGTTTTGTTGGAGCGATTGCTGGAGATGGTAGGCGTCAAGCTAAGCACTTCAAGTGGGGATTGAAGAAGTGGGTGTTGGACCGATTGCTTAATATTGAGTATGAGAATGTGTCGGCCTGCAATGACGCAGCTCGTAACATTGAGATCTTTCATGAGGTTTCAGGTTCTAACAAGCGTAATCGCGATGGTGATCGGATTCAAGGTAGGACTCAAGGCAATGACTATAAGGGAAATTCTGGTAGGAGTTATGATTCGAGGAGTCAAGTGGATAGGAGTTATGATCAGGGTCGGTCGGAAGGAATGTTGACACTCGGGCCTCGAGGCGAGGGGTCAAGATAATAGAAATGCTGGTAAGAATGGAAGTGATCGTCGGAACCAAGGTAACAATAACCAGCGTTACAACAAGGATCAGCTCGAGGATCAAATCGAGTGGTCGTGCTTCGGGATCTTCTAGTCAACAGAGGACGGTGAAGTTTTGCCACCCCCACCTATTTATACTACTTGTGGAAAGGCTCATCCGAGGCGGTGTTTCAAGGCCACGGTGGATGTTTTGCTTGTGGCTCCACCTGCTCACAAGATTAAAGATTGTCCTAAGAAGAATCCGCAGTTCACGAAACTACATCAAGCGCCGACTACTACTGGGCGTGTCTATGCTACTACCGTAACGGCGGAGCGCACTTCGAGTACCATTACGGGCACTCTTTTCATTGATGATTTTCTTTGTCTTCGTTTTATTTGATACCGGCCACACACTCCATTATATCTATCACATTTGCTAAGAAACTTAATATGAAGCCCAAACCGTTAACAAATCACTTATCGATTTCTACGCCTATGAAAAATCATTTGATCATTGATCATAAATACGTTAAGTGTCCTCTTCGTTTTGATGATCGTATTCGCTTTGCAAATCTGTATCCTCTCGATATGGTCGACTTTGATATCATTCTAGGCATGGATTGGTTGGCTTATCATAGAGCTTCAATTGATTGCCATGCTAGAACGGTGATCTTTGGAGACGTAAAACATCCTGAATTCGTTTATCATGGTTCTCAACCTCTTAAATCTGTTAAACTCATTTCCGCTATGAAGGCACGGATCATGATTGCTCATGGGTGCCAAGGTTTTCTAGCATCTGTTAAGGACACATCTTTGGAGAGTCCTAACATTGAAAATCTTTCAGTTGTTTGCGAATTTGGCGTTTTTCCGATGAACTCCCTGGACTTCCCTCGAGAAGTTGAGTTTAGCATTGAGTTAATTCACGGTCTTTGAACCGATTTGAAGGCTCCGTATCGTATGGCACCTGTAGAACTGAAGGAGTTGAAGGAAGCCGCAAGAGATGATAGAAAGTGGATTTATTAAGCCCAGTGTTTCTCCATGGGGTGCACCTGTTTTGTTTGTGAAGAAGAAGGATGGAAGCATGCGTCTATGTATCGACTACCGTGAACTTAATCGTATTACTATTCGTAACCGTTATCCTTTGCCGCGTATAGATGATTTGTTTGATCAACTGCAAGGAGCTAAGTTCTTTTCAAAGATTGACCTGAGGTCGGCTACCATCGATTACGTGTGAAGGAGCAAGATGTTCCTAAGACCGCGTTTAGTACCAGATATGGTCATTACGAATTTCTCGTTATGCCTTTTGGTTTGACCAATGCGCTCTTGTGTTTATGGACTCGATGAATCGTGTTTTCCATGAGTTCCTCGACAAGTTCGTTATTGTTTTCATCGACGACATTTTAGTTTACTCCAAGTCTGAAGAAGAGCATGAAGAACATCTCCGGATAGTTTTGGAGATTTTGAGGAAGAAGAAGTTATACGCCAAATTTTCGAAGTGCGAATTTTGGTTGAGACAAGTTGCTTTCCTTGGTCATATCGTATCGGTGATGGTATTACCATGGATCCGTCTAAAGTTGAGGCTATCACTAAATGGCCAAGACCTACGGCAGTGATGGAGGTGGAGTTTTCTTGGACTTGCTGGTTACTACAGACGTTTTGTTGAAGGTTTCTCTCGTTTAGCTCTACCCCTAACCCAACTGATGAGGAAAGGTGAAAAGTTTGTATGGACGGATGAGCGAGAGAAGAGTTTTGAAGAGTTGAAGCGGAGATTGGTGTCGGCTCCTATTTTGAAAAGTTTGTATTGAGGAAATTGTCGACTTACAAAACAAAATCAAAGAGTTTAAAACTGTTGTTTATAAACATGGTGAATCAATCACAACGATTCAAAAGTTTTCTTTCAAACCAAATCCAAATGGATATGGACCGAATCTTGCTGATTATAAACCTAAGTTTTCACACAGAACATTCAAACCAAATCGAAGTTTACTGCAGAACATAGAATTTATGATTCCATTATGACTGTTGTTGAATATAATCGGATGGAGGAATTAGATGCGATGGACGAGTCGGTCAAAATGGAAAATGTTGTTTATAACAAACCATTTAACTATTCAAAATCCGTAACTTTTGTCACACAACAAGATACTTCAAACACACCTTTGATTGTCACACCAAGTTAGTCCCCAACACAATGGTGCACAAGTTAATGGTCCTTTACCTTCACTTAGTGAAGTTAAAACTAAAGCCGAAAGTTGTCGTGTTATCAAATATTTTGACACTTTCTTATCTGACATCAAACTTTTGGAACGTGCGATTGAATTTCATTCCGAAATAAAAGTTGAACATTTTACCTCGCCATGGGCACGAGAACAACGAGATATTTTTTAGAAAAGAATTTTACCCCATGTCAAAAATTTGAAAAACTGTGCACTGTATTAGGAAAGGGATTTTCACAAGGAACTTGGTCTCATGAAAACAGAAACATCAATTTCAAATACTAAACGCAAAAAGAAATTATTTAGAAAAGATGTTGATCGACTCTTGGAAGATGTTATCTGTGCTGATATCTATAATGTTGTGTTATTGCATTCTTTGCCATATGAATCTGATTCTATATCTGCGATCGTTGATTCTGTTGAAGCTGTTGAAAATACGGATAATGTGCTTCAGTTCGAGTCTTTAAAATTGAAAATGAACGATTGTCAAACGAGCTTTCAACTGCAATACGTCGTCTTAATTGGTGTCAAAAGATATTCACGATCAACAACTTGCTTTTCATAACAAAATCGCCCAATTGCGTGCAAAATCTTCTGATCCTAAAATTGAGCAGCTGGATGATCAAAACGTGTCTTTTAAGTGTCAAATCTCAAAATATGAACAAGAACTTGCAAAAGTTAAAAAGGAATATGGTGTCATATTTGAGTTACTAAAACAGACTCGTGATGAAGCATCAAACGAACTTGATCATTATCTTGCATACACTAAAGAAGTCATGAATTTTGCTCGAAATCTTCGTTCTGAAAATCAAGAGCTGGTGCACACTATTTTTAAGTTAAGGGAAATGTTAGGAAAGTATGAACAGGTTCAGCCTAGCATCATTAAGAGAGTTGCACCTGTAACACTTAGCAATCATGTCCCCGAATACCTCTGACACAACACAAGTTACTAATGTGCTTCCCTCTACTAAAACAGGAATAGTTGCCTCTTTTCCAAAGCGTCCCACTTCACGGCCTAGGAGCAATACAAGGAAGAATAGGAAGTTGCGACCTAAGAAAAGACAAATAAAGAATGTTGAAGTAGAAGAACACCGTAGAACTTTGAATAAGACTCGATTGCACCCACTTTAGATATTGTGTCTGGCAAATGTAATGGAAAAAGTGTTGTACCTAATGTTTAACCTTTAAGTACTTTTTATATTCATCGATGCATCTTGTGTTATTTGTTGTAAAAGTATGCGTTCTGATTGTCATGATAAATGTGTTGCTAAGGCTATCTTGTCACGTTTACGGAATCCTAAGATTCGGAATACCTCTAGGCCCACTAATGCTTCTAAGTCCGTGCTTGGTAAACCGCCTTCTTTAGATTCTAAGAACGATTTCTTTGTCCCTGTAGTTCCAATATTACCTCCAAGGATTGTTGTACCACCTAGCACATTCACTAAGACTAAAGCTAAGACTAGTTGGAGATGGCAGAAATGGATACATAATACACTAGGATTTAAATGGATGCCTAAAATCATTGATGTGTGTATTTCAACTATAACTGCTGAGGAACCCTCTAACACTTCGGGTTCCACATCTACTTCTCTTCCATCTGTGTCGTTGTGTCAATGCAGTGATACAGATCATCCTCTGATTGTTGATAGCGGATGTTCCCGACACATGACAGCAACCTTAAAAGCATTATCAAAATTTGTTTCAAAGTTCATTGGCACTGTCAGATTCGGGAATGATCACTTCGCAACTATCATGGGCTACGGAGATTACATTAATGGCAACATCGAAATTAGCAGGGTTTATTATGTGGAAGGCCTCGGTCACAATCTATTCTCAGTTGATCAATTTTGTGATGGAGACTTGGAAGTAGCTTTCAGGGAGAAAACTTGTTTCATTCGTGATCTTCAAGGAAATGATCATATGTCTGGCCAACGCTCATCCAGTCTCTACACTATCTCCATGCAAGACATGATCGCTTCATATCCCATTTGTTTCCTCTCAAAGGCTACATCTACAAAATCTTGGCTATGGCACCGTCGTCTATCACATCTAAACTTTCAAACCATAACCAACCTTGCTCGACACAAATTTTTTGAAGGTCTCCACGATTCGGTATTCTAAAGATCACCTATGCTCGGCTTGTGAACAAGGGAAAAGCACTCGTGCTCATTTTCCTTCAAAGGTGGAACACAGCTCTCGGCATGTGCTTCATCTTCTTCACATGGATTTGTGTGGCCCGATGCGCGTGCAGACGATAAATGGCAAACGCTACATCTTGGTAATTGTTGATGACTAATCAAGATGGACTTGGGTTTATTTTCTTCGAAGTAAAGATCAAGCTCCACAAATGATCATCACCTTTCTTACGAAAATTCAAGTTCACTGGAACACCGTCGGACAAATTCGAACAGACAAAGGAACTGAATTTGTGAATCAAACCCTTCGGGAATATTATGAGAAAGTGGGAATTGAGCATCAAACATCTATTGCCCGCACACCAGAAAAAAACGGAGTTGTTGAAAGACGAAACCGTATGTTAGTGGAAGCCGCCAGAACGATGGTAATCAATGCTAAACTTCTAGATTACTTGTGGGCTGAAGCTGTCTCAACTGCATGCTACACTCAGAATCGTTCTATGATTACAAAACGCCACAACAAAACACCATTTGAGCTTCTCCACAACAGAAAACCGAATCTCAAACACTTTCATGTATTTGGATCCCTCTGCTATCCGAATAATGATCGTGACAACTTTGGAAAGCTCAAAGCCAAAGCTGACATTGGAGTCTTTATTGGATATTGTGAGAATTCTAAAGGTTACCAGATCTAGAATCGTCGTACAAAGCAGGTTATGGAAAAGATTCATGCTCATTTTGATGAACTTACTGAAATGGCTTACGAGTATAACTTGACTTGGAACCCGGTCACAACCGCTTAAACTTCCCCAAACCCCATCATCAATTGAACAAAGCCTTCACTTACTCGTCAACAAATGGAAAGACTTTTTGCTCATGACGATATTGATGAACGTGCTCCAGTGTATCCGTTGTTTTGCTCAACGATACTACTCTTATACCTGATACACCTGCTACAACAACCACTGTTTAAGAAGCACCACCAGTTGACTCCAACACAACAGTTGAACAAACCGCTTCCAACAATGATGAACCGGCTGATGATGTTCTTAATGAAGTACCCTGGTATATGTAAAAACATATACATTTTTCTTTATCAAAACCGGACCAAAAAGACCAAAAACTAACCCCTAAAGCCATAAATATTTGTGTTTTTGTGTTTATGTATGTGCAGGTAACGGATATTGTAAAATGGACAAAAAGAAGACAAAATGGACACAAACGAGCACGAGAATGGAAGGAGCACGAAGTTACGGGACCAATGATAATTTTATTTGGAGCATCAAGGCAAGAAAAGAAAAAAATTTAAAGACTACACGAAGCCCGAACGAAGATTGCAATTAATTAAAGATGTTTAAAAAGAAAGAAAAATGGAACAGCAGAAAAGGGAGGCTAAATGGAAATTAAATGCAACATTAAACACAGAAAGGCTTTTGGTCTAGTGGTTGGGTGCATACTTTCTAAGCAAGAAGGTCAAGGGTTCAAGTCTCATTCATGGCACATTTGTTTACATATTTATTTTTTAAGCCATAGCTGCTGTCCATCCGAATTGTTCTAGCCCAGCGAGGCCCAAGTATCCGAGGCCCAGCTGCTGCTCCCACTCCTCAGGCCCAACAGAAGCCCAAGCGACCCAATATCCAGTCCAAGCCCAACCAAGGCTCAATGAAGTCCAATGCAATCTGCTACACACTTTGTAAAAATAAAAACGTGGAAGCCAAGCCCAGCGAATGAAAAAAAAAAATCTGCATCTAGCTTTTTTATTTTAACTTGTTGGCCAAGTTTTATTAGGGGCTATTTTTGTACCAAGATTTAATAGTTTAGGGGCCATTATGAAAATTTTGTAGGGGCCAAAGTGTAACTTGTGGGTTTATAAAAACCCACCTCCTCACCTCATTTTATTATCATCTTTATTTATTTTTGTACCCAAACTCTTGTAATTTTTATGCTTATTTAGTTTTATAAAAGTTTTATTTAATTCTTGCAAGTTAGTTCATCTATTTATTATCTTTGCATCTTTATTATCCTCATCTCTTAATCCTTTTTATTTCATTTTATTTTTATAAAACTTTTTATAAAAATATGCCATGAAGAGTTGAGTTATAGTAAGATTGTGTGAGTGTATTTTATACGCTCCGTGCACACGCTCAACATATCATATTTATATTTTTATAAAAGTTTAGTTTTTTTTATTGCTTATTTTTATTAAAGTTCACTTTTTTCTTGTTTTATTTATCTTAAAAATAGTAAAAGTCTCTAAAAATCTTGTCTTTTTTACAAAAAATCCAAAAATATATATAAGCTTAAAAAAAAAAAATCTTATATTTTAAATCTTTGACCTTAATACCCAAATTAGTTTTGTGGAAACATATCTCCTTGAGAGAGTTTGGTGGTTAAGATTTGATTTATTAAGATTAGTTTATCTTTTATTTTAGCTTTTTATTATAAAAATCTTATATTTATATATTTGTGCTAGCCCTTAAAGTTTTGATTTTGTTTGTGTAATCCGATTCTACCTCATAAGGCGTGGAGCTTAAGGGTCTTTAAGCATGTTTAATACATAAAGTTTGAAGCTTTAGTAATTTTTAAGCTTGTTGGTGAATAAAGTTTTAAACTTTACTTACTAATTAGTGGATAAGATTAATAAAGTTGTAAACTTTTGTATTAATTTGTGCTTATAAGATCGGGTGGTTTTATTCCTCTCGTTTCATCACCGGGTTTTATTCTCTTAACTTTTTATCATTTTTAGCTTAGAATCTTAGTTTAACGTTACGTTTAATTATTCGTATTATGCTTGTTAAGTCTTTTTAGTATCATTCTCTTAGCTTAATAGTCATTGTCACTAGTTGTAGTTTGTCATTTAAATTTTAGTTTAAACTTTAATTAGTTAAATTAGTAATAAAAAAAAAAAAAATAAATAAAAAAAAAAAAAAAAAAAAAAAATTTTAAAGTAAAAAAAAAAAGAATTAAATTATATATTCCACCTTTTTCTAAAATTATCTTTTATCATTTAGAGTGTAGGAAAAATAAATTTGCATTCCTAAAGTTAAATTTGCAAAATTTGGTTTTAAATCGCGTTTTTAAATTCCCGTAGTTACGTTTTTAGATTAAAATTGCATTTAGGATATATTTAGGTAGCTTTCCTTAGTTTACTTGCTTAGTTTGATTTAAGTGTTATTTACGTGCTTTAATTTCCTTTCCGTTATTTAATTTGAATCTAGAACGTAATTAAAAAAAAAAAAAAAAAAATCCAAAACATCGAGCATTTTAATAACAAACCAATAACGACGTTGCCCATTCACACCTCGTTGGGAAACGATTCGGGTTGACTAATCCGTATCAACGATCACACACGGGATTTGATTTATTATTCTTTTTCCTAAAGGAATTTTGAATCTATCTTCGTGATTATTTTTTATATCGATATTGAGGTTTTATCCATACACATACCCATAAGCCTTCATTATCAGTGAATCAGTGTCTGAACTGTTTTAAGTTTCTTACGGTTAGTCATTCACAAGTGGCTAGCTTGTGTGAGATAACTTGACGGTTTGGCATTGTAAATCAAATTTTGGCGCCGCTGCCGGGGAGGTTGTGTCGCGACAATATCATTAAAGGTTTGACGATTAGTGACTCGAGATCCTTCCTTTGTGAAGTTACTATTTTTATAAAAATAAAAAAAAGTAAAAAATATTTTCCTTTTTCTTTTGTATATATATATATCATATTAAAAATACAAAAAGATTTTCTCTTTTGTTTTTGAGCTAAAATAGAATACATCAATTATATAACATTCTCAACGGAGGTGTTATCATTAGTAAGTTCCCGAACTAAAGATCAAAAACTTGCCTTTGTGTCGCTTGTGAGTCGATTTATTTCTATTTGATAAACAAACTGTGTGGTGGGTATAAGGACGGCCTGACATTAAATTGCGGCTGAAAAGAAGCGGGTTTTTAATAAGCTTCGCGCTGACCTAAAAAGCTTCTCCGCTCGCTTGTGCGTTTGTCTTGTAGAAGTGATTTATTCACTTGGGATTATTGGTTAAGTTCATTGTGTTTTCGAATACCGTATCATTTTAATTGCCCTGGTTTTTAAGTGCATGCGCACTCGCTCTCGATCTAGACGACTTCAGAAGCAGAATCAGAACGTACCTGAGTTACGTAATATGGCTGCTCCCAACGTACCACCCAACCCCGGTCCTAATCCTCCTCCCGTTAATCAAAATGTAGCTCCCGATCTCCGAACGATGGAGGAGTTATGTCAACCTACAATGTACGGGAGGGGAGGACCCATTGCACCGACTAATTTTCAAGCTACCGATTTTAGCTTGAAACATCATATGATAGAACAAGTAAAAAAAAGTTGTCAATTTCATGGTTTACCCGATGACGATGCAAACAAGCATCTTGATAAATTTTTGACCATCACTCGAGTATGAAACGAATGGGGTCTCCGATGACGCCCTTCGTCTATATCTTTTCCCATACTCTTTGACTCATCATGCCACGTCTTGGTTTGATCGACTCCTGAAGAATTCGATTCATACTTTCGAGGAAATGGTTTGAAGTTTCGGCAAAATACTTTCCACCATCGATGGTGACGAAATTGAGGAACGATATCAGTAATTTCCGGCAATATCCCGATGAATCTTTGTTTGAAGCTTGGGAGCGATATAAGCTTGCGATTGATCGATGTCCGAATCATAACATGTTGCTTGTCACTCAAATTGATACGTTTTATAATGGTTTGACGTTGAGACACCGTGAAACAATCAATGTTGCTGCCGGTGGAACTTTCATGAAAAGACGTCCCGAGGAATGTTACGATCTTATTGAGAACATGACCGCTCATTACAATTATTGGGATTCTACCGCCGAAAGGGGAGCATCATCTCGATCAAATACGTCTTCTTCTCTCGAAATAGCCGCTATGAACAAAAAGATCGACGATATCTTACGGATTACTCAGATGAATAATCAGAATCAGAATCAACAAGTAAAAGCGGTGCAACCGACTTGTGAGACTTGTGGAGGTCCACATTCTTATTCCGAGTGCCCAGCCATCGGTGGCTACGCACATGAGAATGTTTATGCTGCTACGGGGAACTACAATCAACCGCAAGGAGATCGAAATCTTCTTAGCTACCGTTCAAACAATTATCTCGGACCTCCCGGTTTCAACCAACCTCAACAACAAAACCAGAATCAAAACCGTTTCAATGGTAACCATAATGTTAATCATAACCGAGGAGCTAATGTTAATCATGGTAATCAACACTACCAAGCTCCTCCACCTCAAGTTTACCAACAACCACCTCCTCCTCAACATCAATATCAACCACCTCCTCAAGTCGCCCCAAACAACGATTTTCTAACTTACATGAAGAACTCCGATTACACCATTAAAAGTTTGCAAAATCAAATTAACGGCATGAGGACGGACTTTAAAAAGGAGATGGAAGCCACAAGCAACAAACAGATGGACTGAAATAAGGAATATGATGGCTAGTTTCTTTCAAGCCAATCAGCCGTCTACGTCTCAACCCTCGGGTTCCGGTTCTCTTCCAAGCAATACGATTCCAAACCCGAGGGGTGACATGAAAGCAATCACTACCCGAAGTGGTGTAGCTTACGATGGACCCACGGTTCCTACCACTAACACTTCTTCTTCCTCTCGTGTGGTAGACCGTGAGACCGGGGTGACAAAGGACCCGGTACTTCCTACTGATAAGGGGAGTACTGTGAATGTCCAACCCACGGTTGTCCAAAATTCTGAGCCCGAAGATGCTCCCATGAATGTGAAGAAAGCTAATCCGAAACCGTCTATCCCATATCCGTCTCGTCTTAAAAATCAAACTCTTCGAGAAAAGTCGAATCATCAAATGGAAACGTTCTTCCAAATCTTCAAAGACTTGAATGTGGAGATCAGTTTTGCGGATGCCCTTCTCTTGATGCCTAAACTTGCTTCTACAATTAAGGGATTGCTTACAAACAAGGAGAAACTATATGAGCTTGCTACGACATCTCTGAATGAGAATTGTTCGGCGGTTATCCTCAAGAAACTTCCCGAAAAGTTAGGTGACCCCGGAAAGTTCCTCATTCCATGTGATTTTCAAGGAATTGTTCAATGCTCGCCTTGGCGATCTTGGCGCGAGTATCAATTTAATGCCAAATTCAATCTACGAGAAACTTTCGTTACCCCCACTTACCCCAACGTGTATGACCCTCGAGCTAGCCGATCGTTCTACGACCCGTCCAAAGGGTATAGCCGAGGATGTCTTTGTCAAAGTGGGGGAGTTCTATTTTCCCGCTGATTTTGTTGTGGTAGATTTCGATGCCGACCCTCGAGTACCCATTATTCTTGGAAGATGTTTCTTACGGACCGGTCGTGCTTTAATTGATGTGTTTGAAGGAGAGATTACGTTGAGAGTTAATCAAGAAGCCGTCACATTCAACATTAATCAAACGACGAGATACTCCTCAAATTTCGACGATGCTTCCATCAATCGAATCGACGTTATTGATGTTTCTTGTGAGGATTACGCTCAAGAAGTTCTCGGTTTTGCTCACAATTCTTACGATTCACCTTCTGAACCACTTTCTGAACCAATTATTGCCGACTCTTCCCCCTCTCTCACTCCATTCGAGGGAGGTGACTTCCTTTTGGAAGAGATCGATGAGTTTCTTGCTAATGACGAATCGATTCCACTGGGAATTGATAATGGTTTTTATGATTCGGAGGGAGATATTCTTTATCTTGAACAATTGTTGAATGAAGATCCGTCACCGTCACTCCCTCCGAAAGAAATTACGATAGAAGAAATCAAAGAAGTACAAACGTCTGACGAAAAACCTCCGGAGCCCGAGCTCAAGGATTTACCCCCTCATCTTGAATACGCTTTTCTTGAAGAACCGAACAAGTTTCCCGTCATCATTGCTAAAAACTTGAAAGATGAGGAGAAAACCGCACTTTTGGATATTCTTCGAAAACATAAGAGTGCCATCGCTTGGAAAATTTCCGATATCAAAGGCATAAACCCTCGTTTTTGTACTCACAAGATCTTAATGGAAGACGATTGCAAACCCGTTATTCAACAACAACGTAGGGTTAATCCAAAAATTCATGAAGTTATCAAAAAGGAAGTTCTTAAACTCCTCGATGCCGGAATCATTTATCCAATCTCCGATAGCTCATGGGTTAGCCCTGTCCATTGTGTCCCGAAGAAGGGGGGATGACCGTCGTTGCTAACGAAGATAATGAATTGATTTCCACACGCCTCGTCACCGGATGGAGGGTGTGTATTGACTACCGAAAGTTGAATGATGCTACACGAAAGGACCATTTCCCGCTACCTTTTATGGATCAGATGCTCGAACGGTTAGCGGGGAATGAGTTCTATTGCTTTCTCGATGGTTTTCCGGTTACTTTCAAATTCCGATTGATCCGCAGGATCAAGAGAAAACGACTTTCACGTGCCCTTATGGAACGTTTGCTTACCGACGAATGCCATTTGGTTTATGCAATGCTCCCGGTACATTCCAAAGGTGCATGATGGCTATTTTTCATGACATGATCGAGAAGTCTATGGAAGTTTTTATGGACGATTTCTCGGTTTATGGAGATTCTTTCACTTCTTGCCTCTCTCATCTAGACCACATGCTCAAACGGTGTGAAGACACCAACTTGGTCTTGAATTGGGAGAAATGTCACTTCATGGTCCGAGAGGGCATTGTCCTCGGCCATAAGATTTCAAAATCTGGGATTGAGGTCGACCGAGCTAAAGTCGACGTTCAAGCTAAAGTCGACGTTATAGCTAAACTCCCTCATCCCACTACCGTCAAAGGTATTCGGAGTTTTTTAGGTCACGCCGGTTTCTATCGCCGTTTCATTCAAGATTTCTCTAAGATAGCCCGCCCTCTGACCCATCTCCTTGAAAAGGATGCTCCGTTTATCTTCACAAATGAATGCGTTGAATCATTTAATTTTCTTAAAAGAAATTAGCTGAAGCTCGATCTTAGTTGCCCCCGACTGGGATTTGCCCTTTGAGCTTATGTGTGATGCAAGTGATTACGCAATTGGGGCAGTCTTGGGGCAGCGTAAATCGAAACATTTTCAACCCATACACTATGCGAGTAAGACATTGTCTGAGGCCCAACACAATTATACGACTACTGAAAAGGAATTATTGGCTGTTGTTTATGCTTTCGAGAAATTTAGACCTTATCTTGTCTTGTCGAAGACCATAGTGTATACCGACCATTCTGCCCTAAAGTATCTTTTGGCAAAGCAAGATGCTAAGCCACGATTACTTCGGTGGGTTCTCCTCCTTCAAGAGTTTGATGTTACTATTCTTGACAAAAAAGGAGCGGAGAACCTTGCTGCTGATCACTTATCTAGACTTGAAAATCCCCATCAAAGTGTGCTCGAGAAAAAGGAGATCACGGAAACATTTCCTCTTGAGACACTTGGGATGATTGCTAAAAAAGACCCAAACACCCCATGGTTTGCCGACTTTGCAAATTACCATGCGGGCAATTTCGTAGTGAAAGGGATGTCGTCCCAACAGAAGAAAAAGTTTTTCAAAGATGTTAAACATTATTTCTGGGATGATCCCTATTTGTTTAAGATTTGTGCGGATCAAGTAATCCGGCGGTGTGTTCATGGCCAAGAGGCCCTTGATATTCTCAATGCTTGCCATAACGGACCCACTGGTGGCCATCATGGTGCAAGCTACACCGCTAAGAAGGTTTTTGATTCCGGGTTTTATTGGCCAGCCATATATCGAGATGCTCATGATTTAGTTAAGTCTTGTGATTCTTGCCAACGTCAAGGGAAAATTTCGCAAAAGGATGAAATGCCACAAAATGCTATTCAAGTCTGCGAGTTTTTTGACGTATGGGGCATCGATTTTATGGGGCCATTTCCATCTTCTAAGGGTAATAAGTACATCCTCGTGGCCGTCGACTATTTGTCTAAATGGGTTGAAGCGAAGGCGCTTCCCACCAATGACGCCCGAGTGGTTGTTAAGTTTTTGAAGAATTTGTTTTCCGATTCGGAGCACCTCGTGCTATCATCAGTGATCGCGGTACCCATTTCTGTAACGAACAATTTGAAAAAGTTATAGCTAAATATGGAGTTACTCATCGTCTTTCTACCGCGTATCACCCGCAAAAGGCGGACAAGTTGAGGTCTCGAATCGTGGTTTGAAAAGGATTTTAGAAAGAACCGTAGGAGAAAATCGAGCTTCATGGGCCGATAAGTTAGATGATGCATTATGGGCTTTTCGCACCGCATACAAGACACCCATCGGGTGCACCCCATTTAAGTTGGTGTATGGAAAAGCTTGTCACTTGCCCATCGAGCTCGAACATAAGGCATTATGGGCCTTGAAACATGCTAACTTTGATCTTAAGACCGCGGGTGATCACCGAAAAGTTCAATTGAATGAATTAAATGAGCTTAGGGATCAGGCCTACGAGAATTCTTTGATTTTCAAAGAGAAGACTAAGAGGATTCATGATGCTAAAATCAAAAACCGCGTTTTCAACGCTGGTGATCAAGTTCTCCTCTTTAACTCTCGCTTGAAGATATTCTCGGGCAAACTCAAAACCCGTTGGTCAGGACCATTCACCGTTGCTCAGGTTTTCCCTTATGGAACGGTGGAACTTTCTCAACCCGATGGCCCTAATTTCAAAGTGAATGGCCATCGTGTGAAACATTATTTTGGAGGGGACATCCCATCTATGGTTGTTCCGGATCTCCAAACTTTCCCTAAGGACAACTGAATTCGGGGATCGAGTCAGGCTAGCGACTCGGTGACCAAAAACAGTAGCGCTTCGTGGGAGGCACCCCATGCTTATCTCTATCTTCTTTCTGTTTTCTAATAAGTGACGTGAGGAGGTTCACCTCTTCCATTTCTCGTGTTTCGTGTTGTTGTTTATGTCCAGGATTTTCCTCGATATATGAAGACTCTCGTGCTCGAAGTTTTGTCTTTTCTCCACTCGAGTTTCATGTTTCGACGCTCTTATGGAAATCCGATATCCAAAATCTTTATCGATTATCGTTTATCTATTAGCATAACTAACCAATGGCTTTAGATTTGCATTGAGAACCCGTACCTTTAAACATTGAGGACAATGTTTCATTTTAGTCTGGGGTGGGTAATCTTTCGATTAGATTTTTGCCTAGCACTTTTCCGTGTACTCGTGCAACTCCGTTTTTCCTTACAAAATGTCTAAAATTGTGCAAAAATTGTGAAAAATTTAAAAATTTTGAAGCTTTTGTTAAGTCTTTTTGATTGAAAAGTTTTGCTAGTCTCTTAGACAAGAAGCTATAAAATGCGAATTCTGGCTCACAAGGCCAAGATTTTGCAAGTTTCCCTGAGTGACTTTAAATATGCATAACTTGATTTCATTAGACGAAGCATTTGCTAAGTTAATATATGTTTTGACATCTTGTTGACTTTCCGCTGGTGAGAGTAGGAATAGAATTCTGACTTGACCGGGCGTGTTGAGCCCTAGCTTGTTCCCTTAACCATAGATAATCTAAAAATTATCGGCTAAGCATCCGCGGATCTCATTATTTGGGATTTTAAATTTGCGGAGATCGAGAAATGATAGAGTTACTTATGAGTTTAGATGCTAAGCGTGGAGTAGTTGGTTCTCTTTAGAGCCCATCGAAGGTACTTATGGCTTTTTGTTCCCACAAAATTGTTTCACCCCATATCTGTTTAATAAATAATTAGAGATGTTGAGTTTTTGGCGATAGTTAGTTCTTTATCTTCTTAAAAGAATCTTTGTTTTAAAAATTGGGTACACATCAAGGATCCATAATAAATGAGCAATAAGTGATAAGTGAAAAAGTAATAAGTAAAGTTATGAGCTGCGGTGTCGAGATCGGACCCTTGGATCTTTAGCCGGGATTGAGTGAGGTCTTAGCCTAGCCAGTAGGGATTCTCATTTCATGAAGCCTATAGTCTTGGAATTACCCCGTGAAGCTCAAGTAGTTTCATAGCTCATATAAGTAAAAAGTATAAGTGCAAAAAAAAAAAAAAAAAAAGAGAAATTTTTTTTTGAAAAAGTCAAAAGTATAAGTGAATAAAAATTCCTTGATGTGGACCTCATTTTTGAGACAATGGTTTTTGAGAGAAGATGGATAACTAATTAGCGACTTAGCTTTGTATCTTTATCGGAATAAAAATTATCGAAACGAGAATTTGAAGAAATTCATTTCTCACAAAAATAAAAAATCTAGAGGAAAATAGGAAAATGGGAGCAAAAGGTAACTACACAAGTAACTTCCATGGGTAGTGTTAGCATCTAGAGTCATATTTAACAATGATTTCGATTTTACGCTTAGTTTGGGGACTTGTGAAAAATCAGGGACGATGTATTCTATCCGCATGGTCACTTCACGCTGTGTTGTGTTTCTTACTCCGTGATCCTAACGTGTTGTTTGAAAAATGTTGGAGTTATTGGTCGACATGAAAGTTCAACAAACCGTCACTCATAATTGGAATGTGCTTAAACTTAATATCTATATGAGAAATGAAAGGTAAACGGGGCGTTTTTAGAATTGAGGGTTTCTTAATCTCTTTTGAGGAATCTTTGCTACTTTTCATAGGTTTAGTAGAAAGAGATTGAAATTTTTGTTTTTAGAAGCGTGAATTGATTACATTGCGTGAGGACACGGCAATCTTCTCATCTGGGGTATTTTGGTATATGTAAAAACATATACATTTTCTTTATCAAAACCGGACCAAAAAGACCAAAAACTAACCCCTAAAGCCATAAATATTTGTGTTTTGTGTTTATGTATGTGCAGGTAACGGATATTGTAAAATGGACAAAAGAAGACAAGATGGACACAAACGAGCACGAGAATGGAAGGGCACGAGTTACGGGACCAATGATAATTTTATTTGGAGCATCAAGGCAAGAAAAGAAAAAAAAATTTAAAGACTACACGGCCGGACGAAGATTGCAATTAATTAAAGATGTTTAAAAAGAAAGAAAAATGGAACAGCAGAAAAGGGAGGCTAAATGGAAATTAAATGCAACATTAAACACAAAAAGGCTTTTGGTCTAGTGGTTGGGTGCATACTTTCTAAGCAAGAAGGTCAAGGGTTCAAGTCTCATTCATGGCACATTTGTTTACATATTTATTTTTTTTAAGCCATGGCTGCTGTCCATCCGAATTGTTCTAGCCCAGCGAGGCCCAAGTATCCGAGGCCCAGCTGCTGCTCCCACTCCTCAGGCCCAACAGAAGCCCAAGCGACCCAATATCCAGTCCAAGCCCAACCAAGGCTCAATGAAGTCCAATGCAATCTGCTGCACACTTTGTAAAAATAAAAACGTGGAAGCCAAGCCCAGCGAATGAAAAAAAAAAATCTGCATCTAGCTTTTTTATTTTAACTTGTTGGCCAAGTTTTATTAGGGGCTATTTTTGTACCAAGATTTAATAGTTTAGGGGCCATTATGAAAATTTTGTAGGGGCCAAAGTGTAACTTATGGGTTTATAAAAACCCACCTCCTCACCTCATTTTATTATCATCTTTATTTATTTTTGTACCCAAACTCTTGTAATTTTTATGCTTATTTAGTTTTATAAAAGTTTTATTTAATTCTTGCAAGTTAGTTCATCTATTTATTATCTTTGCATCTTTATTATCCTCATCTCTTAATCCTTTTTATTTCATTTTATTTTTATAAAACTTTTTATAAAAATATGCCATGAAGAGTTGAGTTATAGTAAGATTGTGTGAGTGTATTTTATACGCTCCGTGCACACGCTCAACATATCATATTTATATTTTTATAAAAGTTTAGTTTTTTATTGCTTATTTTTATTAAAGTTCACTTTTTTCTTGTTTTATTTATCTTAAAAATAGTAAAAGTCTCTAAAAATCTTGTCTTTTTTACAAAAAATCCAAAAATATATATAAGCTTAAAAAAAAAAATCTTAAATTTTAAATCTTTGACCTTAATACCCAAATTAGTTTTTGTGGAAACATATCTCCTTGAGAGAGTTTGGTGGTTAAGATTTGATTTATTAAGATTAGTTTATCTTTTATTTTAGCCTTTTATTATAAAAATCTTATATTTATATATTTGTGCTAACCCTTAAAGTTTTGATTTTGTTTGTGTAATCCGATTCTACCTCATAAGGCGTGGAGCTTAAGGGTCTTTAAGCATGTTTAATACATAAAGTTTGAAGCTTTAGTAATTTTTAAGCTTGTTGGTGAATAAAGTTTTAAACTTTACTTACTAATTAGTGGATAAGATTAATAAAGTTGTAAACTTTTGTATTAATTTATGCTTATAAGATCGGGTGGTTTTATTCCTCTCGTTTCATCACCGGGTTTTATTCTCTTAACTTTTTATCATTTTTAGCTTAGAATCTTAGTTTAACGTTACGTTTAATTATTCGTATTATGCTTGTTAAGTCTTTTTAGTATCATTCTCTTAGCTTAATAGTCATTGTCACTAGTTGTAGTTTGTCATTTAAATTTTAGTTTAAACTTTAATTAGTTAAATTAGTAATAAAAAAAAAAAATAATAATAAAAAAAAAATAAAATAAAATAAAATTTAAAAGTAAAAAAAAAAAAAAATTAAATTATATATTCCACCTTTTTCTAAAATTATCTTTTATCATTTAGAGTGTAGGAAAAATAAATTTGCATTCCTAAAGTTAAATTTGCAAAATTTGGTTTTAAATCGCGTTTTTAAATTCCCGTAGTTACGTTTTTAGATTAAAATTGCATTTAGGATATATTTAGGTAGCTTTCCTTAGTTTACTTGCTTAGTTTGATTTAAGTGTTATTTACGTGCTTTAATTTCCTTTCCGTTATTTAATTTGAATCTAGAACGTAATTAAAAAAAAAAAAAAAATCCAAACATCGAGCATTTTAATAACAAACCAATAACGACGTTGCCCATTCACACCTCGTTGGGAAACGATTCGGGTTGACTAATCCGTATCAACGATCACACACGTGATTTGATTTATTATTCTTTTTCCTAAAGGAATTTTGAATCTATCTTTGTGATTATTTTTGATATCGATATTGAGGTTTTATCCATACACATACCCATAAGCCTTCATTATCAGTGAATCAGTGTCTGAACTATTTTAAGTTTCTTACGGTTAGTCATTCACAAGTGGCTAGCTTGTGTGAGATAACTTGACGGTTTGGCATTGTAAATCATACCCCCACCTGCAGATTTTGATCCAAATGCGTTCTTTAACCCGTTTGCTAATGAGTCTGCTACACCAGATGTCGCGGAATCTTCAACAAGCCATTTGAATCCTCAAAATCTGCACAACGTATACCAACATCAACCCTCTACACATCGATGGACAAAAGACCATCCTCTGGAAAATATTATTGGCAACCTGAAACAACCAGTCGTTACGAGACAACGTCTTCACTCAGATGGTGAACATTGCATTTATGCACTCCTTTGTCGCCAATCTGAACCTAAAACATTAAAGACGCAATGACAAAAGACAAGTGGATTGAATCCATGCAAGAAGAACTCAACCAATTTAAACGTCTTGAAGTATGGGGCTGGTTGAAAGACCATCGGGGTCTCGTCATTGGTCTAAAATGGATTTGGAAGAACAAATTGGATCTTTGAAGGGAATGTCATCCGAAACAAGTCGCGTCTGGTGCCTAAGGGTTATAGACAGGAAGAGGCTATTGACTTTGAAGAATCATTTGCTCCGGTTGCTCGTCTTGAGGCTGTTCGGATATTTATGGCGTTCGCAGCTCATATGAACATCACGGTCTTTCGGATGGGCGTCAAAAGCTGCTTTTGAATGGTCAATGAAAGAAAAGCGTTTATGTCGGCCGAGCCCGGAAGGATTCGTTGATCCCGCTTCGAACCATGTCTACAAACTAAACAAAGATCTGTATGGTCTCAAACAAGCTCCTCGGGCATGGTACGATAAGCTATCATCTTTCCTCATTGCTAATAATTTCACCAAAGGTTCGGTCGACCCAACTCTTTTCATACAATATCACGGGAACATATTTTAATTGTTCAAATTTATGTGGATGACATCATTTTTGGGTCAACTATTAAAAAGTACTCAATAAACTTTTGCAAAACTAATGAAGAAACATTTTGAAATGTCCATGATGGGTGAACTTATGTTCTTTCTAGGACTGCAAGTTCATCAATCACCCGTGGTATTTTCTTGAGTCAGTCCAAATATGCCCTTGAAATTCTGAACAAATTCGGAATGAATACTTGTGATACTTATGCCACACCAATGGCTCATACCAAGAAGCTAGACGCTGATCTACATGGGAAATTGGTGGACCCTACCAAATACCATAGTATCATTAGGTCTCTCATGTATCTAACAGCTAGCAGGCCTGACATTGTATTTACCGTATATCTTTGCTCTGTTATCGGTCGAGACCAAGCTGAAACCCACCTCTCTCGAGGCTAAAAGAATCCTCCGATACATCAAGGGAACCATTAATTTGGGGATTGGTATCCGAAGGATTTTGGTTTTGAACTAATCGCTTTTCGACGACCACGCGAGGATGCTTAGATTCACGGAAAAGTACTTGGGGAGCTCTACAATTTCTTGGTGACAAGCGGTGTCATGGCAATCGAAGAAGCGAGGATTATACATACATTGTCCTCAACCGAGTAGAATATGTAGCCATGTCTGCGTGTTGTGCTCAAGTCATTTGGATGAGAACACAACTCAAAGACTATGATTATGTATTTGACAAGATCGATGTATTTGTGACAATCGGAGTGATATTGCGATCTCGTGCAATTCAGTTCAACACTCAAAGTCAAAGCACATCGATCTTCGATATCATTTCATCAACGACCATGTGGAGCAGTGCTTGTTGAATTATACTTAGTGCGAGTACCAATTGGCGGAATCTTCTCACCAAAGCCTTAGCTCTCGCTAGGTTTAATGGTACAGTTCACGGATTGGTATGAGGTGTTTGACTCAAGAGGAACTGGATGAACTCTTAAAACATTCTTAAAACCAGTCAAACATCAAAATCTCTTTTGTAAATATTTTCCAAAAACAAAATATAAAAATATAAAATCAGTTAAAACAACAAAAAAATTCTTCTATCTATATTTCTTTATACATGGCAAGTACATTTCTTCCGTCAACACTCTAATATTTCAAAATTTAGTATTTTTTCGATCAAGTGTTGAGGAGGAGAAAATAAATATAGCTGTTTCAAAACAACTGTACTTGCATGTTACCTAATCCCGTTGTTTCTTTAAATTGGTGGTCACATTTTACGGTTCCATGACACTCCTCGGACTAAAATTTATAACCTTTCATTATTTCTTAAGTCGATGGGGAGTGTAGGTCAATGTTATTTCAAATATTCTTCGTTTGGTAACCAAAATGGAAGTTAAAAGGCTTTGGATGAAAATGGAAAAGGTGGAGGGACTAAAACTGCCAAAAGCTCAAAATCTTTTTTAATAAAACTTCCACCTAACTTCATCACTTCACATTTATTACAAAAACCAAACTAATCCTACGCCTATAAATCGTTCAACAAATCCGAAGTTTTGATCTTCAATCTGTAAGTGATTTTGTGTTTGTAACACGTTTTAAACATTGGTTTTGATTTTCAAGCGAATCCAAGCGGTTAAATTTACATATATGGTTGATTTTGTGTTCTACGCATATGCGTAAGAACACATGATCATGTTTGTGAGTTTTGTTAAGATAATAGTGTCAAAGCGTTTCTTTAACATCAGCGATACCATTTGTCTACTCAAAAGCGCACGAATCACGTATTGATTGAATTTGAAAAACTAGGGTTTATGCGTGGGTTTGGGTATTTTCAAATGTGAATGTTTTTGGTCAAAAAGATTGTTGTGTGAGGTTGTTATTATGGTGAATTAATGATATCTAGGCTTTAAAACAACCCAGAAACACTAATTGATTTAGAATTAGAGATTAGGGTTTAATGTTCTTGAGAAATGGGTATTTTTGATTCACTGCGAATTGGATGTTAATACTTGGTTATATCACTCACATGACATCTTAGAACTACCAGAAAAACTTTGGTTCAATTCCTATGGTTAAAAATCTTACGTGTAATCTTTGAACTATTAGGGTTTTGGTTTACGCATAAGGTTCTTTACGTGTAATTGTTTGATTGAGTGTTTGTAAGTAAATCTATTACACAATGAATGAGGATGTTAATATTGATGCTGTGATGAATTTATTTCAGGTTTGCTCTACTCGTAAAATCAGAATCAAGGTTGTTAACCATCTACGCATAAGGATCACCTTACGCATAGCATGCTATGCGTAAGAGAAATCTTCTGCGTAGCGTTCACAGCGTAAGGTTCTACAAAGGGACTACTGGCGAATCTGTGAAGGATATCGTAAACAATGACCTCTACGCATAAGGTCTACTCTTACGAGTAAGCCTTACGCATAAGGTTTTATATGCGCTTCTACTTCGGGTATTCTCTACGCATAAGGTCCCTTTTCCTACGCGTAATATTTCTTACGCGTAAGTAAGGATCCTACGCATAAGCTTGCGTTTCGCGTATAACTCTGTTTACGCATAAGCTATCATTTCTACGCCTAAGCCTTGATCAAACCTTCATTGTGAATTGTTGGCGTGCAAACTTGTAAATAAATAAATCATAACGTCACGAAACCAATAATGTCACTAATAAGCTTAAATGTGTAATGTGTTGTGAAAAATATGTGATAACATAAAATTTAAAACCTAAAGTTAACTAACTCACAAAACTTATCACGACGTCATTGGACTTTTGAACAAACAAGTGACTGTGGACTCGTAACAATCATTGACATATTTCATTCAATAATTAGACAATAAACTATCTGTTGACTAACATTATGTCTTTTGATATGTTGGTTCTTTTGGCTAATTGTTTTGGATCCGACATGGAAGCTCAAATGAATGTGGATGCACCAAATGTTCTCACCATTCTTTGATATCTTCCTCATGGCTATCCGATGAAGATTGGAAAGAATAATCTTCGTGTCGACTTTGAAACCCTCACTGCCGAATCTTCTTGCCTCATTGCAGTGGATATTCTAAAGAACCATCCTTATCCGAACATGCTCACCAACTCGCCCTTTGTTCGGGAGATCTACATTCGACAATTCGGAATACTATGCAAATGGTCAAAGGTCAAAATCTTTTGTGGTGGCGCTCAATCACAAGCAAATCACCATCACTCCTGCTTGAGATTTAAGGGGTTCTCCTCATTCGACATCATACCAAGCTGAATTTCTGCTGCACCTCTTTGAAGAGGACGTTACGCAATTTTGATTGATATTGGAGTGCACGACGAAGCTTCGGAGTAATCAATAAGCATTCATACGTGGATCTAAAGAACATTCGACCTGGAGAACCCTTTATATCATCATCACAAAATCTGTTTATGGTCGTGACAGCGGCTATGAGCATCCCAAGCTCGTTAGAAGCTGCAAATCTTCGGGCTCTAATCAACATGAAGCACATCGAAGTTGAAGCTCTGATATGGGATGACATGATGACATTCCTCAAAAAGCTTGGCTCAAAGATTCCTTATATCAGATATACAAAATTGTTGATCCAATACAACCCTGATATCCCCAAAAGAATCAATGATCCCGATAATCTCGACATGTTGTGCGAACCCACTCTATGATCGATTTAAGGAGTCAACTTCCAAGAAACAAGGTGTTGTGTTGCGGATCACCTTCTCTCGATGAACTCAAAGCGGCTCTACTCTTATAAAAGATATCACGGTTCTTTGTAGAGAACAAAGTTGGGTTCCTCGATGATAAATCTTAAGTACACCTACCGGAAAACCGGACAAGGAAGTTAGGAAGTCTTTGCAAGCACTAAGAGTCAAAGGAAGTTCCCCAGAGAGGAAACGGAAGCAAAAGGAGAGTTCTCGCCAAGGAAGTTCCTATTCCGTACCTAAGCTGAACCTCAAAGGCGGACTAGTGGGCGAAAGCTCGAAGATACACAAGCAGACGAAGAGGTCTTCTACTCGAAAACTGCAGATGTGACTCCTCAAGTAGTCAAGCCTCAGTCCTATAGTGAACACGGCAAAGGGAAGACTCCAGTAATTGGCGTGAAGAAGAAAGTTGAGAAGAAGCTGGACACCGATTCTGAGGAAGAAGTTCAAATTCATTAGACTTCAACACGTTGCGAAAGAATTTGCTAAGGATCAAATGGGTGGCCCGGAGGATCAAGTGGTGGAGTTCACTTACACCAAATCGATGCGGTTAATCGACCCGATAAGGAAGCGGTGCCACCACTTTGGAGCAACAACAAAAGCGTGTGGAAGATTCTATTGATTACAACATTGAAGAACCAGAAACTAAAAAGTCCAAGAAAGATAAAGGCGATGAAAAAGCTAAGTGCGGAAATGAAGAAGATATTGAGTATGATAAGTTTCTTTTGACAGTCCAACACGTCCCAAGGAGAAAACTCAGGAGCCTCCTCGGGACCCCGAGCCACCTCATGTCTCTTCGTCATCAGATTCATCTTCTCATTCTTCACCACCACCATCAAAAGAACAACCGAGATCCACATCGGATCGGTGAAGAAGCCAAGCTGCTTCTTGGATGTCTCATGCAAATCACGAATCGTTAAAAGGCTGTCCAAGCGGTCGAGAGAAAGATATTACAAAGAAGAAGTTAGATTTTCTTGCGACCCGGATATATCTTCATGATGAGAAAGACAAGATGCAAGTTGAAAGGGAGTATGTTCAGAAGCTCATGAAAGATGATCTTCAAGGGAGAATGGACGAGATGATCAAAGGATTCACTCACAAGTTCCTTATTGGCGTAGTTCCTAAAGCTGACAAAGGAGATGTACACGGACAACTTTATCCGAATCTCTTGCATTTGGCCAAACAAACCATGAAATCAACTCCAATGAATGTAAACATCAATCCAGTTGAACCCATAATCTTCTCAGATGATGAATTGGTGAACGGTGGTAGCTCAAATGTCAAATGCCTGCGCAGCGTTTGCCTCCCTACGAAGGTAAATTGTTTGAAGCATTGCTGGAATACCAACTTCGAGGTCATCATATAGAGAAGAAGTCGAAGGCCTAAACGTCCAAGAGCGAAGAAGACAAAGATAAGGATAAGGATACGAGCCCAAGCGCCCTGAGAAGAAGTCTAGTGAATCATCCTCAATTCGATTACTCAATGCGGCCTCCACCCCAAAGGACTCCAGCTCAACAAAGATCCCCTCCTCGCTCTTCTCTTGGAAAACCTCGGGATTACGAGACACCACCCCACGGTTCGAAAACCGGTGATCACTTTGAGTATCTGGTGGTGGCGATGAGGAAGTCCATGAGCCCCAACAACAACCCATCTCTCACGACCACGGCCAAGAAACGAGAATCCTCCTCTAGGCCAAAGAAAAAGAAGAAGCGCCTATGGTGGCGTCTTATCATGGCTAGACGAGGATAACAGGAATTGGCCGGTTCTCGAAGCTTGTTGATTCCACACCATACCACTGAAGGTCAAGATGCGGTAGAAGGTCATACATTGGAGCACGCTAAGTTCTTGCAAGAAAAATTCCGTGTGAAAAAGATAACGAAATCCGAGTTGAAGCGAATCAAGAATGAAGCATTTCAACTTCTCAAAGACGCTTCGGAAAGTGCTATTGAAGTCGAGTATCACCTTGATAATATAGCACGAGCCATGTCTAACAACATGGATTGGCTCAACCGAGGAAGCAAACATCGACTTCACTCAGCGGGACAATCCTCCATATTACACTTGGCTGGTCTAAACCTCTACCAACAATTGGCCAACCCGGATCGACCTAGGATTCCATTAGATATTTCTTCAACAAAGATTTGGAATTCCTTCTACATGGTGGTGATGGTTCAAGGAAATCGCTAAATCTCGACACTTCCATTCCGCGGCTATATACTCTAGCGCATAGCCATGGGGAAAGAGCTAACCACATGTTCTCCAACAAAGTGGAAGAGTATGACCGTGATGCAATGTATGGAATTCACCATTGGCCGAAGAATCTACTGAGAACACCGAGGTTGAAGTCTCAACATGAAGTGTTCACTACTAAGAATATCGTTGCCATCAAACATGTTGATCTTTCGTCTAAATGGGACTACACTTTTCTCAAGAATATTGTGGTCAAAAGACAAGGCGAAAGGGATTATGCATTCTCTGAAGCGGACTTTGAGAATTTGTCTATCAGCGACATTGAAGACATGTACCTTGCCAAAGTACAGGGTCGCATGAGACAATTCTCGCTGAAGTGCAGCGTGAATTCATCAAGTCCTTGCTTATCTTCATCAGACGAATAGTAATCAAAGAAGCGGCGTAGAAGATCTCGACTTGCGGTTGAATCATATGCTCGGACCCGTGTCAACTTCACTCCACCTCGGCTAGATCTTCCCGGACATCAACCAACTTCCCATATACACTCTCATCAGCCAACCATTGAGTAGTTTACCTTAGTGAACTACAAGCGCCAACTACTTGATGGCGTGTAGAGATCTTCACAAGTTTGGGGATCACACATTGAAGAAGGTTAGGGATGGATTGGCTTATAGGTTGAAGGACATACATGAAGGAATTGGGTCACAAAAGCGATGGAATTCTAAGGACAGACGGGATGTGAAGAGGATCATCACCATGATTGATGAAAGGTTGTATCGATGGGACGATTGAGAACACTGGAAAGCTTTGTAGGCGGTCGACCGAGATTGCTCTCGCTGGCTATCAACGCCCGATTCGCATTCGGCAAGATTGATGGAATTCTGGTACCCGCTTGAACTACTTCTATTTCATATAATTTGGATGTGTGATTTATATGACGATGGCTTGTGCACACATAACAGTGTACAACCCTCACTTTTAAATAAAGGACCACGTGTGCGTACCGTTGCCACAATCCTTATAAAAGGAGCGAAAGCTTCTTACTTTTGAGTAAAACCTATCAAACCTTTCACTTTTCAAGGTTTTGCTCAAAAGAACAAGTACTCCCCCTTATGATTTTCAAACCTCAACCGTTTATATCACTTGTTGAGGGGGAGTATTTGACTTACAAACTTTGTTCACAAATTGTTCACAGTGGTCATCTTCCCATAAAACTCAAAATGGTCATACTTATTCTCAAACATTTCGTCAAAAATAACATTTATATGCCATTTTTTAGGGGGAGAAAATTCATGTGATAAGAAATATGTTGTGTAACTGCAAATGAATCTTTGTGCTATAGACTTAACCAATGAATTGACGAGATCTTAACTGTTAGTAACTCGAAAAGACTTGTCCGGGACGGTAATAATTTCAAGCTAGTTCGCTAGTGATGTAAACGTGTCTCGCAAAGGACTTGTCGGAATAGAATGTACCATTCAAAACTCTGGTAGACATGATCTTTGACGGGTTTGACAACCTTCGAGGTTTGTCCACACCTTCAAGATAGTTATTAGAGCTAGTTGTCACCTAAAAACTGACAATGTAACTCTTTGACTATTCAACGTAACGTGTCTCAGGATTGTCTATCTTGAGTCGATCAATTCAAAAGTAGCGCTTTCACCGTGCGATTTATGTCTTAACATTTAAGCACGTGTGGAGGGGGGGTATTTCTGCTAAAGATAAAACTCTCACAGTGGTACAAAATGTTTTTCTTTCACAAACACTTCGAGAGACTTTCATGAAAATAGTTTTATGGCAACGGAGTTATAAGGTGATTAAGGTTAGGAATAACCGTCCTATGATCCGCCAGAGCTGGAGGGATCTACCCAAGGACACTACCAATAGTTAGAATTAGAAGTCCTTAGGTATGATTGTAAAAAGGAGAATATGAGAATCGGAGAAAGAAGGAGTTGAAGAATTAAAAAGAAATGTAAAGAAAAGGGTGAAAAGAAATAGCCCTCCAAATTATTCAACTTAGGGCAGACACCGGGTTCAATTCATATGCTACTGGTTGTCACTTGATGACACCGGTATTGAAGATTAAAAGTCGTCATGGACCCAGTGACGCATGCACTAAACCTTCTTAGCCACCAAGTTTCTCTCAACAGAAGCTTGTTTCATTCTCACAGGGAACCCTACGTAAACTATCGGCTTTCTCTTAGAGATTGCTGGTATTGAAGAAGGAGACTCTCTCCCTAGTCTCCGCTCAGGAAAACCAAAACGCACTATTGAGTCTAGAGCCACGAGATTCATCAAAAGATATCTTAGGTACACTTGACATTTCATCACTTGTTGTTCAACAAAAAGAACATCAGTGGTACGTTATCGAGTCCTTTACAGATCTTAGCAATCTGTCGAGAACATTTATGAGAGGTTCACAATTGTGATCCTCAGTGATTGAATGGAAACTCCTGCCAGGGTCAACATCAAACAGCCCTGACAGCAGGTCACTTCGGTAACTCCCCGTGGATTACGCTTAGTGGTCTTAAACGGTCTACAGTCGTGAGGTGATGCTTCGGTGTACCTCAGCGACTCATCTAACCGTAGATGTACTTGTACATCGCATTATCTCACTTGTGGGACTCCGTTCAGGAACGGCCTTTGTGAGAATTAGAGTTGTGTTTTCACACTATGCTGTTTACACTCTCGAAGTTCAAACTTGTAAGTGCCAGAATCCGCTTATTACTAACCTTTCTTATGTTTTCTTCTTATAGAAGCTATGGAGCGGACCGGATCGTGCATTCTTCACATGCTCATGCCAACATCATCACTAATGGAAGTTCTCTCAAAAAGCAACACAAAAGTCAGAATGATTCTACGTCAAATCAAAGAATCTACAAAGTTTAAAGACTTAAAGTACTTCATCAGTACTGAATCCAACTCAAATAGTGCAAATGTGAGCATGTTGAAGAATGACGTGGAGACACTGGAGAAGCGGGCAGCACTGAGGCAGAACTTGATGCAAACAACAACAACATACTATCACTACCATCACAAAGAACAATGATCAAAGAACAAAGATTAAGATGATGTCAAAGCGAACTGCTTAAAGAAAACAATTTCTCTACATGGGAGATTGTTCAAATCAAGGCAATTCTTCTCACAAGAAAGAAGAATGTCTGAAGACGTCAAAGCTACTATTACATCAGCATACCTAACCGTTCATATTCATTCATCACCAACACTTAGGGGAGATTGTTGGAATCACTCCTAAACCTAAATCAAGTGTTAGTGATTCATATGTAATAGTTAGCTTAATATGGTATTTATGTTAGTAATTAGCCTTAGGCTTATGTAGAAGGCCCATAAGCCTAGGCCTAGTCCAATAAGGAAAAGGAAGGGACTAGGAGTGTTGCCCTAGATCCCTCTCCAATATATACCTTGTAATAACCCTCACTTGAGGGTTGGTTGTTCAATATTTTCTCTCATTCATACTCCTACGCATAACCATCCTTAGTCTAACGTGTGTGTGTGTTTGGTTTATTGTTCAACCGATCTATCTCTTCATCTATTTCTTCTATTGATGCTTGTGTTGCATATATGGGAACCTAACACGAATATCCGCTCCGATTGCCGGTCTTACGAGACCCGGCCCTTGATCAGCTCTAGTCAACGCCAAGTATTCCTCAAGAGTGAGGTAATCGATGTTAATAACTTCCATGGTACCTGAAAACTTAAAATATGATCGTGAGAAAAGTTTAAAAATGAAATGAAAGACTTAATATCAATCCTAATATAATCCCCGCAGCAGCCAAAAAACTTGATGCGTGTCTTACCACTGTGTCTTAATATTTATAGTGTCTCGCTATACCTATGGTCTTCTAATGCACTAACTGGCAGGTAAATTTCTATCGTGTGTAGTGTAGTAAATGGTAAAGCCGAGGTCGTCCCCAAGAGCTATGTGTGTGTCGGATTATTAATAAGTCTAATTGTCACAGAATAATAATGGTTTAGATTTAATTAATTAAACTACTAATGCAGAATATAAAATAACAAAGAAATAAATGGTAAAGGAAATCAATAGAGGAATAGTGGTGCTAACCTAGTCAATCCTCCTAGCTAGTTATGTATACGTCTACTTACTTCTAATTACTTCAGGTGGGGTCAAATTCAAGAGGACAACATTTGGTCAATTCACCCTAACCTATCAAAGAAAGATGCCACCTCACAGGAGAAATCAAAGCACCGGCCATAAGTCCTGTTGTTCCCGGGTCCCCAAGCCAAGTCATTAAGTACTGCTACATGCTAGATTCTAAATAGTGAGTGCCGGCCGTTAGGAACTTAGACACTACACCCCCCAATTCTTAAGTTTATCAAGCGATAGGTGATCGAGTTGGTCAAATCGCACAAGTAGAAATGGTCGTCAGTTGGTCATATCTTACCCTTTCCGTCTCAGTCCTCTCACCTAGGGTCAGTTGGTCATAACTCCTAGGCAATTGGCCTCTATCGCCATTCAAAACTACCGAACCAAGGGTGACTACCAAAGAACTATGCATGCATACACTTAGAAATAATTGTACGGAAGTAAAGGTAAACGTAAACAAAACTAGCTAGGAGGATTGACTAGGTTAGCACCACTACTCCTCTATTGATTTCCCTTTACCATTTATTTGTTGTTATTTTATATTCTGCATTAGTAGTTTAATTAATTAAATCTAAACCATTATTATTCTGTGACAATTAGACTTAGTAATAATCCGATACACATAGCTCTTGGGACGATCTTGGCTTTACCATTTACTACACTATACACGACCGGGTACACTGCCCGTTAGTGCATTAGGGTAGACCATAGGTATAGCGAGACACTATAAATTTTAAGACCTTGTCAGTAAAACCTGCATCATTTGTGCAGGGTAAAAACAAGGGCCTCGTTGCTGAAACCTTCGACTGGGATGAAGAGCCAGTCTCCTCAGACGATGAAACGGTGCAAGTGGTGCGATGGCTCTCGAAGACAAGAAGCTATTTGGGAAAAATCATGTCAGAAATGGAGAATGGGTCAACATCACAATGAAGAAGGTAAACATTTTACTCTCTATGGATGATGACTCGATTGGCGTCTTATATGAATTATCTTAATGTTGAACTTAAGTTTGTAGAAGACAGATTAAATCTTTTTCTAAGTATAACAAGCTAAGTTTGAATTAAACAAGTGTAGAGATGAAGCTGCTTATTTTAAAACAAGCCAAGCTTGAGGTTGTCATCCTTGAAATTCAAAACAGAACTAGTTAAAAGAAATCGGGCTCTTCAAGATGAACTTAAAAGGTACAAGATATCCTGTGATAGTTGGTCACTTTAAGAATCCAGGTCTTTGATCGTGGGAGCCTTGATAGCAAAAAGAGTCTTAGGTGAAGATCATCTTCCTGACTCTCACAACAAAGACCAAAATCCAAAACCATTTGTGTAATGCGGTGGCATGATTACGGTATGTTATCAACTCCCAAGTCCAGGTGACTGGATTGAGCGGGTTAAACGTGATAAGCTCCCAAATTTCGATCTACGGAAGAATACAGAGGCACAGTCAAGCTCTAAAGAGCATGCTTGGACTCCTGATGTGCCAGTGTCTGAACACATTTCTAAGTGCAGTGAATCTCAACCACGACTTCACACGAAACCTCTTGATGCGCATAGCTCGAGCTTACTCCATTACAATTCAATCCTCCACCAAAAGAAAAGATGCGACTTGGTAGAACCATCACGAAAGACCAACAAAACCAATCCAACAAGTCTACTCCCACTGAGACTTCCACATCTTAGTTCTCAGCGTAAGACCAAATTCAAACCAGCCGGAACTTGTGAAGCGTGAAAAGATGAAACCATGAAAAAACTCTGACTTCATCAATCAAGAAACTAGGTGAGAGCCTCTAGTTCATCAAAGTCAAAATCCATCCAAAACTAAGCGCAAGTATGATCGCCACGATTAACCCCAACTAACAACTGTGCAGAATCCTTTTTTATGATGCAAAAGGATGAGAGAACTTCGATCATTTACATATGTAAGCTCACTAGTGAAGCAAACTATACCAAAGTTGGTCATCGGTATGCTTCATCCTCCAAATAAACTCTACAAACAACCCGCTATCTTTGCCCGCGCGGCTTCAATGATCATCATCGGATGATTGTCTCATGAACACATCTTTGATATTTTGGAGAAATCTAGCTCATAATCCAGAGCATGACGTTATCCATCCAAGGAGAAGTTCCAGCAACCCAAAATCAGGAGTCATCCTGGTTTCAAATAAAACTGTGGTAGCACAATGCACTCAACCCACCATGAGTCGATTCTTAAATTCAAAGAGACTTTGAGACCCAAGCCCACTAGTAAGAGGTGGTGATGCAAGAAAAACTATTAAGTTTACTACTTGTGCAGAGACACTTGAGAGGCCTTGGCATCTAGACCAATGGATGCTCAAAGCATGGTGGTGTTAAGGAGTATCTGCACAAGTATGTAAAAACAGAACCAGGTAGTATTTGGTGACAACTCATCATGTCCCTTTGAAGGTTATGGTTCAATATACTGTAATGGAATAGTTTTCTCTAGAATAGCTTATGTCAATGGTCTAAAATACAATCTCATGGTGTTAGTAACTATGTGATGCTAAGTACATTGTGCAATTCAATGACAAACAAGGTACCATTTTCAATGCCAATAAAGAAGTTGTTTTGATAGATCCTAGAAGAGATGATGTTTATGTCTTAGACATGTCTACTCTTTCTCAAGATGGAACTTGTCTCTTTGCCAAAGCCACCAAACTATCAATTTGGTGTGCATGAAGCTTCCACTAAAATTTCAAAACATCAACAACTTGGCAAAACAAAACAAGGTCCTTGGCTTACCATTCTTGGTTTTGCAAAAGATAAACCATTCTTTGTGAAAAGGAAAGGCAAACATCAAAGAGCATCTTTCAAAACAAAACAAATTTCCTCATCAAAGTTGCCTTCCACCTCTTGCATATGGATCTCTTTGGACTGTGAGTCTAGATCAATCCAACATGAGAAGTATACACTTGTCATTGTTGATGAGTTTTCAAGATACACTTGGGTATACTTTCTTTCTAAAAAGAGTCAGGCGGTGACACTATAATGTCATTCAGGGAACATTGAAAACCGAGAATGACATTCGTTAAACAAATCAGGCGACAATGGTGTTGGGAGTTGAAATGATGAACTTGAGAGCTTACATGATGAAAAGTCTCCAAAAAATTTTCTCTCAACCCACCACACAGACAAAATGGGGTGTTTGAGGAACAGAACTCTTGAGGCATTAGAACCATGTTAAATGGATCGGCTCTCTCCATTAAGGCGGTCAAAGCGACTGTTACACTCAGCAGGTCAATCATTATCAAAAGACATAACAAACCTATGAGATATTCAAAGTGAGACTTCGACATGACTACTTTCATGTGTTTGGATGTCTGTGTTGTAACCACAAGGAATCATCTAGGCAAGTTTGATGCTGGCGATGATGGATACTTTCTAGGTTACTCGGTCTCCAAAGCCTTGAGGTATTTAACACAAGGAGACAACAAGTTGAGGAAACCTTTCATGTTACCTTTGATGAAAGTGTAAAAAGCATGGGTTCACCAACACCTCAGTGGAGGAAATAGGAATTGATAACTCATCAAGATATCCTCATGAATATAACAGCGAAATCAATTCCTCATACCAAGCGTCTTGACATCTTATATTAGGTCTTGCCTCACAACTTTGTCACAACAACTATAGGTGAATTCATTGATAATCAATCGATCTGCTAGATAGGTAACGATCCAAATGATTGGGACCTGTGATTCATGAAACCTTTGAACAAGACATCTCAACGGATGTTCTTAATGATTACGTAGCTCATGCACTGAACTTACTCCACGAGTCTCCGTGACCTCTTCAAGCTCGGATCCTGAACCATAAAGTAAGTGACAAAATCTCGGGACATTGAGCTTGTAAACATCGATGGTGAACCCATTGAGGGCATGCTCACTAGAAGCATGGTACGCTAAGTTCATGACTTTAGCAAATGAATGTCTATATCTTGATTACCTGTCGGATATAGAACCCAAAAGTGTCAGGAAACAAAACACCCAAAGGCAGGTTAGGGCCATCGCGAAAGAACTTCAGCGGTTGATGAAAAAATAAGGTCATGACCTTGATCAAATGTCCTCAGGATGTCATAGTCATAGGAATGAAGTGGGTTTTGAAACAAAGCCCGATGAAAAGCGGCGCGTCATTAAAAACAAAGCGGACTTATAGCCAAGGTTACAGTCAACAAGAAGGCATTGACTATGATGAGACATTTGCTCCTGTTGCAAGAATGGAAGCCATCGGGATCTTCCTTGCATATGCTACCTACATGAACTTCAAAGTTTACCAAATTTATGTAAAAGTGCATTAGTCAATGGTGAACTCAAGGAAGATGTATATGTTCAACAACCTCGGGCTTTGAGAGTAGTGAATTCCCGACTATGTCGCAAGCTTGATAAAGCCCTTTATGGTGAAACAAGCTCCGGGCATAGTATGAAACTCTCTCGGCCTTAGGATTCAAAACAAGTTTGTTAGAGGAAAGATAGACAACACATTGTTTATCTATAGGACAAAAAAAGATGTGATACTAGGTCAGTATATGTTGATGACATCATATTTGGCTCAACAAACTACACTCTTTGTAAGGTTGGCGATGACAAAGAAGTTTGAAATGAGCATGATGGGTGAACTCACTTACTTTCTTGGACTACAAATCGAACAAGCTGATAAAGAAGTCTCCATCGGTCAAAGAAATACATAAGAAATCTCTTGAAGAAATATGAGATATCTGACTGTGCCTTAGTGAAGACACCTATGGTTCCTCCTAACAACCTTGGACGATCTCCTTTGGAAAATAAGTAAATCAAACCCATTTCGAGGAGGGTTGTTGGCTCGCGATGTATCTAACTGCTTCGGACGGACATACAATTCTCGGTCGGTCTAATAGCAAGATGATCCAATCCCAAAGAATCTTACCTCAGCTGCGGACGAATACTCAAGTACACGAAGAGGAACCCCGAGCCTTGGACTCTATTATCCAAAGTGCTTAGGGTTTGATCTCAAAAGTTACTCGATTCGATTATATTAGGCAAACATGAACGAAAAAGTACCTCGGGGTCGCAATGAATTCCTTGGAGGAAAAGCGGTTTTGTTGGAGTGCTAAAAGCAATAGTGGTGGCTATGTCTTGGCTGAAAAGCTGAGTATGTGAGCTGCTGCGAGATCTTTGTGCCAATGTTTTATGGATGAAAAATCAACTTTCGGTGACTATGACATCCATTACAAAATGGTACCCATCTTCTGTGACAACACCAATGCAATTGCAATCTCCAACAACCTGTCACTTCATCAAAAAGGGCAAACATATTG
>OU343218.1:13735490-13761674 GCA_910596185.1 Chrysanthemum makinoi
CCATTAACGATGAAACTTCCACCCTGTTTGTCATAAAGTTCGACATATCCGGATGGATATCCATGTTTAACGACATATGGTCCAAACCATCTTGGTTGTAATTTAGGAGCTTTGAATTTGAATTTCATGTTGAAAAGCATAACTTTATCTCCGGCTTTGAATTCTTTTTGAATTCTCAGCTTTTTGTCGTGATAAGCTTTTGTTCTGGCCTTATACAGTTTGGAATTTTCATAAGCTCGGAGTCTTAATTCTTCGAGTTCGTGCAATTGCAAAAATCTCTTCTCTCCAGCTATTTTGAGATCGGTGTTACGGTTTAGAGAGCCCGATAAGCCGATGTTCAACTTCGAGCGAAAAATGACAAGTTTTTCCATGAGTCTGTAAGGAGTTGTGCCAATCGAGCTTTGTAAGCCGTACAAATGCCCATGAGCATCGTCAAGTTTCTTCGACCACACTGAAGGATTGTCCTTCCGCGTTTCAGTATTCTTTTAAGAGCTCTGTTGGTGTTTTCAACTTGGCCCTGGTTTGTGGGTGATAAGGCATGTGAATCGATGATGAACCCATATCTTTTCATGGTTTTCTCCATTTGTCGGTTCTGAGAAATGGTTTCCTCGTCGCTTATCAAGGCTTTGGGGATTCCATAACGAGCGAAGCTTTTTGAAAATTAACGACGACGCGATCATCGTTCGTTGGTAAAGCTTCCTACGCCCATTTGGACACATAATCTATATAGCGAGCGTATTCGTATTTGTGGGATTTAGGAAATGGTCCCATGAAATCAATTCCACAAATATCGAATATTTCACACACTTGAATGCTTGTCAATGGCATTTCGTCTCTGCGTGAAAGGTTGGTGGTTCGTTGGCAAGCATCACAGTTCTAAACAAGTGTATGTGCTTCTTTGAATATTGTTGGCCAATAGAATCCAGCATCAAAACCTTTTTAGGCTGTGGTGGAAGGACCATAATGTTCCCCAGTTGGGCCATGATGACATTCGTCAAGAATCTTGCGGGTTTGAACCGAAAACACATCTTTGGATCATTCTGTCATGGCACATTTTGAAAAGATATGACTCTTCCAAAAATAGTATTTAAGTTCGAAAAATTTGCTCCTTTGGCGGAGTTAAACCTTTCTTAGAATTCCTCCAGTGAGATAGTTCATAAAGTCGACAAACCAAGGATGAGTCATTTCCATCGATGGCCATGAGAGTTTCATCAGGGAAGTAATCATCGATTTCTTCTTCCTTTAACTCCTCAAGATCTGGTTTTCAATACGTGATAAATGATGTGACTAGATTCTCTGCTCGCTGTTATCTTTGATTTCGATGTCAAATTCTTGGAGTAGCGAGAATCCATCGGATGAAGACAGCGGTTTAGCATCTTACTTGGTGAGCAGGATATTTGAGTGCGATGATGCGATTGAACACATTTTGAGAGAGCACAAGGTAGGATCAGGGGAATTTGTCGGCAGCGAAAACTACTTGCCGGAGGAGATGAATTTTCTTACGTGATAGTATAATTTTCTTTGAGCAACGATGACCGATTAATCTTTGCTAAAGCAAAATATATGGGCGAAAGTGTTTTTCCTTCGTTGGCTAAAGGCAGCTCCAACAGAAAATCACGCGTGGCATCGTACATAAGTTCGAAGGGTAGTGACCAATTAGGTGAAACCATGATCGGAGCACTAGTTAGTTGAGATTTCAACGTTTTGAAAGCTTTTATGCAATCAGCATTGAAGTCAAAGATGGATTCCTTCTCAAGAAGTTTTGTCATTGGACGGGATATTTTTGAAAAATCTTTGATAAAGCGGCGGTAGAAACCGGCATGTCCTAAAAAACTTCTAACGGCATTGACGTTAGTTGGTGGTGGAAGTTTCGTGATAATTTCGATTTTTGCTTTGTCTACTTCCATGCTGCACTGAGATCTTGTGGCCCAAGCACAATTCCTTCGGTCACCATGAAGTGACATTTTTCCCGATTAAGGACAAGATGTTTCTTGGCATCTTTTGAGCATTTTATCAAGATTTGAAAGACAAGTTTCAAATGAGTTTCGAAGATCGAAAAGTCATCCATGAAAACTTCCATGGAGGTTTTGAGCATGTCTTGGAATATTGCTATCATACACCTTTGAAAAGTCGCAGGTGCATTACAAAGACCAACGGCATCGGCCGATATATGCGTAGTTCCAAAAGGACAAGTGAAAGTTGTCTTTTCTTGGTCATTAGGATCAATTGGAATTTGGAAATATCCTGAAAATCCATCGAGGAAACAAAATAATTTATTCCCTGCTAGTCTTTCAAGCATTTGATCCAGGAACGGGAGTGGAAAATGATCTTTTCTTGTGGCTTTGTTTAATTTCCGATAGTCAATACAAACGCGCCAACCAAATTGGCATTCTAGTGGGGACTAGTTCATTCCGTTCATTAGTCACAACCGTCATTCCTCCTTTCTTGGGAACACAGTGAACGGGACTTACCCAAGGACTATCTTCGATTAGGTAAATGATACCAAAGATCGAGAAGTTTTATGATTTCCTTTTTAACAACTTCTTTCATGTTGGGATTGAAACGTTGACGTTCAACAACGGTTTGACTCCATCTTGAAATTGATTTTGTGTTTGCAGAAATTGGGACTAATTCTGGGATATCGATGTTTTCCAAGCGAAAGCTTGTTTGTGATTTTAAGGACGAGAAACTAAACTTTTCTTTCTCATTGGCCTCGAGCAATGAAGATATGACTCTCGGAAGAAGTGAATTTTCCTCCAAGTAAGCATATTCTAGATGATCAGGGAGAGGTTTGAGACACGAGATCATTGTGGTTCTTCGATAGAGGATTTTATTCTCATCTCTCATCGAAGTTATTTCTTCAAAATTTTATTCCTCCATTTCTTCCTCTTCCGGTATTATCTCCTTCGAACTCAACTTTCATGAAATCATCAAACTCTTTGTCAAAGTCTGTTTCATTGATTTTTTCGGAAGTAGTCATGAATGGATCTGATTCGTTGAGTAATGCATCCAATTCTTATCGATAGATAAATGCTCAGCAAGTCTCAAGGTTGAGTTCTTTTTCTTTCACTTTGATGATTGCATCAACGGTATTTAGGAAAGGTCTTCCTAAGATGAGTGGGACTTTACTATCTTCTTCCATTTCTAAGATTACAAAGTCCACGGAAAAAATGAATTTACCGACTTGAACAATCATATTCTCCTCTACAGGATATTGATAAGAATGATTTGCTATAATCAATGCTCATTTTTGTTGGTTTAAGGTCATTATTGCATAACTTGGAATACAACGAATAAGGCATCAAATTGATACTTGCGCCAAGGTCGGCTAAAGAATCGCATTGAATATTATTCCCGAAAGTGCATGGAATAAGAAAGCTCGGGATCTTCGAGCTTTGGTGGGATCTTGTTTTGGACAATGGCTGAGCATTCTTCGTTAAGGAAGGTAGCTGATATTTGCTCTAGCTTGCTTTTGTTATTAAGAAGTTCTTTCAAAAATTTCAGTAATTGGGCATTAGGCTAAGACATCAACGAGAGGAACATTGAGTCTAACCTCTTTGATTATTTCGATGAACTTCTTATAACGTTCTTCCATTTTTTCTTTCTTAAGGCGTTGAGGATATGGAATTTTTGGTGTGTACGCCTTGACAGATGGTGTGGTTTTCTTTTGGGTGTTTTGAGTTGTGTTAGTTTCCTCGGCTTCATCCTCACTATCTTGGATGATAGGAGTATTTGGATTTGGTGGTGGATCGTACGAGAGACCACTTCTTGTGAAGACAGCATTGATATGCTCATTTCTCGTTTGTGGTGGACGGTACGTCTTATCATTTGCTGGTTTTGGGTTGGATTGGGTGTTACTTGGCAACGAACCAGATGGTCGAGAGGAATGTTGGTCGAAGTCGCCAAATTTGTTTTCAAGTTCTTGGATAGATGCTTGATGATTTTTCTGTCCCTGCTCAACTTTGGCTTTGAGATTGAAAAATTGATTTTTGATACAATCATTTGCAGATTTTTGATTAGCCACGAATTCTCTCATGGTTTTTTCGAATTCGGATCCTTCCATCTTTTTGTTGGAGTTTGGTGGTGGTGGATTGTCAGTTCGTGGTTGAGAATCACGGTTGTTATCCCTTGGTCGTGGTCTTGCCAATTCCGAATTCACTGTAATAATTACTACGATATATCCTCCACGATATCATCCTTGGACATAATTCGCTTCTCCTTCGTTAGGTCCACTCATAGGCTTATCGTCGCACTCAGACGATGGGTGATTTCCTCCACAATTGTTGCATCCATCTCGCATTTCCTTTATTTCTTCTTTGATATCTTTGTGTTGCGAGTCGATTTTTGAGGTTAAGGCTTCCATTTTCTCCATGAGTTTTGAGGTATCGGTGTTTTCGAAAAAAGCAACGGTTTTTCGAAGAGGTTTGGTTTTGGAATCTTTAGACCAATCGAGTTTGAGAAGTACTCGATCTTCGAGTAATTGGTGTGCATCGTTAGGAGTCTTATAGAGAAAATTTCCTCCAGCATCAAGGATGCCTTGAGAGATTTCATCTAGTCCATGGTAAAAGATTTGGATAATGGTTCCTTTGGATAATCCATGTCCATGACAACTACTAAGCAAATCTTTCATCCGAAGCCAAGCTTCGACAAGTGATTCGTTGGGATTTTGTGTGAAAGCATGAATTTCTCCCATTAATCGATCAAACATGGCAGGTGGAAAGAATCGGCTCACAAAGGCTTGCCTCATCTCCTCCCAAGTGTTGATACTTCTTGGGGTTAATTAATTGTCCCATACTTTAGCATCTCCGCCGAGTGATGATGGAAAAAGTTTGAGTTTGATGGCATTGACATCGGTGTCTCCATAACGGAACATGCTACAAATTTTGATGAATTCGGCAATGTGCTTATGTGGATCGGCCCACGCACGGCCATCGAATTGATGGTCTTTGATCATGGAAAGATGATGGCCCTTCACGGTGAAGTTGTCACCAAGGTTGACAGCTACAATAGCACTCCCAGGGGTTGGTGCTACGGCTCGGTTGGTTCCCCACATGGGTTGATCGTCCGCCATGGGAAAAGGTAAATTGGTGAAAGGGTTGTAAACGACTTTTGCTTCTACGAGGTTATCAAATGGTGGGTTTGGTGTTCTCGGTACACGATCGGCTAAGGCTATGAAAGGTGTTCTTATTCTTCTTCGAATCAAACGTTCGGGATTGGTAAGAGGTGTAATTGGTTCTATTCCCGTTGCACGAGTGTTCATACAATGACCTAGAGAATCCAGGAAATATCTAAACACACTGACAAACAACGAAAACAGTTTTCTGGACAGAAAAGGGTAACCGGATCGGTTGCAAGGTGCGACCGATCGGTTAGATCAGTTTGATATGGTTTAAGGCGTAACCGGTTCGGTTGAGAGGAAACCGAATCGGCTGGGGTTTCTGAGAAAAAATTTTGGAATGAATCGACTAATGGGGATTCAAAACTTGATGAAACACAATCAAATCCCCGGCGCCAAAACTTGGCGTTACGTGTGTACAAGTTTTAAATTTATAAAAGACGAATTACCAATTTTACCAATAACACATATGAGCAAGTGCACTCGTCCATTATAGCAAGATTATGAAGGTAAGTTGGGATCGTTCGCAGGGATTTGAGTGAATCTAATTAACAAGTTTGAATCAACTAAGACAATCCAAAACATATAACAACGCAAATAGATATAATGAAATTCAGATGATTAAAAACTATACTTGCTTAAACTAGTTTCTTATCCATGATTAGTATGATTGTGTTAACCTCTTAACATGTTGGTTGTGATAATTAGTTGGTGTACTAATCTATTGTTCTTACAAGTTAAACCTTCGTCAAGATTTTAATTTATAAAAACAGCATTAAGTTTACCCAATCAATTCAAGATCAATTCAAGTTTCATAAGTTAACTTTCATAAACTTAAACACAAAAATATCCACTTGTTTATCAAATTGTTTAAGAAATGGTCAATACAAAAGGTAACCGATTATAGACAAAAGGCTACAATTGATTGTTGGCAACTAATCTTACGACCTTTTAGATGTTTCCAATCAATCCAACTTGATAATCAAAAAGCGTTCTTATTACATACACACTTTAATTTCTTTGTTTGATCAAGAATAATGGGTAAAAACAATCATCCATAGACAAAATGATTATAACTAGTTGAATAACAATAAGTTATTTCGACCTCGACAATTACTATCAACTAGTCAAACTTGATTAACAAATGTCACTATGAAACTTTAGCACAATTGGATCTTAGAATCAACTTGAAATTGAATTAAAACATGTTAACACAATCACTAACTAATCATATGATAATCAACATCATTTAAGCAAGTGTATAAAGAAACTAACCACTCATAGCAAACATAAACATAAACTCGGATCTTTGAACATTAGAAAACATAATTAAGAGTCTTACAATGCTTGGAATAAGATTACAAATGGTGAAGTAATGATTCCCAAAGTATTGGGGTAGACTCCTTGGTGTTTTGGCCTCCAAATGTGGAACTTCTGGAAATCCAAACTTTTCTGGACTTCTAAGGACGAATTTGAGAGCTTAAGAGCTTTGTTTAATGATTAGAGAGAGTTGTATTGAAGTGTGTGTCTCATATGCTCACAAGAGGTCTCTATTTATACTAGTTCCAAGACCTAGGGTATTAATTGTTGAACTCGGCCTCCAAGGAGTTAGGAAGGGACTAGAATACACCAAGAGAAGGACCTAGAATCGTTTGGATACAAAGGGGAAACTTAGTGAGGAAGATTTGGCAGAAATAGGCTCTCCAACCGGATCGGTCACATGACCAACCGATCCGGTTGGTCTTCTAAGGTTCCAACCGTTCGGTTCGCGGTGGCCGACAAGAACGGTTGGATGGGCGTCTGGGCACTTTTTGGTCGACTTCCAACCGATTCGGTTGGTCTCCCTGAATCCCGGAAAATAGATCTTTACTTCGTTTTGACTTGTAGAACTTGGTTCTTCAATCACTATGGTCTTCAATGGTACTTGAGATACTGATTTGTGCTTGACATGCTTCACTGAAACGAGAATCTTCTAATTATTGAACATTCCTTTACTTTTCCTTCCGTTTCCCTGTACTTGGTTATAAACACTAGACAAACATCTTTTGATGTGATTAAGCACTGAAATCATAAAAATATAACCAAATAACATATACAAAAGCACACATAACGCTACTGAAACATGTACAATCTGAGCGTTATCAATATTTCAGTAATAAAATGTAATTGCTCCCACTGGATTTGTCAAATTACAAGTGTTACATTTCCAGTAGAAAGCATATAGCAGTTTTATATACTTTCCTATTCTCTTCAAATGCCTACGAGTAGCATGTACTTAGGTATTGAGCAGAGTATATGAAGTTTTACTTATGTAGACAATGGACTAGCCATTATTTTATTCAATTAACTGGAATCTTTAGCATGCAATTCCTCCTTTATTGTCTACAAAGCCCCAAGGGTATTTAGCACTTTAGGAATAATAAGAGTCCAAGAAGATTACCTAGCAAATAGGCTAGTAATTCCTTTACTCTTTATGGTTTAAACTCATACATCGTGACCAGTACAGGATGTTATTTATTTTGGTAGCTCTAAACACAATGTTTCCAGTTACACAAAATATTCTATCTTTCAATTAACTCTAGACCACGAAAGGGTAATGAAAGATCATAAACGATTTTATCAATTTTGGAATCCTATCTTAGTTAGTCAACTAAGGAGAAAAGATAGGAATAAGTCTCACTCTTACTTTAGAAAAGAGACTAAGTTTTGTCTTTCGAAGAAAAACAACTTTGTTTACGAATTATGTTGCAATAACACAATTAATCGAACATAAAAGTTCAATTCAAGTATTTTCGATAATTACATTCTTAAAAGAATTAACTACCTAATTAATTACTAATTAAGACTAAGATCCATCTTGCAACCCCCAATACCATAGGTTCGACCCGGTGTATAAAAAAATAGAAGAGGAGTAAACGAGGCGTTAATTGCATAATACAACTCTTAGATTTATGAGACTGTTTAAGGCATTAGTATCAAGTAATAATGTCAAAAGCATGTTTAGTTCTCATCTTATGCCTCGGGTTCAAGGTCTGACCAAGCTAACTCGAGATAAGCCGACCAAGTATGGACGTGTAAAAATAACCGGGGGTCTAACCAGTGAGAAATAATTACCATGAGTTGGAAAGGCCCTTAGGTCTGACCAGAGAAGTCAATCCAAGTGCAGGTGTTCATAGTTGGATGGCATAGACTTAAAATTAACAAATAGGTATGCACGTATAAATGTGGTAAAAGTCGTGTACAAAGAAGCATGTAAAAACAACTTTGTAACACTAATTTTAAAAACTTTTGGTAATGACACTGTAGTGATCATCATGGTTCACGGTAGCTCCAATTGAACGCGCATGAGGGGGCAGAGGACCGTGTAAGCGCTGAAGCATAACCTAGACATCCTTTGGTGCGTTGTGTGCACCTCTTTAAACCTCCTTTTGAGTTTGTTCTAGTGGGTGAGCCGTACATCCCAAGTGTCCATAGTGTCTAGTTTTTAAATTCTTGAAAACGTGTTTCATATATTAGGTCACTTTATTTTACAAAAACGATTTTCCACGAATCAAATAGCAGGTCACAATGAGCATGATATTTTGGCGTGTAAATAAAGACAAATATTAATGTTATGGTTACGATATGTATTATTCCATATTGCATACAATTAGGTGTCAAAGCAAGTAATAATGCAAATATAGGAATCACAAACATATAAAACATAAACATAAATATATAACCGTTCGGTCGCCGCCCGCATATAGGAATTACAAACATATAAGCATAAACATCAATATTAAAACCACATATTGTTCCGAGTTCTCTTGCGAATCTTCCCCAAACGGAGAACCATAAGACCGTCACTAGGATACAATACCTAGATCGCCCCATACATCGCAAAAGCAATTGAGTGGGTCTTGTGGCCGAAAAACACATAAAAACGCATGGCAATCTCAATTAACAAGTAATTACGCAATTTTATGTATTTAATAAACAATATGTAATTCTAATTATCATTATAATTATAATTAACAATTAATTCCAATTAACAATTAATTCTAATTATCAATATAATTTTAATTTGTGTGTGACTAGTTATTATTTATTAAAAATTGACAAGTATTGCATGTAATTGTCAAAATTAAAATAAAACAAATAACTAAACCAGGTTCCATGCAGCCTTTTAAAACATGTTTATTAATTCAGAAACGTGTAACCCATAATCGCAAAAACGAGTTGACTCGTGATGACACTGTTGGGATTTTAGAACTAGTTAACCATTAACCTCTACAAGTACGCAGCGGATATTGGATCTAGTTAATGCAATTATGTTAAGCACGTATTTAATAAACAAATAATTAATACAATATTAATTAATTAAAAGGGATATAGAAAAGCTAACCTTGCTTGGCAATTGATCTCTAGTAACGGAACAAGAAACCAAAACGAAACCTTAAGTATCTAAAATAGATACCTCGAAGAGTATCACACACAAACCCGATAATGTATACGTTCGATATATGGCTAGTGGAGAACGTATTAATAACCCAACCAACAAGTGACAAATACTTGAATAATTCTTGAATAAGAAACCACTCAAGTCAAGATTGCATCTTATAATGCCAAAGTATTACTGTACGAATACATTAAACAAAACAAGAAGACCAAAAGAACTTGCTTTCTTCCTGTCCAAGATCAGAAACATCAAGAAAACAGCTTCCTTACTTCTACCCGATTCGGACAAAGATGTCCATCTCTGCTTATTGTCCGAGAAAAGTCACAACCATAAAACAGAAATCTCCAGCATGTTGCTGCTGCTATTCGACAAGAAAACCATAAACATGTTAACTATCAATCAATCTAACACTTAAACTCCTTGATCGTTGCAAGTTTAAGAACTAGAACACCAAGTAAAACCTTGATCGACTTTGGTATAAATCGACAAGGTATTAGCCGGAACAGTTGATCGATTGATGATAGTTTTAGGGTGTGTCATGCGTACCAATTGAGGGGTGAAAGGTTGGTTTATATAAGGTCTTGACTGACCTAATCAGCCAAGCTAGTGGCTTGGTCGACAAGTCAAAAACCCAACCCATTCATGCCCATATTACCCGATCAGTGGAAACCCAAAAGCCCAAGGCTTGTCCACTCTATTCGACCCATGTTCCATCTTAAAAATAGCCCATGAGTCATTTAATGTAACCGGGTCAAGTATGCATCATATCGGGTATAGTATATTCAAGTTATATTTACGTTCGACACGTATACTCGTGTTTAGCTCGTGTGCCCCCATCTGCTCACACACTTCTAGTCGTTTTGTCGTGTTTATAACTCCCACAAACCAACAGCTCCCTCTCCACCCATCTGCCTTTCTAAACTTGTGAGATTCATGTTGTACGACTGCAGATATTGAGGAATATCTGTTTGGCAACAGTTGACGCCAAAACAGTTGCTTGTATCGATGATACCAGTAGTAATAGTGTCATTGCGACATGTGGTGGAACATCCAGTGAGCACACTACCATGATTGTCCATCATGACAACATCACCACAATACCCCTCATAAACAAATGTATTGTGTGATTTTCTAAGTCAACACGCAAGACTTCGAGCTGGTTGAGTGACGATAGATATGGCGTCGCAGAGTTGCAATCAGCATTGTACCATTCATTGAGAGAACAGTTTGCTCCGATTCCAAAAGGGAATGGGGTCCTCACGTCCCCGCACGTATCTTTACAGCCTGCCTTGGCGTATTTTGGAACTGCTACCGATATTGTTGCTAATGAAAGGAGGATAACTAGTAGTATAAAATGGTAACTTTGAAATAACTTCATTGTTTTGTTAAGAAAAATGGTATGATTATTTGTAACAGAAAATGGAAGGATCGGAATTGCTTGTGTTTATATATAATTGTAGGTATGATTAATAGGAGGAACCTACTACGAAATTATCCGGAGACCCACGAGTCTACGCCATGAATGACAATATGAAGCTTTGGAATTAATATCTGGGATATTTTCCAATCAAAGAATGGGATGGTTTGAAAGTTTATGGTTTTGGAACCACTTGCTACAACATATAAAAAATTATGAGTAACTATTATTTCTATATGTAATATAAATGTCCATATATTAATAACTTCTAGCAATCTTTGTGACATTCATTGGGCAGAAAACTCTAAATGCATACTAAAATGTTTGAAGTATTCTTGATCATGAGTTTGTATGGAAAAAGCACATGCCTTTAACTATTTGTTTCTTAATTGGGAGCAAAGTGGATTATTAAAGTAGGGTGAAGGCTGAGAATACGTAACAAACTTTTTCAAATATACCGAAGTACGTAATATACAAATTTTATTATTTTTGTACGTAAATAACTTTCAAATTTTGTTCAATGTACGTAATATAGGCAGAAAACCAAGTTTTAAAGTTACAACATTGGTCCCTGTCGTTTGCATTCACTTTCACCGTTAGTCATTTGACATTTTTTCACTTAAAATTACGATAGCGGTCCTTGGTTTGCTTTGACTTTCACCATTAGTCCTTTGTCTTTCATCTTTTTATATCACGTTATTTACGTTTTATACACATTTTTACATATTTTTTTATACACGTTTTTTATCCGTTTTTATATACATTTTTTTTTACACATTTTTATACACGTTGTTTACATGTTTTTATATATGTTTTTACACGTTTTATATACGTTTTTATAAACGTTTTTATATACGTTTTTTTCATGTTTTTATACACGATTTTACGCACGGTTTTATATACCGCGTAAAAGCGTATAAAAAACGTTACTACGTTTTTATATACGTTTTTATATACGTTTTTATATCGTTTTTACATGTTTTTATACCGCGTTTTTACACACGTTTTTATATCGTTTTTACATGTTTTTATACACGATTTTTCGCGCGGTTTTATATACGTAAAAAATTATATAAGCGTTTTACTGCGTTTTTATATCGTTTTTCGTGTATAAAAACATGTGTAAACGTGTATAAAACATGTGTAAAAATATATAACGTGTATAAAAACATGTGTAAAAAACGTATATATGCGCGTGTAAAAGCGTTTTACACCGCGTTTTTTATATCGTTTTTATGTGTATATAAAACCGTGCGTAAATCGTGTAAAAACGTATATAAACGATGTAAATATAAAAACGATATATAAACCGTCGCGTAAATAAAACGTATATAAAACATGTAACGTGTGTAAAAAAGCGTGTATAAAAACATGTAAAAACGTATATAAGCGTGTGTAAAAACGTGTATAAAAAATGTAAAAACGTATATAAAAACGTGTATAAAGCATACATAAAAACGTGTATAAAAACATATATAAAAACATGTAAACAACGTGTATAAAAACATGTAAAAGCATATATAAGCGTGTGTAAAAACGTGTATAAAACATGTATATAAACGTGTGTAAAACGTGTATAAAAAACATGTAAACGTATATATAAAAACGCGTGTATAAACGTACATAAAGCGTGTATAAAAACATGTATAAAAACATGTAAACAACGTGTATAAAAATGTGTAAAAAATGTATATAAAAACGTGTGTAAAAAACGTGTATAAAAATATGTAAAAATGTGTATAAAAGCGCGTAAAAAGCATTATATAAAAAGATGAAAGACAAAGAACTAATGGTGAAAGTCAAAGCAAACTACAAGGCTATGCGTAATTTTTTAAAGTGAAAAAGTGTCAAATGACTAACGGTGAAAGTGAATGCAAACGACAGGGACCAATGTTGTAACTTTAAAACTTAGTTTTCTGCCTATATTACGTACATTGAACAAAATTTGAAAGTTATTTACGTACAAAAATAATAAAATTTGTATGTTACGTACTTCGGTATATTTGAGAAAGTTTGTTACGTATTCTCAGTATTCACCCATTAAAGTATAACAAATAAGGGGTGTTAATAAGCAGCTTATGGCTAGCATTTTTTAATTACCATTTGAACAAAATGGATTTTGATTAAAATCGACCCGACCCGTTTGGCTAACTTACAATTACTATTTTACCAATTATCCAACCCATCTGTTTACATACCCAAAGTGAAATGACATACTTGGGAAAACTGTGATAAAACTAAATGCTCCCTTAATCAGTAAAATGTTATCCCAATAAACTACTATTAAAGAACAAATATATGGTGGGTAGAGGTCCAAATGTATGTACTGATCAGAAAGAGACCCAATAGTCTATGTCATGCATGATAATCTCAAACTTTGGAATTAATATCTGGGATACTTTTCTAACTCTAATATAGGAATAATCACTAATGAGGTAAAGCCCCAACTTGGTCTAAATTGATTAAACTTTATGTTCCATGTTCCACTAAAAATTGATTAAACTTTATGTTTCACTGACCTTTAGTCAGAAGTCAGGATTGAACCCTTATCTATTTCTTTAAAGCTTTCTTTGATCGGTTAACCAGACATTTGCGATGGACACATGATACCAGTAGGCAATGCACCAATAGTCCATTCACGATCTACCTTAGTGGGGAGAGAAATGCTCTTTTCTTTTTCTATTTACCGTTAATGAATACTTTTGAAGATATACAAAACACATGAGACAAAGCAAGAAACAAAAAAGATTATGCTCAGTTCGGGTAGCTTTTATTTATTCATTTACAGTAATACCTTCCATAGGTCTCATATTTATAAACCAAAAAAAGATCCACAAAAGGAAGAAGAGATACATAGCAAATTCCCCAAAGAAACTGGCTCCAACACCAACAATTCTACTCTTTCTACAAGTGTGTAATGTAATGCAAACTTTATCTAATGGGCTCTTTAAAAAAGCAAATAGTTTATAAACTTACCACTAAAGATATCAGTTTGTGCAAGCTTTCCAATTTGAAGGAAGCCGGTTTGAGGCCAAAGCAGGCATTTGACGGACATTCATATCAACGGGAAGCATGCGGTATTCAATGTCAAGGTCTTTAAATATTTTAATCATTTCTTCAACTAGAAGACTTCTTCTTTTCCACCTTTCTAGCATGTCTTGGAAGTTCATGCGGTGAAATAGCCATAGTGATATCTTCACTCTATTCATGTCTTCGACATCCCTCACCAAGATTGAAGGTGCAGGATGCCAATGTTCACTCTTGTTCTCAACGTAGCTGCAATTACAAGAAATTGTTATTGCTGCTTCATGTTAAGTAATTCTAATAAAATTGAGCAACCATTATGTAACCTGCATTGTTAAGTTGGACTATCATCTTAAAGATTTACTATCCTATGTAACTAGTTATACTTCGATTTTTTTTTATGCATTGCAAAGTGTGGGTAAAATCATCTCGTTAGGAATATAATTCATCAAGAGACCCATTAAGTGATTAGGAAGAGAAAAAACAGATGACGCAGCCCCAAAAGATAAAAGCAAGCAGCTAGAAAAGAGTATCGACTCATACCTTGTTATCCTCTGCTTCATCAAAGAAACCTTTTCCACAGGAGTTGATACATGTATAGAGAAATCAATATCATCTCTCATATCTGGACTACGGTAATAATTCGCAATCGGTTTCGTAGCCAGGACACTGTTCGGGTATGTAATTTTCTGTTTATCGACCCTTAGAAAAACCGTTGTTAATATATTCATCTCCTCAACTACCATCTGCAAACACAAATGTTGAAAATTAAAGCAGTGAGAAGACTTAAGTCCATGACAGTAAAGGCGACACTATGGTGTTTTAGGTAGAAGGACAACACGGGCAATTTTTTAGTATGGGTTTAAGACAAGCAAATATATCGACTAACAGAACACCAAATGAAAGTGCACACAATAGCACAATACCATTGATTGTTTACTCTTATTACTCCGCACATATAAGATACAACGTATGAGTTACACAAAGCAGAGTATTTCCAATACAATGCCTAGTGCCATCTATCTAGTTTAGTTAGTAAACTTGTTAGCATAAGTTAATGATAAATGTAACTTTATAAAAAAAATTGAGATTTTTGTTTAGTTATATTATCGTCTAATTAAAAGAAAATAAAGGAAGTTCATCGCTATAAGAAAAGTCCAGAGACGGTAAAAGAAAGACCCATTTCTATTTTTGGTAAGGACATCTCACTTGAAAATATAAAAAATATAAGTACATTAAAACTATAGTGCACACTTGCATTTTTAAGGCAAATTATTGTTTATGATAGTGGTTAAATAAACTTTGTAATTGTAAACGAGCTTTTTCAAGCTCGAGCTTGAGTTAATAAACAAGCGCATCAAGCTTCATCTTCCATATGAGTACCTTAAGCTTGAAAACCGGTTATTGTACAATTACCAAAAAAATAAAATTATTAATAGATCTCCCACCTCAAGCAATAAAAAGGTTTCGAGTTCGAGCTCGAGCCAGTTTATAAAAGTTTTTCAAGCTTGAGCTGATGAGTAGTTATTAAACGAGCCTTGCTCGTTTCGGCTGAAACTTGACTCGACTCGAACCCTACTCCTAAGTAAGTTACCACTATAGCATGACAGTATAAATTTATACATTAATCTAGATGTTATAAGCATGATAAATTGACACATTCGTAAGAAAAATGGGTCGATTATATATTGCAACTCTATATTTATTTACCTGAACACTGTCGACTTCACAACGATCACCTACATCAAAAGGATGCATAACGAACAAGAAAATAATGGCCTCAAATGTTGTCTTGCATGTGTTACCGAACACAAACACAACCAAAAGCAGCTCTTGAGCTTAGGAGTACGAAGAAACTTGTAGATGCAACTTTGAGTATAAGAAGCCAAATCAAGATTATTATGATACCTACTGCTACGTTCAACATCTGATGAAGCTTTTTTACAGCTGTCTTTGTGTCATCAAGAGATAATGCTAGAGCTTTCCGTTCTCGAAACACATTAACCTGGAAAAAACACATTTTTCAGAATTCCTGTAGAGCGAATCATTCTTACCAAAACAGAGATAGCAAATTCAACCCATTTATACTTATTTATGAATAGATTCAAGCTATGTTATATCTCTAAAAGGTTAAAGAGGTAAAAAAATGTATAAGTATATAAGAAAACATAATACGGGGTATTAATGAAATAACATAACTTAAACTTTAATAGTAACATTTGACACCCCAGATAATTTTAATCGTTTATCACGATTTGTTTCACTCTGTACAAAAATCGTTCATTATCCAACCCAGGGGCGGACCCATGACTCTAAGTCATCGGGTGCACAAATTTTTTTTACGAACATAAAGGAAATATGAATGAACCAGACATGTATTTCTTTTTTATATATTAGTGGGCTAACTAAACAAGACATGGATTTATGTGACACAAATATTCAGGACCGGGTTCATTTCGGAGATATCGGGATTTTTAACACTAATTTATACTAGGCCGCAAACATCCATCGGGTTCCCATGAACCCCCCTAGGTCTGCCCCTGATCCAACCTAACCCGCCCATTTTGTCAACTATATGATTAACAGAAACATTCGTACCACCCAGTTTTTGAGAGCTCGCTTGCTGATGCCTTGGGTTTCACTTTCTCCATCAAAGAGTCGTATAGCCTTCAAAGCTTCATCCTCTCTCAGAAAATGCATCAAGTCTGCTAAATAGATGCGTCTGTCCAACCAATATATAAGATAAGGTAAAATGACGATGAAAAACAAACACAAATCAAGGTATGAGAAATATCAAAAGTTGTTTTTTCTCATTTTAACAGTGGTACATCCAGAAAGAAATCTGTCAACGGGTTATTCACTTAGACATGTCTTAGAAAACTTAATGAAAAATATACATCGTCTAACTTTCCCACACCAAAAACTTAAGATACTGTAGACTTTTTTTCTTTCTTTCTTTCTAAATTTAGCACACTCCAATTGATTTTCTGGCTCGAAAACCATCTAACACCTAAGGGTTGACCAAGAACTTATTTATGCTTATGTTCACAGATCTAGGAGGCCCTGCCAATTTCCATGTGTTAACAACATAAGCACAAACAACCTATCCCGCTATTGAATATAACAGTGTTAAATTAAGATCAACGACTTACTTGGAGCCTTGTTTTGCAACATTAATAAATATCTTCTTGGCTGCAACCTTAGCTTGCATTTCGTCCGTGATCTGTACTGCAGACTCATCCTCCTCATACCCTCTTGAACCCTCCAATTGCTCATCTAAAGTAGATAATGTCCCCTTTCGAACAATATGCATCAATCTTTTCATATTCCATGCCGATATATTCTTTTGATTTAGTCTATGCAAGTGATCAATAGTAATTCCCTCGTCCACCTTTTTAGGTGTAGTAGTTTCCGAAAATTTACCACTTTTACCATTACCAGCCATGGGAGTATTGGCTCTTGGAGTCCCAATTAACCTGCCATTTTTCTTAAATAAATTCTCCTTAAGATCGGTTGGTAAAGTGGCCCCCGCGTTCTGAAACCTTTGAACTTCTTCTATCACTCTATCTTCCTCTTCTTGTTCTTGTTGAATCTCAATCAACGGTGGACCAGAAAGTGTCTCGATTACATACTGATTAAACAATGATTCTTGAATTCGGTCAAAAAACGTGCTCACGTGGAAAGAAGAAGCTAGTACTTTCAATAGCAATGTTTTAAGTAACCAAACAATCGTACCGACCAAAAGACAAACCCAAACCTTAGTCACATAAGGCAAAACTTCCTTCCCATGTGTCATCTCTTCTACTTTATGATCAAAAATAATTTTCCAAGCAATCAAAACTAATGTCAACCAAACACAATTTTGAACAGCTTTTCGCAACCCATAAACAAAATACAAAACCCTTTTTCTTAACAGAAAATTCCTTTCTATCAAAATCACTATAATCCTTATCCCCCAACCCGAAACTAATCTCCCAGATATCAAAACCAATACCATAATAGCCCATTTCCACAATTTAAGATCAAACAATTTCTTATGCTTAAGATAAGGAATGTTCAAAGTACAAACTAAAGCAGCAGATATCAATATCAAACTAAACAACTGTAGTAAAGTCCATTTGCTATACCTCAACTCCCTATACTCATCAGGCAAATCATCGTCCAAAAACGGATCCTCCTCATCGATTTCACTACCTCCTTTTCGTAAAACCCCAGATTTCGACAACTGACCCGACTTGTTCTTCGTTACAGGTGGATCCATTAACCTAGACTTAGTTTTAGTCCGTAACAAAGTGGATTTTCGAGTGAACGAAGCATTAGCAGAACAAATCAAAACCTCACTACTACTACCACCAACACCATTAGACCGCCTTCGAACTGGTTCAGGGACCTCATCTTGAAAAGAAACCTTAACTTCTTTAGGTGTAAGAATACCATAATTATTCGGACTTGATAACGCCGACTGCTGCGGTGAGGGCGTGCCCGACCTCACAAAGTCAAACTTGCCACCCTCAGTTCTAAAATCATAACTAGAATCCCTCCACATTTTTTTAGTTTCATGGTTTTGCTGGTCTGGTATAGGCGGGTAATAATCAAAGTTGTTATAACCAGCTTGCTCAGTTTCTTTAGTAACCGAAGCTGCTGCATTGCTGTTGGTAGTTTTCTCGAGGTCACTCCGGCGATCGCCGGTTTGGTTTTGACTTGAAACAACCATAACCAAGAGGAGGGGAAATTTTAAATGTGGCCAACTGTTTATGTTTCTCAACACTGTTTTTATAACATGTCATATGCTACAACTGTCCTAATCAATTGTATCATATTTAATATCTATAAATACTTTCATGATTAAAAAGCTAAAGTCAACAACTATATAGTATATGGTGTGGATCAAATAGCGTGCACGACTCGATCTATAGTGAGTTACCAAATATTTGGCACGTCTTGGCATTGACCACCTTAATAGGCAATATAACATTATTTTTTTGAGTTTGTTAAATTTATTACATACTTTTCAAATACACATCTATATTTATATGTAGTTTCAGACATCTGTATTTAGAGACAATTATACATTTATATAAATATTAATAGTGGTTCAAGATGATTGTCAACAATTCATATATTTCGCAATTTTTGTTTTTCTTTAGTATGGGCTGTATGGCCAACTAAAAGAGTAATAACATTTGTGGTTGAGAAATTATGACAATGGGCACTTTTGTTTGTACATTGTATATTGTCTAAATCAAAATTTAAAAAATACATTTGTTAACAAAGCTTTGGGCTATTGGGACTCCACCGCTAGCCCCTCTTTGGCTCTAGAGGTGCACATTTCGGTTAACCGGTTTTTTGAGACTGGTAAACCCGTTAACTTCTGGTCAACAACCCGCTTGAGAAAAACTTTTGGCTAAATACAGTGCCGTCTAACCGGCGCTATAGCTGCCTGGCAAATACATGGAGAACCCCCGGTCCCTCCATTCACGGTGTTGCCGGACGGTCATGAGGATAAACCAGATTAGCTGTTGAGTGTTCCGTTGTTTTTGATTATTTATTTCCGCAGTTTGAGTTGCTTTGTGTTAAATTTATTACATACTTTTCAAATACATCTATATTTACAGTTTCGACATCTGTATTTAGAACAATATACATTTATATGTAGTATAGTGGTTCAAGATGATTGTCAACAATTCATACACTTTTGTTAGTATGCACAACTAAAGATAATACATAGAAATTACAATCACACATTGTACAAATCATTTAAAAGTACATTTGTTACAAACTCTGAATCACCGAGCCCTCTTTGGCTCTAGACACATTTGATTTAACGGTCGACTGACGTCAGTCAACGCGAACCGGTTAACCGTTCGGTTCAACCGGTACCCGTCAACGTTTTTAGCTCTACCTTGGTTTAAGGTTTGCTTTTGTCGTCGTTTGTCATCGTTTTCTTGTTTCGTGTATTAATAAACTAGAACTTTGATTTAATAGAACGAATAATACATTATACATCACACATTACACATAAACTTAAAACATAACACATAATAACATAAACATGCGCTAGCGATAAGCTACTCCGCGTCGACTCGAGGTCTCGAATCAGCATCAACTGCAGGTGCATGGCGGCAATTCTTCTGATGTGTGAACCCTCAACTTCCACGTTGGAAGTGGGTTTGGAGAAACATAAACAATGCTTACATTGAGCCTTTCGCATGCCATCCGACATTTCGACGTAGTGGTAGTGAGCCCAAACATTTGGTGCACGGTCTACCGGTAAATAACGAACAATCACCGGTGGCGGGGATGGCGGAGGTGATGCCGGATCAGCATCAGCCATTAGTGAAAATGTGAAATGCTTTCGATTTATATTTTTTAGAGTGTATTTAAATTGTATAAAAGTTGCAAAGAAATAAAAACACAATCTATTTATTTATACTAGTCTTACAATGGCAAACTTGTAAATATAAAAAAAAAATTCAAATTTACCCGCCTTCCAGCTAAAAAAAATTCAAACTTTGAAATTTTAAAAATTTTAATTTCGGCCCCGGTTTGACCGGTTTTAACCGGTTTATAACCGGTTAACCGGTTGAAAATTCAATTTTTTTTTACCGCCCGTTTCAAAATTTTAAAATTTTAAAAATAAGCAACCGGTTTAACCGGTTTGGGACCCGGTTCGGTTTATTTTTGAAAAAGTTTTTGCCGCCAAGTCACATTTTGAAACTTTTAAAATATTTAACCGGTTTGGAACCGGTTTTTCAGCGGTTTTTAACCGGTTAACCGATTTTATTTTATTTTTTGTTTTTCGTAGTTTATACAAACTTACACTGAATAAACTTCAACTTTTATTTATAACGTCGGAAATGCATAAACTGAAAGTAAATACATAAACTTAAAGGAAATACATCAAAGGAAATACATAAACTTAAAAATAATCGTAAGCATAAAAGTCCTAATAGTCTTCATCGGATCCCCTAGCTTCCAGGCAATTTGCTTATCTTATTTCTTCATCAGGCATCTCGATTTCTCTTCCTCGTAGACCTCCCTTCGAAGTCTGCGGCATTTTCAAGATTAGTTTTATCTTTTTCAGCTTCATTGCGTCAAGTGATCTTTCAAACCCATACACATCTCCAAAGACGCCGGTTTGAGTCTTGTTCTCATATTTGATAAAACCCTTCCACTTGTTGAAAAAGTGGATTCAGAAGCTACCGAAGTAGCTTGTACACTTAGTACATCACGAGCCATTAGGGATAGAACGGGAAACATTGTTTCCTTTGTTTTCCAAAACGCCAACACATCAAAGTTTTCAACTTGTTCGGGCGGAATATGTGAGATAAAATCGGTTGTGGTATATCTTTCATATTCACTGTTCGCGAAACGATCATTTTTTGACCTGTTAGGTTCTCAAATATGTAACACAAGCATCAATATGTAGAAATAGAGAAGAGAGAAGGCGGATGAACAATAAACCAAACACACACACTGGTATGAACTAAGACAGTTACGCGTAGGAGTATGAAAGAGAGATAAATTGAACAACCAACCCTCAAGTGAGGGTTATTACAAGGTATTTATAGGAGAGGGAGCTAGGGCAACACTCCTAGTCCATTCCTTTTCCTTATTTGACTAGGCCTAGGCTTATGGGCCTTCTACATAAGCCTAAGGCTAATTACTAACATAAAGGCCATATAAAGCTAACTATTACATATAAATCACTAACACTTGAATTAAGGTTTAGGAGTAATTCCAACAATCTCCCCCTAAGTGTTAGCGATGAATGAAAAAGTGATAAACGATGTAGGTGCTGATGTAATAGTAGCTTTGACGTCTTCTGACATTCTTCTTTCTTGTGAGAAGAAGTGTCTTGATTCGAACAATCTCCCTAGTGTAGAGAAATTTTTTCCTTTGAAAGGTTCTGCTTTGACGTCATCTTTGTTCTTTGATATTTGTTCTTTGAAAGTGATAGTATGTTGTTGTAGTCTGCATTAGGTCAGCTACGTTTCTCCAGTGTCTCCACGTCTTTCTCCAACATGCTCACACGCTCTTTAACGTTGAATTACAGTTGATGAAGTTCTTTAAGTCTTTAAACTTTGTAGATTCTTTATTGACGAAGAATCATTCTGACTTTGTGTTGCCTTTGATTATAAGAGAACTTCCATAAGTAATGATGTTGGTATGAGCATGTGGAGAATCTGCACGATCAGTCCGCTCCATAGCTTCCATAAGAAGAAAACATAAGAAAGGTTAGTAATAAGCGGATTCCGGCACTTACAAGTTCGAACTTCGAGAATGTTAACAGCATAGTGTGAAAACACAACTCTAATTCTCACAAAGGCCGTTCCTGAACCGGAGTCCTACAAGTGAGATAACACGATGTACCGAAGTACATCTACGGTTCAGATGAGTCGCTGAGGTCTACCGAAGCATCACCACGACTGTGACCGTTTGAGACATACTAAGCGTAATCCACGGGGAGTTACCTAAGTGACCTGCTGTCAGGGCTGTTTGATGTTGACCCTGGCAGGAGTTTCCATTCAATCACTGAGGATCACAGATGTGAACCTCTCATAAATGTTCTCGACAGATTGCTAAGATCTGTGAAGGACTCGATAATGTACCACTGTTGTTCTTATTGTTGAACGACAAGTGGTGAAATGTCAAGTGTACCTATGAGATCTTTTGATGAATCTCGTGGCTCTAGACTTAATAGTGCATTTTGGTTTTCCTGAGCGGAGACTAGGGAGAGGGTCTCCTTCTTCAATACCAGCAATCTCTAAGAGAAAGCCGATAGTTTACGTAGGGTTCCCTGTGAGAATGAAACAAGCTTCTGTTGAGAGAAACTTGAGTGGCTAAGAAGGTTTAGTGCATGCGTCACTGGGTCCATGACGACTTTTAATCTTCAATACCGATGTCATCTAGTGACAACCAGTAGCATATGAATTGAACCCGGTGTCTGCCCTAAGTTGAATAATCTGGAGGTCTATTTCTTTTCACCCTTTTCTTTGCTTTTCTTTTTAATTCTTCAACTCCTTCTTTCTCCGATTCTCATTTTCTCCTTTTTATAATCATACCTAAGGACTTCTAATTCTAACTATTGGTAGTGTCCTTGGGTAGATCCCTCCGGCTCTGGCGGATCATAGGACGGTTATTCCTAACCTTAATCACCTTATAACTCCATTGCCATAAAACCATTTTCATGAAAATCTCTCAAAGTGTCTGTAAATGAAAACATGTTTGAACACTTCAAGAGTTTTAGATTTTCATAAATACTCCCCCTCAACATGTGCTTAAGAGTTTTGACAGAATTCTGCACAGTGAGGAAGAAGCGCGCACTTTTGAATTGATCGACTCAAGATAGACAATCCCTTATGAGACACGATTACGTTGCATAGTTAAAGAGATACATTCGGCTTTTAGGTGACAACTAGCTCTAATAACTACCTTGAAGATGTGGACAACCCGAAAGGTTGTCAAACCCGTCAAAGTTCATGTCTATCAAGAGCTTCTCGAATGGGTACAATTTACTTGGATAAGTCTTGGAAGGCAAATCTTTCAGTATGACTGTTCAGTTCCCGTCAATTCATGGGTTGAAGTCTTTTCGCACGAGGATTCATTAGCAAAACACAACATATTTCTTATCACATAATTTTCTCCCCCTCAAAAATGGCATATAAATGTTGTTTTTGATGAAATGTTGAGAATAAATATGACCATTTTGAGTTTTGTGGGTAGATTACACAAAGAACAATTTGTGAACAAAGTTTTTTTAAGTCAAATACTCCCCCTCAACAAGTGATATAAACGGTTGAGGTTTTGAAAATCATAAGGGGAAGTACTTATTCTTTTGAGCAAAACTTTGAAAAATGAAAGTTTTGATAAGTTTTACTCAAAAGTGAGAAGCTTTCGCTCCTTTTATAGGGTTGTGGCACTGAAGCGTACCACAGGATCCTTTATTTACAAGTGCGGGTTGTACACTGTTATGTGTGCACAAGCCATTGTCATAAATAAATCACACATCCAAATTATATGAAATAGAAGTAGTTCAAGGGGTACCAGGAAGTCCATCAATCTTTCCAGGAATGCGAACAGGGCGTTGATAGCCGGCGAGAGCAATGCTGGGACGACCACCTACAAAGCTCTCCAGTGTTCTGAACTGATCCCTTCGATACAACCTTTCATCAATCCTGGTAATGATCCTCTTCACATCCCGTCTTTCCTTAGAATTCCATCGCTTTTGTGACCCAATTCCTTCATGTATATCCTTCAACCTATAAGCCAATCCGTCCCTAACCTTCTTCAATGTGTGATCCCAAACTTGTGAAGATCTCTACACGCCATCAAGCAGTTGCGTTGTAGTTCACTAAGGTAAACCACTCCGAATGGTTGGCTGATGAGAGTGTATTATGGAAGCTGGTTGATGTCGGGAAGTTCTAGCTGAGGTGTGGTGAAGTTGACTCGGGTCTGATACGACTCAACAACAAGTTGAAGATCTTCTACACGTTCTTTGATGACTATGCTTCTGATGAAGATAAGCAAGGACTTGATGTATTCACGTTGTACTTCAGTCGAGAATTGTCTCATGCGTCCCTGTACTTTGGCAAGATGCAGATCTTCAATGTCGTTGAGAGACAAATTCTCAAAGTCCGCTTCACTGAATGCATAATCCCTTTCGTCTTGTCTTTTGACCACGATATTCTTGAGAAAAGTGTAGTCATATTTAGACGAAAGATCAACATGTTTAATAGCAACGATTCCTTTAGTACTGAACACTTCATGTTGAGACTTCTGAACTTGGCAGCTTCTGTAGTAGATTCGTCGGCGTTCTGGCCAATGGTGAATCCCACACAGTGCATCACGGTCATACACTTCCACATTGTTGGAGAACATGTGGTTAGCCTTTTCCTCGATAGCTATGCAGTTAGAGTAAATGACTTGCTGGGACAGAAGTGTCAGTGATGTAGCGTATTTCCTTGAACCGTCGCCACCGTATAGAAGGAATTACAAATCTTTGTTGAAGAAGTATCGGAATGGAATCTTAGGCTGATCTGGTTGGCCAATTGTTGGTAGAGGTTTAGACCAGTCGGTGTAATATGGAGGATTGTCCGTTTGGTGAAGTCGATGTTTGCTTCAGGGTTGAGCCAATCCATGTTGTTAGACATAGCTCGTGCTATATTATCAAGGTGATACTCAACTTCAATAGCACTTTAAACATCCGATTGTCTTTGAGCAGTTGAAATGCTTCATTCTTGATTCGCTTCAACTCGGATTTCGTCATCTTTTCACACGGAATTTTTCTTGCAATAACTTTGCATGCTCCAATGTACTACATTCTGTAACATCTTGACCTTCAGATGGGTAGGGAGTGGAATCAACAAGATTTGAGAACCAGTCAAATTCAGTATCATCCTCGTCTAGCCATGATAGGACGTCAGTCATAGGCGCCTTTTTCTTTGGCCTAGTTGAGGATTCTGGTTTCTTGGCTGTGTCAGGAGAGATGGGTTGTTGTTGGGGCTCATGGACTTCCTCATCGTCACCACCCGTATACTCAAAGTGATCACCGGTTTTCTGAGTCTGTGCGGTAACTTCAGAATCTGAGGTTTTTCATGAAAGAGCGAGGAAGAGATCTTTGTTGAGCTAGAGTCCGTTGGGGTGGAGGTTGCATTGAAGATGATTCACCAGACTTCTTCGGGCGTTTGGGCTCGTTATCCTTATCCTTATCTTTATCTTAAATGCGTCGTCTCTTGGGCGTTTAGGCCTTTCACTTCTTCTCGCATGCTGACTTGAGTTGATATTCCAGTAATGCTTCAAACAATTTACCTTCGTAGGAGGCAAACGTTGCGAGCGTTTGACATTTGAGCTACCGGCCGGTTCACCAATTCAGCATCTGAGAAGATTATGGGATCAACTGGATTGATGTTTACATGCATTGGAGTTGATTTCATAGTTTGCTTGGCCAAATGCAATAGATTCGGATAAAGTTGTCTGGTGTACATCTCCTTTGTCAGTCTAGGAACGACGTCAAGAAGGAACTTGTGAGTGTATCCCTTGATCATCTCGTCCATTTTCCCTTGAAGATCATCTTTCATGAGCTTCTGGACATACTCCCTTTCAACTTGCATCTTGTCCTTCTGATGAGTGTGTGAATACTCATCATTTTTGGTCAAATCTGAACTGCAAAACATTTAAAAAAGCTCA
>OU343218.1:13761774-13793524 GCA_910596185.1 Chrysanthemum makinoi
GAAATGCATCAAAATACTGAAAATATCCCAAAATTGTATTTTATATGTTTCAGATGCAAAATATTTAAAATCAGATGAAAAACGAGCTAAGTTTGCAGAATTGGCAGTTTCAGTCCCTCAACTTTCAAAATTTGGCAGAAATAGTCCCTGAGCACTTATTTTAAAAGAAAAGTCACCAAAGGTCCTTTTGAAATCATAAGTTGTCATAATTAGTCCTTTGGTGAAAAATGTCTAAAGTTTTGAGAAATTACAAGTTTAGTCCTTTGAGTTTCAAAAACGACAAGTTTGGTCCTTGGAATATTGGAGATTGTCAAGTTTACCCCTTGGATTATAATTTCAGAATGTACATTATTGGTCCCTGGACTTTTCAGAATTACACGTTTAGTCCCTAAGTTACCAATTGGGTTTAAAACTAATCCTTGGTCCAAGTTAACTATCCTAAGTCCAAGTCCAAATCCAATAAACACTTAAACCCAAGCCCAACACCACCCACTATACGGTCCAACCCAAAATCCGACCCACGTTTAATAATAAAACCAAACCCACTCACTTTTTCCCGCCCACCTTCTTCCTCACCTGTCTGCAAAACCGGACCTCACCTCACCTCCACATCACCAAGCCACAACCTTATCACTCCACCTCCACAAAACAACAAAAGGCATTTAATGCCTCCCCTTCCTTGCACTCAATCCCTCTCCGACTGGCTAAAAGAGTTTTCCCGCCAAAAAGCCATCAATTGCTAAAAACCACTCTAGTGATCCAATGGTCCAAAAAAGTAGTGGGATTTACTCAGAGGACACGTGGGAAGACTTTTGGTGAATAAATAGAGGAAGAGAAGGCAGAGAAGAGTAGTAGTTAGTTTATAAAATTTCATGCAAATTGTTTTTATTAAGAATGTCTTAGTTTAATTCTAAAGTTGTAATTCTCAGTTTCTGTGTACTAAAATTAAGTTGTTTAATCATTTGTAATAGAATTCAAGCATCAATTTAAAGTTTTATCCAAATTTGTTGTTTTTCAGATTTCCTTTCATTGATTCAGTGCTGAATGTGTTAATCCAAGCTCCAAAGAGCTTATTTCTAAACTCAAACAAGCTCACTGAAGCTGTTGATAGCTTTCAGTAAGCTTTAGAAACAGATTCACTCAATTCTTCACTTGGTCAACAAAAGTCAACTGTGATCAATTGGAAGTTGAAATGGTTTAAATACTTGGTATGCTTTGGAATTGGATTGGAATTGAGTTCCATTTTGGTTGGTCATGGTTCTGAATAGGTAGATTCATCACCAGTTGCAAACCTTAGTGACAGGACATCCTGTGAGTTTTTATTTGTTCTCAGTTTTAATTCAGTAGTACAGGATAGTTATTGTTGCTAGTTATGATTAGTATAGCTTAAGTATAATTTGCTTGTTTAGGTTTGTAGATAATCTGTTTTACCACTTCTGGATATGTTTTCTCATTGGTTCATGATTTGAATAATTTTCTGTGTAAATCTGCATTTATAGATCAGGTAGATTTAAGTGTTGATTTGCTGTCTTATTTGACTCATTTAGGTGTATCTTGGAAGATTGAATCTGCATTAAGGACTGTATAAGGTCATACCAGTGATTATGTGAAAGTTGCATAATAAATTCATAAATAGTGTTTGGATCAGTCTGCTTAACTGAGTTTGAGGTCTGTCCATTAGCTGAAATCTGTTGTTTGAAGTTTATAAAGGATAGATGAACTCATGTCAGTGATCTAATTCCATCTGTGTAGTCTCATAGTCAAAATCATTTTAAAGTTGTCTTTAACTGGTCATTTTACTTAAGTGTGTTGGTGAAATTTAGCATATAGGATTAGAAATAGATAAGTAGCTTATTATAGGTTCAGTTCATCATAAAACATCATAATCAGTTCATGAATTAAGCTCAAATCTCATTAATGTCAAATATCCAATTCTGTCTCAAAAGTTAAAAAAAAAAAAAAAAGTGAAAAACTCAGTTTTTACCAAACTTTGTAGATTTTTGTTGGTCTCAATTCTGAATCAATGCTTTTGATACTTTGGGATTAATAACTTCAACTGGTTGGGTGTTCAAAAGTGATTTTTGTGCAATTTTTAGAAATCATTAAAAGCATTTAATCAGCTTGTCTTTTAGGCCATATTTGCCCTGTGCACATTCAGCATTAACTGAAGTATGCACAGGCAACTTGCAGCCCTTGCATAAGCCTCATATCAGCTTATTAGGGTCTAAAGTTTGGTCCTGTTGATCTCTGGGTGGTGGTCTTAAGTTCTCAAATTTTGGTTTTCAGTTCTGCTCATTTGATAAGCTGTGTGATAAGCTTTAAGTGGGTAGGCATAGCTGTTTGCAGTCTTTAAATTTAATCACTTCAAATCATTGTAGCTTGCATTTTAGAGGTCTAGATTAGTTGAAATAGGTTGGTTTTGAGTAGTTTTAGCATACCCCAGCTTCTGTGTTAATTTGGTGTCCATTTGTGGTCTTTGGCTTATTATTAAGTGCTTATTCATAAACAATTTGCACTGCAGCCTCATATTCTCACATATAAGCCATAGTTTTTATATTTTTCTTAGACTTAGAATATTATTTTAGACTTTTCCTGAATTTTTCATAATTTTTCATCACTGCTTGCTATTTTTCCTTATTTAAAACAGTTTTTAGGACTTTTTAATTAGCCTTTATTGCAATTAAATCAGAAAAACTTCAAAAAAATAAGTTTTCATTTTTCCTAGGTTAAGATAAATATAAAAAGCCAAAAAAATATTTTTCCATAATTTTCTTAGTTAAATTTGTAATTTTTAGCAATTTAATTAGTTTTAAATAGTTTTTAAATCATAGAAATTAAAATATAAATCAGAAAAATACAAATTCAATTTTCAAAAGTTTGTTTAGTTATTTTAGATTTTTGAAAAATAGTTTCACATTTTTCCTCTTTATTTTCATAAGTTTTAGTATTTTAACTTAGTTTTAAAAGTTTAAAATTAGTTTTTAATTTAAATTTATTAAAGAAAAATCAAAAACATCATTTTGAAAATAGTGATAGCGTTTATTTAATATAATTTATCATTTTAATTTTCTTTAATTTGCATTTAAGCCCCTGTAATTTACAACCTTTCTCTTTAGGTATAATTATTCCAAATTCACAAACCTTTTCCCCGTTCAATATCACCCGATCACTATACGTTTGATTATTCAGTCGCACAGCTCGTTGGGACTTAACGACCTGGGGAAACACTATACTCCTCTAGATCTTCATTGCATTGGTGTCTGAGCTGTTTGAAGTTTATTACGGTTGACCATTCACAAGTGGTTAGCTTGTGTGATAAACTTGACGGTTCGGAATCGATCAAATTTTGGCGCCGCTGCCGGGGAGCTGTGCTAATAATCTTACGTTTAGCAGATTAGTGATTTGAATATTCACTCCTTGTTCATACCATCTATATATGTTTATATTTTCTTATAAAAATCCAAAAATCCAAAAACATCTTAAAATCAAAACCCAAAAAGATTTTCTTTCTTATTTTTACAAAATGTTTATCCAAAAATCCAAAAATATTCATCTTTACCCTCTTACCCTTTTTGATTCTTTATCCCTTTACCCTCTATCCATTTGATTCTAACTTCTTCTATTCTCATGGAATCTCTCGACTACGACGAATTCTGGAACGAAGTTGAAAAACTTCATACTTTATCACAAATGTCAAGAATTCGTGTTGTTCGTGATGATCCATTAATTCTGCGTAGGGAAATGGAACGAGAAACCGGGGTGACAAAGGACCAGGTACTTCCCTCTGATAATGGAAGTGCTAAATACGTCCAACCTACGGTTATCCAAAGATCTAACCCCTCAATTGCTCCTAAGCCGTCTAAAATTGATCCTAAACTTTCACAATTTATGGTTAAAAGCGATCATGCAGAATTTAGACCGGTGACTAGCAAGAATGACTTGCCTAATCTTCACGTTTCTCAAGAACCTGAACCAGAGACCATAACGGAAGTGGTGGAAATTGCTAGCTCTCAGAGCACACCACTTGTCCCACCTCCGGATTTTTCAAAATGTTCTTCGAGACTTGATAGTCATTCGGATCACCATATTGGTTTTGTTGATTCTTTGAATGAACCGATTCCTTCTCATGACTCTCAAATGGAATCGTTTATTCCTTGTGTCGGTTGTGGTGAGCCTCTTTTTGGTTCACCATGTCATTGGTGTACGTGTGCGGTGTGGTAATGATATTCGAACGGGAGTTGTTTGTTTTGTGGTTTGAGGAATTCATTTGATTATGATCCTAATACGAACTCATTTAACGACCCCTCAAATTTTTCCAACTACCCACCACAGCCCGACTTATCTTCATATAATCAACATATAGCTGTTGAATGGAATTTGTGGAGGTCCTCAACAAGGATTTGAGTGTCAATCCGGAAACACGTTTGTCTATGAACAGTTTTCTAGTGATGCTCAGAACTTTGGTTATGACCAATATCCATATAATTCGCCAATCCAGCTCAACATTTTCTTGTTGTGTTGTGGAGGTCCTCACGATAATTTTCAATGTCAACCGTGGAATCAAAATTACTATACTTCAGGTTTTGACAATTTCCAACCTCCACAGCACCATACGGTTCAAACTCCACCTGAGCCATTGCCTAAAGAAATTTCCAGATTTTGAAAGCATGATAGAAACGATGATATGATTCAAAACTTTAAGAATCAAGTGAGTGGTGAGAAAACCATAGGAGAATTGCTAGCCGAAGAACGAGAGGCTCGCAAATCTAGGGAAGAATTATTAGTCCTAGAGCATGCAGCTCTAAGGCGTTCCCAATTTCTTAAGGCATCTCTATATGATGATGACGAGGAGAGTTTTTATCCTTTTAAGAATATTATTTCTCAACTCCCTCATTCAGTTGATATCCCAGCAGTTGAGATTCCATCTCAAACAACTGCTATCACACCCGAAGCTCCTACTCGCTCTCTAAACATGGGGGCGAGCATCTTGACACTGTTCCGAGGAATCGGACGAAGTCATAAAGTCTAGTGTTGAGAACCTTGTCCCAATCCGAGAGAGTCAGGGAATTTCTGATCATATGTGTGATTCTTCTTCCCCTCTTGAGTGTTCAAACGATCAATTTGAGACTTTCTCCGATGGTAGCGAAGACTGTGCTTCTTATGGAAACATTGAGTATGTTGAGGCATCACTTCCACAGTCTGATGCTGATCATCTTCTTGAGGAGTTCACCGATGAACTCACTCACATCAATCCACTTTCATCGGAAAGTGATGATAGTCTCTTTGATTTCAAAGCCGATCTGGGAGAGACTGAAAGTCTCCTTGATAATGATCGTTCACTCACTTCTTATCCCAACAGTCCAATAGAGAATGTTGATCACTTTGTTCCTGAAACATTCAAAGCTACTTTCACCAATCCTCTATTTGAATTCGACTCTGAATTCACTTTAATTTCTGAGAATCCACTCTTTGATACTCAAATTGAGGATAGTAATGAGTCCACAATGGAACAAGAGTTCACAAATTCACATCATGTGAATGATTCTCTTCATGAGAAGTTCGCCGGTGAACACACTCATATCATGACTCCGCGGGAGTATGATTGCTTGGATGGCAAAAATCATGATCAGGGGGAAAAGTTCTCAATCATGAGAGTTTGTATTTCTATGACAAATTTTCCAACCCTCCCTCCAGAGATGCTTTCCAAACCAAGAGCTCAAGATAAAATCCAAACGAGTGCAAGCGCTTGATCACGAGGAAGAAGATCTTATCATGATCGTCATCATGATTTTCCTTCTTTTCTTCACCTACCTGTAACTTCCTCTCTTCTTCACTCGTTCGGTGAGACACTATCTTTGACCTAGGCATTTTCATTTATTATTTGTAAGCCGGATCTCTCTATATCTCATCGGTGTGGAATTTTCGCGTACTTCAATGTTTATCCAAACATCTTGAATGAAAGTCCGATGGAGATTGTCTCTTCCACTTACTTCCCATGAACAAATTAATTCGGGGTCGAGTCAAGCTAGCGACTCGGTAATCAAAACAGTAGTTAAACATGGGTTTTCACCCGTGTGTACCACCCTAGTGTGGGGGAGTTGCCCGTTGTTATGTATAAAGTTTATCAAAAAACATCAAATAATGGCCGTAGTATTCCCTTTTACGTTCTATGTTTCGGCATAACCGCCGGTACTTTGAATATTGAGGGCAATATTCATTTCTATGTGTGGGGGGGAATTCTCACGAATTTTATCATGTAATTATACCACCCAATTCCCCATTTTTGGCCAAAATTTTTGGGTAAGTGTTTTGCACTTACTCGACTTATGGTTATCAGTCCGCAATGTCTAATAAACAAAAGGATTGGCTAATCCAGGAGCAAACGGCTCTTGGTAAAGATATCTCAAATCCGTTGACTGCTTGCAATTTGCCCAAAATTGTATGGTGTTCAGCTCACCATATCTTTAATTAGTGAAGAGTTGGCTAGCCCGCAAGTTTATGGCTTGTGGTAAAGGATGTTGGAAAACCATAATTGGTAATCAGCTCACCAAAGATATTTTATCTAAGAGTTGGCTAGTCCAGCAGCAAACGGCTTCTGGTAAAGACAAATCAAATCCGTTGAAAGCTAGTGATTTGCTCAAAATCATATGGTTATCAGTGTAGCATAGTTCTTACTTGAACTGAAACATTTGGCTACTCCAGAAGTAATGGCTTTTGGTAAAGAGATTCAAATCCATTAAGTTTTCTCAAAAGATTGCTAGGGACTAGCAATAGTTTAGTGTGGGGGATTGATGAGTGTGTGAATACTCATCATTTTTGGTCAAATCTGAACTGCAAAACATTTAAAAACGCTCAGAAATGCATCAAAATACTGAAAATATCCCAAAATTGTATTTTATATGTTTCAGATGCAAAATGTTTAAAATCAGATGAAAAACAAGCTAAGTTTGCATAATTGAGTTTCACATCCTCACAAATTTGGAGAAATAGTCCCTGAGCACTTATTTTAAAGAAAAGTCACCAAAGGTCCTTTTGAAATCATAAGTTGTCATAATTAGTCCTTTGGTGAAAAATGTCTAAAGTTTTGAGAAATTACAAGTTTAGTCCTTTGAGTTTCAAAAGGCAAGTTGGTCCTTGGAATATTGGAGATTGTTAAGTTTAGCCCTTGGATTATAATTTCAAAATGTACATTATTGGTCCCTGGACTTTTCGAATTACGTTTAGTCCCTAAGTTATCAATTGGGTTTAAAACTAATCCTTGGTCCAAGTTAACTATCCTAAGTCCAAGTCCAAATCCAATAAACACTTAAACCCAAGCCCAACACCACCCTATACCCGGTCCAACCCAAAATCCGACCAGCGTTTAATAATAAAACCAAACCACTCACTTCCGTCCACTTTCTTCTCACCCTTCGCATGCAAAAACCAGACACTCACCTCACCTCCACATCACCAAGCCACACCCTTATCACTCCACCTCCACCAAACAACAAAAGGCATTTAATGCCTCCCCTTCCTTGCACTCAATCCCTCTCCAACTGGCTAAAAGAGTTTTCCCGCCAAAAAGCCATCAATTGCTAAAAACCACTCTAGTGATCCAATGGTCCAAAAAGTAGTGGGATTTTCAGAGGACACGTGGAAGACTTTGGTGAATAAATAGAGAAAGAGAAGGCAGAAGAGTAGTAGTTAGTTTATATAATTTCATGCAAATCGTTTTTATTAAGAATGTCTTAGTTTAATTCTAAAGTTGTAATTCTCAGTTTCTATGTACTAAAATTAAGTTGTTTAATCATTTGTAATAGAATTCAAGCATCAATTTAAAGTTTTATCCAAATTTGTTGTTTTTCAGATTTCCTTTCATTGATTCAGTGCTAAATGTGTTAATCCAAGCTCCAAAGAGCTTATTTCTAAACTCAAACAAGCCCACTGAAGCTGTTGATAGCTTTCAGTAAGCTTTAGAAACAGATTCACTCAATTCTTCACTTGGTCAACAAAAGTCAACTGTGATCAATTGGAAGTTGAAATGGTTTAGATACTTGGTATGCTTTGGAATTGGATTGGAATTGAGTTCCATTTTGGTTGGTCATGGTTCTGAATAGGTAGATTCATCACCAGTTGCAAACCTTAGTGGCAGGACATCTTGTGAGTTTTATTTGTTCTCAGTTTAATTGTAGTACATGATAGTTATTGTTGCTAGTTATGATTAGTATAGCTTAAGTATAATTTGCTTGTTTAGGTTTGTAGATAATCTGTTTTACCACTTCTGGATATGTTTTCTCATTGGTTCATAATTTGAATATTTTCTGTGTAAATCTGCATTTATAGATCAGGTAGATTTAAGTGTTGATTTGCTGTCTTATTTGACTCATTTAGGTGTATCTTGGAAGATTGAATCTGCATTAAGGACTGTATAAGGTCATACCAGTGATTATGTGAAAGTTGCATAATAAATTCATAAAGAGTGTTTGGATCAGTCTACTTAACTGAGTTTGAGGTCTGTTCATTAGCTGAAATCTGTTGTTTGAGGTTTATAAAGGATAGATGAACTCATGTCAGTGATCTAATTCCATCATGTACTCTCATAGTCAAAATCATTTTAAAGTTGCCTTTAACTGCACATTTTACTTAAATGAGTTGGTGAAATTTAGCATATAGGATTAGAAATAGATAAGTAGCTTAATATAGGTTCAGTTCATCATAAAACATCATAATCAGTTCATGAATTAAGCTCAAATCTCATTAAAGTCAAATATCCAATTCATGCTCAAAGTCAAAAAAAGTGAAAAACTCAGTTTTTACCAAACTTTGTAGATTTTTGTTGGTCTCAATTCTGAATCAATGCTCTTGATACTTTGGGATTAATAACTTCAACTGGTTGGGTGTTCAAAAGTGATTTTTGTGCAATTTTTAGAAATCATTAAAAGCATTTAATCAGCTTGTCTTTTAGGCCATATTTGCCCTGTGCATTCGCATGCTGAAGTATGCACAGGCAACTTGCAGCCCTTGCATAAGCCTCATATCAGCTTATTAGGGTCTAAAGTTTGGTCTGTTGATCTCTGGTGGGAGTTTAAGTTCTCAAATTTTGGTTTTGATTCTGCTCATTTGATAAGCTGTGTGATAAGCTTTAAGTGGGTAGGCATAGCTGTTTGCAGTCTTTAAATTCAATCACTTCAAATCATTGTAGCTTGCATTTTAGAGGTCTAGATTAGTTGAAATAGGTTGGTTTTGAGTAGTTTTAGCATACCCCAGCTTCTGTGTTAATTTGGTGTCCATTTGTGGTCTTTGGCTTATTATTAAGTGCTTATTCATAAGCAATTTGCACTGCAGCCTCATATTCTCACATATAAGCCATAGTTTTTATATTTTTCTTAGACTTAGAATATTATTTTAGACTTTTCCTGAATTTTTCATAATTTTTCATCACTGTTTGCTATTTTTCCTTATTTAAAACAGTTTTTAGGACTTTTTAATTAGCCTTTATTGCAATTAAATCAGAAAAACTTCAAAAAAATAAGTTTTCATTTTTCCTAGGTTAAGATAAATATAAAAAGCCAAAAAAATATTTTTCCATAATTTTCTTAGTTAAATTTGTAATTTTTAGCAATTTAATTAGTTTTAAATAGTTTTTAAATCATAGAAATTAAAATATAAATCAGAAAAATACAAATTCAATTTTCAAAAGTTTTTTTAGTTATTTTAGATTTTTGAAAAATAGTTTCACATTTTTCCTCTTTATTTTCATAAGTTTTAGTATTTTAACTTAGTTTTAAAAGTTTAAAATTAGTTTTTAATTTAAATTTATTAAAGAAAAATCAAAAACATCATTTTGAAAATAGTGATAGCGTTTATTTAATATAATTTATCATTTTAATTTTCTTTAATTTGCATTTAAGCCCTGTAATTTACAACCTTTCTCTAGAGGTATAATTATTCCAAATTCACAACCTTTTCCCGTTCAATATCACCCGATCACTATACGTTTGATTATTCATGCTTGGCTCGTTGGGACTTAACGACCTGGGGAAACACTATACTCCTCTAGATCTTCATTGCATTGGTGTCTGAACTGTTTGAAGTTTATTACGGTTGACAATTCACAAGTGGTTAGCTTGTGTGATAAACTTGACGGTTCGGAATCGATCACCTTCTCATCATGAAGATACTGTATCTGGTCAGCAAGAAAATCTAACTTCTTCTTTGTAATATCTTTCTCTCTGACCTGCTTGACAGCTTTAACAATTCTGGTCTTAGCTTGAGAGATCCAAGATACCGTTGGCTTCTTCACAGATTTGGATGTGGATCTGGTTGTTCTTTTTTATGGTGGTGTTGAGGAGAGAGGGGCCAGTCGATGAAGGAGATGTGTGAGGTGACTCAGGTCTTTAGGAGCTTAGCAGTTTCTTCCTTAGGCGGGTTGGGTTGTTGAGAAGAAGATCATCGTATTCCATCGTCATCTTTATCGATTTAGCTTGCTCTTCACTGAATTGAGCATCTTCATCGCTTTAGCTTTGGCTGCAGCTTCTTCGTCAGCTTTTTCTTTTTCTAACTTCTCAGTTTCTGGTTCTTCAATGTCAAACTCAATAGAATCTTCCATGTGTTGTTGTTGTTGCTCATGAGTGGTGGCACCAGATCCCTTATCGGGATGATTAACCGCATCAGGACCTGGTGTAGGTTGAACTCCACCACTCGATCCTCCGGGGCCACCCATTCGATCCTTAGCAAATTCTTTTGCAACGTGTTGGAGTATAATGAATTTGAACTTCTTTCTGTACTCAGTGTCCAGAGGCTCTTCATCTGATTCTTCTTCTTCCTGCTCAATTACTGGAGTCTTTCCTTTTCCTTTATCTGCTGGTGGACTGGGAGGTTTAGCGACTGTTGGAGTGATATCGGTTGCAGTTTCTGAGTAGGTAACTTCTTCGTCTGATTGCGTATCTTCAGAACTTTCATCCTTTAGATGTTGTGGCGATTCAGGTTTGGGGATTGGAATAGCTTCCTTCGAGGGAACTTTCCTTTTACGACCAGGTGACCTCTTAGGAAACTTTCTCTGACCTTCAGTAATTGTAACACTCCCTGCACTTCCTTGTCGGGTTTTCCTTCTAGGTGTACTAGCAGATTTTTCATCGAGAAAACCAACTTTGTTCTCTTCCACGACAACCAATACCTTTTATAAGAGTAGAGTTGTTTGAGTTCATCTGAGAGAGAAGGTGATCTGCAACACAACACCTTGTTTCTTATTTGTTGACTCCTTAATCTGAGTTAGAGTGGATTCATCAACATGTCATGATTATGCGGGTCATTGATTCTCTAGGGGATATCAGGGTTATATCCAAGTGCTCTCTGGATCAACAGTTTTGTATATCTGATATAAGGAATCTTTGAGCCAAGATTTTTGAGGAATGTCATCATGTCATCCCATATCAGAGCTTCAACTTCGATGTGCTTCATGTTGATTAGGGCCCAAAAGATTTGCAGTTCCACGAGCTTGGGATGCTCATAGCCACTGTCTCGACCAGAAACAGATTTTGTGATGATGATATAAAGGGTTCTCCAGGGCTGAGGAATATTCTTGAGATCCACATGAGAATGCTTAGTGATAACTCCTGAAGCTTCGTCATTCCCAATATCAATCAGAAATTGCAGAACAGTCTCTTCAGTAGGTGCAGCAGAGTATTCAGTTGGTATGATGTCAGGAATGAGGAGAACAGCCCTTAAATCTGCAGGAGTGATGGTGATTTGCTTGTGATTGAGCGTCACCGTTACAACATTCTGTCCTTTGATCATTTGCATTGTATTCCAGAATTGCTATATGTAGACCTCTGGAACAGTGGCAGAGTTGGTGAGCATGTTCTGATAAGGATGGCTCTTCAGAATGTCAACAACAATGAGACAAGAAGATTCCGAGCAGGTGAGAGTATCAAAGTCAACTCTGAGGTTGTTCTTTCCAATCTTCATTGGATAGCCATGCGGGAAGATATCAGCAATGGTGAGAACATTTGGTGCATCCACATTCATTTGAGCGTCCATGTCGTGATCAGAAATATATTTAGCCAACAGAACCAACATATCGAAATACATAATGTTAGTCAACAGATGGTTTTATTGTTTACTTATTGAATGATATATGTCAATGATTGTTACGAGTCCAAAGTCACTTGTTTGTTCAAAAGTCCAATGACGTCGTGATAAGTTTTGTGAGTTAGTTAACTTTAGGTTTTAAAGTTTATGTTATCACATATTTTTCACAACATATTAAACGTTTAAGCTTATTAGTGACATTATTGGTTTCGTGACGTTATGATTAATTTATTTACAAGTTTGCACGCGTAACAATTCATAATGAAGGTTTGATCAAGGCTTAGGCGTAGAAATGGTAGCTTATGCGTAAACAGAAGAGGTATACGCAAGCTTATGCGTAGGATCCTTACTTACGCGTAAGAAATATTACGCGTAGGAAAAGGGGACCTTATCGTAGAGAGACTTGCGTAGCGTATATAAACCTTACGCGTAAGTATATAAACCTTCGCTTAAGGCTTACTCGTGAAGTAGACCTTATGCGTAGAGGTCACTGTTTACGCATATCCTTCACAGGATACACGTAGTCCCATATGTAGAACCTTACGCGTAAACGCTACGCGTAAGATTTCTCTTACGTATAACATGCTACGCGTAAGGTGATCCTATGCGTAGATGTCTAACAAACTGATTCTGATTTTTACGTGTAGACACGAAATAACATCATCATATCATCAATATTAACATTAACATTCATTCTATAACAGATTTAATCACAAACACTCATTCAAGCGGTTACGCGTAAAGAACCTTGTGTGTAAACCAAAACCCTAAAGTTCCAGAATTACGTGTAAGAAATCTAGCCATGGAATTTGCATCAAAGTTTTTCTGGTGGTTCTTAGATGTCATGTGAGTGTAATGACCAAGTTTTAACATCAAACTCTTAATGAATCAAAAATACCCAAACGTCAAGAACATTAAATCCTAATTTCTAATTCTCAATCAATTAGTGTTTCTGGGTTGTTTCAGAGCCTAGATATCATCAATTCACCATAATAACAACATCACACAACAATCTTTTTGACAAAAAACATTCACATTTGAAAATACCCAATTCCACACATAAACCCTAATTCCCAAAAACAATCAATTCGAGTATCTGGGTGTGTTTTAATGATTGAAATAGTTTCAAGATGATAAAACAAACATTTTGACACTATCAGTTTAACCAAAAACACCCACAGTTGATTAGGTGTTCATACGCTTATGTGTAGAACACAAAATCGTTAATAAGTGAAAATTTAACCGTTGGATTTGTATAAAATTCAAAACCATTGTTTAAAAACACTTGAAGATTGTGAAACAACTTGCAAATTGATGATCAAGAAACCGGATTTGAAGAATGATTTTTGTGCGTAGGATTAGTTTGGTATATGTAATAAATGTGAAGTGGTAAAAGTTAGTGGAGGAGTTTTATTAAAAATAGCTTTAAGATTTTGACAGGTTTAGTCCCTCCACCTTTTCCATTTTCATCCAATGCCTTTAACTTCCATTTTGGTTACCAAACGAAGAATATTTGGAAATAACATTGACGACACTCCCCTTTGACTTAAGAAATAATGAAAGTTTATAAATTTTAGTCCGAGGAGTGTCAGAAAACCAGAAATGTGACCACCATTATTAAAGAAACAACCGGGATAATATAACATGCAAGTACAAGATTTTATGGCGAAAAATATTTGCTTTCTCCCCCTCAACACTTGATCGGAAAAATACTGAATTTTGAAAGATTTGAGTGTTGACGGAAAATTTGTACTTGCCATGTTAAAAGAAATATAGATAGAAGAATATTTTTGACGTTTTATCAGATTTTATATTTTTGTATTTGGTTTTTGAAAAGTATTTACAAAAGAGATTTTGGTGTTTGACTGGTTTTTAAGAATGTTTTAAGAGTTCATCCAATTCCTCTTGAGTCAAACACCGCATATGTAACACCCCAACCCGATAAGGGTAGAGATATTATAAAATGGTGTCATATCAAAGCATACATAATGAACATAATAAAGCAACGGAAGTCTTAAATAAATAACCAAAGGAAATCCAGCCAACACGGCTTAAACGTTACATAAGTTCATCAAAAGAAGAAGGAATAAAACCAAGACATAAATGAGCATAATCCGAGTCTAAATAATGTCAACATAATCAAGCATAACTAAGATGACTAAAGCCATAAGTCCGCATATCCGCTCATCACTCAAACCCATAGCTAAGATCCCAGCTTCTAGCAATTACCGCCGCATTGAAAGAAAATGCGGCTGAGCTTAAAAAGCCCAGTGAACAGATATATATAACAAAACGAATAATCGAAGGGTAAGTAATGAGGATATCATAATCATAAGGTGCAAAGGATAATAAGAGAAAGGAATGAAAGGTCAGTCATATACCACGAGCCCATATCATATCAAACACATATCATATCATATCATATCATATCATATCAGTGTATTCGGAGGGGTGACCTCGGAATACCAAATATAATGGAGGGGAGACCTCAAGTAACAATGGAGTGATCAACTCCCAAAAATGTGAAGACGTGTATTGCACACGACATCATTCACCATATAAATCTCCAATCAGATCAAATCCCTCGAAACATATCAAATCTAGGATGCATCCATACGCCCCCCCCAGAACATAATGGCCAAATCATATACATATAGTGAGCTCATAATCATATCAAAATGGGGACGGTGTGGAACATCACTCAACCACACTAAAGTCATGCCATTGGTGCATCAATGACACGGACAGGTTACCTTCCTGACTAGGAAACATATTTTGGCTCGGGTATCAGACTGAAGGGTCAAAGCATATACATATCATAAGGGTTCATATCAGATTTCATATCAAAGGTTCATATCAAAGGTTCATATCAAAGGTTCATATCAAGGTTCATATCAAATGGAGCATAGCAAAGTCATAGGGAAGCCCTAATCATGAGGCTTAGAGTAGCAATAACATTCAAGCTAATATCGAAAGATGTATAAGAATCACGAGAAACCTTAAGAGATAAGGTCAGAATATCTGTACCTTATTCTGAGCAAATCAGCGAAGTAAAATCAAGAAAGCAGATCAAACTTCGTGGGAACCTATATGAATTAGAGAACGTTCTATAAGAATCAGATCACTAGTTTAAGACGGCTTTCTATTTTTAACAGGTTTCCACTTTTAGTAATCTTTCCATTTTAAGTACTTTCTATTTTAGGCAACTTTCTATTTTTAGTAACTTTCCATAAATAGCAGGTTTCCATAATTAGCAGGTTTCCATAATTAGCAGGTTTCCACTTTTAGTAACTTTAGTCACTTATCTATAGTTAAATAATGAAAATGAGTATTATTATGATTTAAGGATCATTTATGACAAGTTACAAAAGTTTAGGGTTTAAAATGTCAATAATGTAAAGTACAGGGTTAAAAGTGTAAATATAGCAAGTTTACTCATTTTACTCATTAAATCCATTTAGTTACTATATTAACAAGTTAATCTACCAAGTTTCATAATTTACAAAATAACCCCTTAACTTTATTAAATCATGAACTACAAACCCTAGTTTTAGATTATGATTACCGTATCCGTTCTAAACCATTTTAGCTCGATTATTACAAGATTATAAGAATCATTATATGATAACATTTCCATTCGAAACACCTCTCCCAAAATCAGTTTTTATACGCCCCTTAATCAAATCAAAACAAGTCCGTAATTCATTCGTTATCGAATCCATTAATCACATACGTATTCTTTTAGTTTCACAAGCTCATTAAATCCTTTATTGTTATACATATAATTCGACATAAAGAAAGACCCATTTTCAGTTTCGTATTCATATTAACATATCATACATCATACGATTTATAAAGATTAATAATTAAGGTTTTTATGTACTCTTGTTTTACCCTTTCATGTGACAAGTACTTATGATTTTATGTGTTATACAAATCGAATTACAAGCCCTAGAAAACATCATCCAAGGCCACGAATGGAATGAGAAACATAAAGGAAGATACAAGAGATGATGATACGTTACCCTCGTAGCGTATACGTGACAAAGAAACACGAATCAAAGCAACACGATCATAACCAAACCTCTTTGGCCAAACACACCCCACGTACACAATAACAACCCCACGTACAAGCTCCTTTTCGAACCAAACACAATCCCCACGTACACCAATCGATCATACACTATCACGAGCCTCCTAGGAACCTTTTGTTTGTACGAAATTCGGATCAAAATGATGAAGGATAATGTATGCCGCCACTTATGAATGAGAGCAAATAGTTTTAGGGTTTCTTGTATTTTGAAATGAAAAGGAAATGGTAAATGAGATATTAATGAAATTGATTGAGAGAGTGATTTGGGGGAGCCTATGGCCGGCCATATAGGAGGGGGAAAGACCAAGTTTAATGATTTTCCAAACTTATCTCTTATCATGCATCTAGTCTCTTTAATGGTTCAAGTTAATATGCGTACATTTTGGTATGTTTAATTGTCACTTAGGATTTAATCATTCATGTGTCTTTTAATTTATATCATAAGTTTATTACTTCATAATGGATGAATATTATTAATGATATAATTTGTTTAACGATGTTGAAGTGTTTCCCGAGTTTGTAAAATTTTTAGTTGGAGGGCAAAATTGTCATTTCACGCGTTTGAGATTTTAGGGTTTTACAACTCTTCCCCTCTAAAAGAAAATTTTCGTCCTCGAAAATTGAAAAGGAAACGAAGCAATAAACGAAAGCATACCCGATGATGAAAAGAAGTGTGGATAACTCCTTGATTCCTCGGTCTCCCAGGTAGCTTCCGCTCACGGGTGATTCTTCCAAAGAATCTTAACAAACGGAATTACTTTGTTTCTAGTGATTCGATCTCGTCGATCTAAAATAGCTTCGGGTTCTTCGGTAAGGACATATCGGCTGAATCGATCCAAAGGATAGGAAACCACGTGTAACGGATGATAGTTATCCCATCGCAGAGAGATACATGAAACACATCATGAACATGAGATAACTAAGGAGGTAGAGCTAGACGGTAGGAAACCTCCTCAATACGATCCGAATCTCGAAGGTCCGATAAATCGAGGACTGAGCTTGCCCTTGATTCCAAAACGCTTAACACCACGCGGCGGTGAAACTTTCAGAAAAACGATCACCAACCGAAACTCCAAGTCACGCCTATGCTTATCATCATAACTCTTTTGCCGCGTACGAGCCTCCTTCAACTTCTCCTTAGCTGCCGCTTCCATTAGTGATCTCAATCATCTCAGGCCCCTCAATCAAACGCTCACCTACTTCGTCCCAACAAATAGGTGCTCTACATTTCCTCCCATATAACAGTTCATAAGGTGCAGCCTTGATGCTAGCATGCCAACTATTGTTGTAGGCAAACTCCCACCAGCAAATACTCATCCCAACTCGGTCCACTCTAAAGCACATGCCGCAACATGTCTTCCAATGTGCGGATGGTCCTCTCCGGCCGACCATCATGCGAGGATGAAACGCCGTCTGAACTTAGGCGAGTACCCCATGACTTATGCAAACTCTTCCAAAAATGAGACGTGAAACGAGGATCTCTATCAGAAACAATAGCAGTAGGAGTACCATGCAATCTAATAATCTCTTGCTGAAAAATCTCTGCCAGCCTACAAACACGATCAGTCATACGAATGGGTAAAAAATGAGCAGACTTGGTTAGCCGATCAACGACCACCCAAATCGCATCATGTCTTTTTCGAGTAGGAGGCAAACCCGTGACAAAATCCATGGAGATTTCTTCCCACTTCCATGTAGGAATCTCCAATGGCTGAAATAGCCGTATGATGCTCTATCTTGACCTGCTGACATGTCATACACTTAGCCACGAAGCCATCACATTTCATGCCATTCCACCAGAAATGCTGCTTAAGATCTCGGTACATCTTAGTAGAACCTGGATGAATAGTGAATGGAGAACTGTGAGCTTCAGACAACACCGTCTCACGCAAAGCAGGATCATTAGGAACACAAAGTCGACCCTCATACCATACGACGCCGAAACCATCAACACTGAACTCAGTCTGCTTACCCGCCTCGATATTCTGAACTATAGACCAAAGCTCACCATCATCCCGAGCTTCCTTGATCCGCAATATAAGGTTGGACTCTACTTTCAAGCTTGCCCAATAACCATCATAACCCCGGAAACAAAATTCCACCTCCATAAGCTCAAGATCGTGAAGAACCTTGGGTTCAATCTCCAAACTAGCAATCATACCCGACTTTCGGCTTAGTGCATCAGCAACCACATTAGCCTTACCCGGGTGATACTGGATGTTCGTGTCATAATCCTTAAGAAGCTCTAACCATCTCCGCTGTCTCATATTGAGCTCCTTTTGTGTGAATATATACTTTAAACTTTTGTGGTCAGTAAAGATATCACACGATTCACCATACAAGTAATGCCTCCAAATCTTTAAGGCAAAAACCACCGCAACCAACTCCAAATCATGCGTGGGATAATTCTCCTCATACGATTTTAATTGCCTCGAAGCATAGGCAATCACCTTACCATGCTGCATCAACCGCGCAACCAAACCTTTCTTTGGCGTCGCTATAAATCTGAAAACCTCCGGACCCGATGGAAGTGTCAAAACGGCGCGAAACCAATCTACGTTTCAACTCCTCGAAACTCTTTTCACGCTCCTCCGTCCATTCAAACTTTTCCCTTTTCCTCATCAATTGCGTCAAAGGTAACGCCAATCAAGAGAAACCCTCAACAAAACGACGGTAATAACCAGCAAGACCAGAAAACTTCTAACCTCCATCGCGGTAGTAGGTCTCGGACATTTTGTGATAGCCTCAACCTTAGATGTGTCCATCTTGATACCATCAGCAGACACAACGTGACCAAGGAAAGCAACTTGGCTCCACGAATTCATACTTAGAGAATTTTGCATACAACTTCTGTCGAAGAAGTCTCAATACAATACGAAGGTGCTGCTCGTGCTCAGCCTCACTCCTAGAATACACGAGGATGTCATCGATGAAGACGATCACAAACTTATCGAGATACTCATGGAAAACACGATTCATAAGGTCCATAGCTGGCGCGTTAGTCAAACCAAAAGTCATAACCAGGAACTCATAATGACCATAACGAGTACGGAACGCGGTCTTAGAAACATCTTGTTCCTTCACACGTAATTGATGATAACCAGACCTCGGTCAATCTTAGAAAAATTTCGCACCTTGCAATTGATCAAACAAGTCGTCGATGCGCGGAAGAGGATAACGGTTACGGATAGTGATACGGTTCATTCCGGTAGTCAATACACAACCTCATACTCCCATCCTTCTTCTTAACAAATAACACCGGTGCGCCCCAAGGTGAAACCTGGGCCTAATAAAGCCGTTCTCCAACAGTTCTTGCAACTGTTCCTTCAATCCTTCAACTCGATGGTGCCATACGGTAAGGAGCTTTAGATATAGGTTCGGCACCAGGAATCAAATCGATGCCAAACTCAACTTCCCTAGCCGGAGCAATACCAGGAAGTTCATCAGGGAAAACGTCGGAAAAATTCGTACAAGAAGACTTTCAATGGTCGAAACTTCAAGAGAAGTATCCTTAATGGATGCCAGAAAACCAAGGCAACCATGCGAAATGAGAGTACGAGCTTTCATAGCCGAGATGATCTGACTTAGGCGGTTGAGCACCATGATAAACGAAATCAGGTTGGTGAATATTACCAAAGATAACAATTCGAGCATAGCAGTCAATGGTAGCCTTATGCAAGGCCAACAATCCATACAAAATAATATCGAAATCAAACATATCCAAAGGAAGATTAGATAGAAACGAATACCATCATCGAAACGTAGGGGACAATCCAAGTATTCACGGTCAATAAGTACTTGGTTTTTCATAGGGGTGGAATAGAGACTCGGTTTAACAAAGGTGTGGGTGTCATATTTAATTTCCTTACTAACGAAGTAGATATCATAGAATGTGTAGCACGGTCGAATAAAGTAAAGGAAGAAATATCACCAATATAAAGAATGCCGGTAATGGTACCTGAAGAGTTCACTGCTTGGTCCCGAGTAACAAAAACACCGGCCCTTGGTGGAGCTGGTTTGGCCGTGTTCCCCGGAGTAGTCCCTTTCCCCTGAGTGCAATCCTTAACCCTATGAGCAGTAGACCCACATGAATAGCAACCACCTGTGGCCTTGAAGCAAATGCCCGGATGAGGCTTACCACAAGTGTTGCAAAGTGGAGGAGGAGGCAAAATCGGTGGCTTAACTTTGATATGAAGAACCGAACGGTCCTGCTGACCACCACGATAAGATTGGTCCCTAACCTGACGTTGACCCCCACCACGACCCGGACGGTGCGTTTCCAGATCTGTAGGCCTCTGTGAACCCTGTGCGAGTGTCGGCGTCCACGGTCGTAACCACCCGAACTCGAGTACGGTCCTGTCGACCCCGATGATAAATACGATCACCGTCCCTGTTCCTCTTGTTGAAGCCCGGGTCCTCATGTAGCAACTCAATGTTGCGGGCGACATCCGCAACTTACGCCTCAGTGTACTCGTTATTAATCACCTGTCTAACACCCATTTCTTCAACCCCATTTGTACCCGAGCACGACGACGTGCATCTCCAACAATCTCACCTACAAACCCAACCAACCTCATAAAACGTTGCATGTACTCATGGGAAGTTTCCCTATCCAGCTGATGTAGGGCGTTGTACTCTCTTTCATATCGCTGCTGTTCTGATTCAGGAAAATCTTTTGTAGAAGATGTCCCAAAAGTATTCCAAACACAAGTATCGAAAGTTCTCTTCCACGGACAAGAGATAGGCCTTCCACCGTTAAGGGCATCACCCTCAAGTTTGAAGGTTGCTAGTCTGGTTTTCACCTCGTCACCACAACCCAGCACATTGAATAGCTTTTCCATGTGCGTAATCCAGTCCTCCGCCTCATTAGGTGAAGCTGCCGAGCGAAAAGGGATTGGCTTAAGTTTGTTGAAGCGTTCGATCCAAACATGAATGGGTGTAAGTGGGTTGGCACCTCCACCATTATCCCCACCAGAAGAGCTAGCGCCATTTCGGACATTCTGAGTGATGGTAGCAGCGATCTCGGGCAGGCCAGAGCCGCCAATCAAAGCGAATTTAGGATTACCATTCCGTTATCGTCGCCATTCCTTCGGTAATCACCATCGAAGAGTTCATTAAACAATTAGCAAAGGTTAGGAAGTAAGATGGAGATCATGAACGGAAATGATGAAAATGAACCTAGAATCTACCCAAACCTCACCAATCAAATCTTAAGCTCTACGGATTAACGCTTTGGGTCCATATGTCCAGGTCGACTACAGTAAGTAAACTCGGGCCTGATACCATAATTGTAACACCTCAACCCGATAAGGGTAGAGATATTATAAAATGGTGTCATATCAAAGCATACATAATGAACATAATAAAACAGCGGAAGTCTTAAATAAATAACCAAGGAAATCCGCCAACACGGCTTAAACGTTACATAAGTTCATCAAAAGAAGAAGGAATAAAACCAAGACATAAATGAGCATAATCCGAGTCTAAATAATGTCAACATAATCAAGCATAACTAAGATGACTAAAGCCATAAGTCCACATATCCGCTCATCACTCAAACCCATAGCTAAGATCCCGACTTCTAGCTTAATGACTGCCATGGAAAGAAAATGCGGTGAGCTTAAAAAACCGATGAGTGAGATATATATAACAAAACGAATAATCGAAGGGTAAGTAATGAGGATATCATAATCATAAGGTGCAAAGGATAATAAGAGAAAGGAATGAAAGGTCAGTCATATACCACGAGCCCATATCATATCAAACACATATCATATCATATCATATCATATCATATCAGTGTATTCGGAGGGGTGACCTCGGAATACCAAATATAATGGAGGGGACCTCAAGTACAATGGTGATCAACTCCCAAAATGTGAAGCAGCGTATTGCACACGACATCATTCACCATATAAATCTCCAATCAGATCAAATCCCTCGAAACATATCAAATCTAGGACGCATCCATACGCCCCCCCAGAACATAATGGCCAAATCATATACATATAGTGAGCTCATAATCATATCAAAATGGGGACGGTGTGGAACATCACTCAACCACACTAAAGTCATGCCATTGGTGCATCAATGACACGGTCAGGTTACCTTCTTGACTAGGAAACATATTTTGGCTCGGGTATCAGACTGAAGGGTCAAAGCATATACATATCATAAGGGTTCATATCAGATTTCATATCAAAGGTTCATATCAAAGGTTCATATCAAAGGTTCATATCAAAGGTTCATATCAAAGGGAGCATAGCAAAGTCATAGGGAAGCCCTAATCATGAGGCTTAGAGTAAACGTAACAGTTCAAGCTAATATCGAAAGATGTATAAGAATCACGAGAAACCTTAAGAGATAAGGTCAGAATATCGTACCTTATTCGAGCAAATCACAAGAAGTAAAATCAAAAAGCGAGATCAAACTCGTCGCATAACCTATATGAATTAAATAACGTTCTATAAGAATCAGATCACTAGTTTAAGACGGCTTTCTATTTTTAGCAAGTTTCCACTTTTAGTAATCTTTCCATTTTAAGTACTTTCTATTTAGGCAACTTTCTATTTTTAGTAACTTTCCATAAATAGCAGGTTTCCATAATTAGCAGGTTTCCATAATTAGCAGGTTTCCACTTTTAGTAACTTTAGTCACTTATCTATAGTTAAATAATGAAAATGAGTATTATTATGATTTAAGGATCATTTATGACAAGTTACAAAAGTTTAGGGTTTAAAATGTCAATAATGTAAAGTCTGGGTTAAAAGTGTAAATATGGCAAGTTTACTCATTTTACTCATTAAATCCATTTAGTTACTATATTAACAAGTTAATCTACCAAGTTTCATAATTTACAAAATAACCCCTTAACTTTATTAAATCATGAACTACAAACCCTAGTTTTAGATTATGATTACCGTATCCGTTCTAAACCATTTTAGCTCGATTATTACAAGATTATAAGAATCATTATATGATAACATTTCCATTCGAAACACCTCTCCCAAAATCAGTTTTTATACGCCCCTTAATCAAATCAAAACAAGGTCGTAATTCATTCGTTATCGAATCCATTAATCACATACGTATTCTTTTAGTTTCACAAGCTCATTAAATCCTTTATTGTTATACATATAATTCGACATAAAGAAAGACCCATTTTCAGTTTCGTATTCATATTAACATATCATACATCATATGATTTATAAAGATTAATAATTAAGGTTTTTATGTACTCTTGTTTTACCCTTTCATGTGACAAGTACTTATGATTTTATGTGTTATACAAATCGAATTACAAGCCCTAGAAAACATCATCCAAGGCCACGAATGGAATGAGAAACATAAAGGAAGATACAAGAGATGATGATACGTTACCCTCGTAGCGTATACGTGACAAAGAAACACGAATCAAAGCAACACGATCACAACCAAACCTCTTTGGCCAAACACACCCCACGTACACAATAACAACCCCACGTACAAGCTCCTTTTCGAACCAAACACAATCCCCACGTACACCAATCGATCATACACTATCACGAGCCTCCTAGGAACCTTTTGTTTGTACGAAATTCGGATCAAAATGATGAAGGATAATGTATGCCGCCACTTATGAATGAGAGCAAATAGTTTTAGGGTTTCTTGTATTTTGAAATGAAAAGGAAATGGTAAATGAGATATTAATGAAATTGATTGAGAGAGTGATTTGGGGGAGCCTATGACCGGCCATATAGGAGGGGGAAAGACCAAGTTTAATGATTTTCCAAACTTATCTCTTATCATGCATTTAGTCTCTTTAATGGTTCAAGTTAATATGCGTACATTTTGGTATGTTTAATTTTCACTTAGGATTTAATCATTCATGTGTCTTTTAATTTATATCATAAGTTTATTACTTCATAATGGATGAATATTATTAATGGTATAATTTGTTTAACGATGTTGAAGTGTTTCTCGAGTTTGTAAAATTTTTAGTTGGAGGGCAAAATTGTCATTTCACGCGTTTGAGATTTTAGGGTTTTACAGCATACCAATCCGGTGGACCAACTCATTAAACCTAGCAGGAGCTAAGGCTTTGGTGAGAAGATCTGCCAATTGGTATTCTGTACCCACAAAATATAATTCAACAGTACCACATTCCACGTGGTCCTTGATGAAAATGATATCGAAGATCGATGTGCTTTGATTTGAATGTTGGCCCGAATTACCGCGAGATCGCAATAGCACTCTGATTGTCGCAGTACATCGGGGTTCTGTCAAATACGTAACCATAGTCTTTGAGTTGTGTTCTCATCCAAATGACTTGAGCACAACACGCCGACATGGCTACATATTCTGCTTTTCCAGATTCCCAAATTAATGGTTCCCTTGATGTATCGGAGGATTCTTTTAGCCTCAGAGAGGTGGGTTTCAGTTGGTCTCGACTGATAACGGGAGCAAAGATAGACGGCAAAAACAATATCAGGCTCTAGCTGTTAGATATAGAGACCCAATGATACTACGGTATTTGGTAGGGTCCACCAATTCCCATGTAAATCAGCGTCTAGCTTCTTGGTATGAGCCATTGGTGTGGCGTAGGTGTCACAGTTTTTCATTCCAAATTTGTGTAACAATTCAAGGGCATATTTGGATGACTCAAAGAATCCACGGGGTGATTGACGAACTTGCATTCCAAGAAAGAATGTGAGTTCACCCATCATTGACATTTCAAAATGTTTTGTCATAAGTTTTGCAAAAGCATTTGAGTATTTTAAATGTGTTGACCCAAAAATAATGTCATCCACATAAATTTGAACGATTAAGATGTGAGCCCCGTGATATTGTATAAAGAGTGTAGGGTCGACCAAACCTTTGGTAAACTTATTGGCAATAAGGAAGGATGATAACTTATCGTACCACGCCCGAGGGGCTTGTTTGAGACCGTAGAGAGCTTTCTCGGTTGTAGACATGATTAGGGAACTCTGGATCAACGAATCCTTACGGCTTACATAGACCGTTTCTTTCAGTTGTCCATTGAGAATGCAGTTTTGACATCCATTTGAAAGACCGTGATGTTCATGTGAGCCGCAAAAGCTCAAGACGAGCAACTGGAGCAAATGATTCTTCAAAGTCAATACCCTCTTCCTGTCTATAACCCTTAGCCACCAGACGTGACTTGTTTCTAATTACGGTTCCTTGAGCATCCAATTTGTTTTTCCAAATCCATTTTAGACCAATGAAGAAGACCCTTGTTGGTCTTTCAACCGATTCCCATACTTCAAGACGTTTGAATTGGTTGAGTTCTTCTTGCATGGATTCAATCCAGTTGTCATTTTTCATTGCGTCTTTAATGTTTTTAGGTTCAGATTGGCAGACGGTGAGTGCATAAATGCAATGTTCACCATCTGTGTGAAGACGTTGTCTCGTTACGACTGGTTGATTCGGGTTGCCAATTATATTCTCAAAGGGATGGTCTTTTGTCCACGATGTGTGGGAAGGTTGATGTTGATATACATTATGCAGATTTTGAGGATTTAAATGGCTTGTAGATGATTCCGCAATCGAGGTTCAGCATTTCATTGTCGAACGGGTTAAAGAACGCATTTGGATCAAAATCTGCAGGTGGGGTTACATCATCAGTTGGTTCTGCGTCGTTGGAAGCAGTTTGTTCAACTGTTGTTGTAGAGTCAACTGGCGGTGCTTCTTCAACAGAAGTTGTTGTAGCGGGTATATCGGGTATAGGAGTATTATCGGGTTGGCGGAAACGTGGATACACCGAAGCACGTTCATCAATATCGTCACGAACAGAGGGGCAAATAGTATTTCCATTTGTTGACAAGTAAGTGAGGGCTTGTTTGGTGATGATGGGGTTTGGGGAAGTTTAGCGGTTGTGACGGGTTCCAAGCTGTTATACCCGGAAGCCATTTATAAGTTCATTAAAATTAGCATGAATCGTTTCCATAACTTGTTTTGTTCAACGATTCCAGATCCGGTAACCTTTAGAATTCTCACAATATCCAATAAAGACTCCAATGTCAGCTTTGGCTTTGAGCTTTCCAAAGTCATCACGATCATTATCCGGATAGCAAAGGGATCCAAATACATGAAAGTGTTTAAGGTTCGGTTTACGGTTGTAGAGAATCTCAAATGGTGTTTTGTTGTGGCGTTTTGTGATCATTGAACGGTTTTGAGTGTAGCATGCAGTTGAGACAGCTTCAACCCACAAGTAATCCGGAAGTTTAGCATTGATTAACATCGTTTCGGCTTTCCACTAACGTACGGTTTCGTCTTTCAACAACTCCGTTTTGTTCCGGTGTGCGGGAAATAGATGTTTGATGCTCAATTCCCAGTTTCTCATAATATTCCCGAAGAGTTTGATTCACAAATTCAGTTCCTTTGTCAGTTCGAATTTGTCGGACGGTGTTCGGTGAATTTGAATTTTCGTGAGAAAGGTGATGATCATCTGTGGAGCTTGGTTTTTACTTCGAAGAAAATAAACCCAAGTCCATCTTGAGTAGTCATCAACAATTACCAAGATGTAGCGTTTGCCATTATCGTCTACACAGCGCATCGGGCCACAAAAATCCATGTGAAGAAGATGAAGCACATGCTGAGAGCTGTGTTCCACATTTGAAGGAAAATGAGCACGAGTGCTTTTCCCTTGTTCACAAGCGGAGCATAGATGATCTTTAGAATACGAGATCGCGGGGAGACCTTCAACACGTTTGTGTCGAGCAAGGTTGGTTATGGTTTGAAAGTTTAGATGTGAGAGACGATGGTGCCATAGCCAAGATTTTGTAGATGTAGCCTTGGAGAGTAAACAAATGGGAGATGAAGCAACCATGTCTTGCATTGAGATTGTGTATAGACTAGAATTGCGAGAGCCAGACATAAGATCGTTTCCTTGTAGATCACGAATGAAACAAGTTTTCTCCCTAAAGCAACTTCCAACTCTCCATCACAAAATTGACCATGAAAGAGATTGTGACCGGGCCTTCATAAATAAACCCTGCTAATTTCTATGTTGCCATTAATGTAATCTCCGGTAGCCCATGATAGGCTGCGAAGTGATCATTCGAATCGGACAGTGCCAATGAACTTTGAAACAAAGTTTGATAACATTTAAGGTTGCCATCATGTGTCGGGAACATCCGTATCAACAATCCAAAGGATGATCTGTATCACCTGCATGACACGAGATGGAATAGAAGTTGATGTGGAACCGAGATGAGTTAGAGGGTTCCTTAGCAGTTATAGTAGAGATACACACATCAATAATTTTAGGCATCCATTTAAATCCTAGTATGTTATGTATCCATTTCTGCCATCTCCAACTAGTCTTAGCTTTAGTCTTAGTGAATGTACTAGGTGGTACTACATCCTTGGAGGTGATCTTTGGAACTACAGGGACATCAATACGTTTCTTAGAATCTAAGGAGGGCGGTCCACCAAGCACAGACTTAGAAGCATTAGTGGGCCTAGAGGTATTCCGATTCTTAGGATTCCTTAAACGAGACAAGATAGCTCTAGCAACACATTTGTCATGACAATCAGAAAGCATACTTTTACGATAAATAACACAAGAAGCATCAGACTGAATATCAAAAGTACTTAAAGGTTTAGCATTCGTTACAACACTTTTCCATTACATTTGCTAGGCGCAATATGTAAAGTGGGTGCAACAGTCTTATTCAAAGTCCTACGGTGTTCTTCTTCAGCATTCTTTATTTGTCTTTTCTTAGGTTCGCAACTTCCTATACTTCCTTGTATGCTCCTAGGTGTGTGAAGTCGGGGCGTTTGGAAAAAGGCAAATATTCTGTTTCATAGAGGGAAGCATTAGTAACCTGTGTTTTGTCAGTAGGCATTCAGGTTCATGTTTGCTAAGTGTTGGGTGCAATTCTCTTAATGATGCTAGGCGAACTTTCATACTTTCCTAACATCTCTCTTAACTTAATGATAGTGTGCACCAAATCTTGATTTTCAGAATTAAGATTTCCAGCAAAATTCATGACTTCTTTAGTGTGTGCAAGATAATGATCAAGTTCGTTTGATGCTTCATCACGAGTCTGTTTGAGTAAATCAAATATGACACCATATTCCTTTTTGACTTTTACAAGTTCTTGTTCATATTTTGAGATTTGGCATTTCAAAGACACGTTTTGATCATCCAGTTGCTCTAGCTTTGGAATAAACGTTTTGGATTGCAACTGATTGATTTTGTTTTGCAAAGCAAGTTCACGATTTTGACAATCTTTTTGACACCATTGAAGACGGCGTTTTGAATTTGAAAGCTCGTTTAACAGTCGTTCGTTTTCAACTTTTAAAGACTCGATCGATGCATCGTATTATTCACAACAATATCAACAGAATCAAAGAATCAGCGAGATAGGATTAGATGCATATGGAAAGAATGTAATATACGGCATTCGGATATCAGCCAGATAACATCTTCCAAGAGTCGATCAACATCTTTTCTCAACAGTTTATTTTTACGTTTAGTATTTGAAATCGATGTTTCGTTTTCTCGAACGTATTCATGAGACAAGTTCCTTGTGAAAACCCCTTTCCCAATATAGTGCACAAGTTTTCAAATTTTTGACATGGGGTAAATTCTTTTCTGAAGAATATCTCTATGTTCTCGCGCCAATGGCGATTGAAAATGTTGAACTTTTATTTCATAATGAAATTCAATCTCACGTTCCAAAATTTTGATGTCGATAAGAAGTGTCATAGTATTTGATAACGCGACAACTTTCGGCATTGGTTTTTACTTCACTAAGTGAGGGTAAAGGACCATTAATTTGTGCACCATTTGGTTGAGGACTGACTTGGCGGTGTGATAACCCAAGGTTTGTTAGAATTATCTTATTGTGTGACAAAAGCTACGGCTTTTGAATAGTTAAATGGTTTGTTATAAACGCGACATTTTCCATTGACTCTCGTCTTCACATCTAATTCCTCCATCCGATTATATTCAACAACAGTCATAATTGAATCATCAATTCTATGTTACGCTTGAGGATTTGGTTTGAATGCTCGGTGTGAAAACTTAGGTTTATAATCAGCAAGATTCGGTCCATATCCATTTGGTTTGGTTTGAAAGAAAATTTTTGAATCGTTGTGATTGATTCACCATGTTTATAAACAATAGTTTTAAACTCTTTGATTTTGTTTTGTAAGTCGACAATTTCCTCAAGATAGTCATCTATTGTTTCATTGAATGCTTTTTGTACTCGGAAACATTTTTGACAAGTTAATAACTCAACCTTGGCTTTTTGAGTTTCCAAAGTAAGAGCGTTAATTTGTTGTTTATGTTCATGTTTCATTTGTTCTATTTGAGACAACAAAGCATTCTTTGAAGCGGCTAGATCACGAATCTGTTGTTCAAAAGATTTTTCGTTTTGGTGTGATTTGGCAAAAGCGGCTTCAAAACCTTTTTCACGGTTTTCTTGAGTTTTGAAAAAGTTGATTTGTCAAATTAAGCATTCATTATCTCTGGTTAACAGTGCATTTTTCTCTTTTAACTTGATATTGACATCATGGTAATGTTCTACTCGGGATTGTTGGTCTTTAACTAAGGTCCGGAGCTCAAAATCTAGATCAAACATAGAATCATTTTGTTCAACGTGAGTCTCAACATGGTCATTATTTAGATCCTCAAGTATAACACGAAGTCAACTTGATCATCAAAGGTAACCATAAGGTCATCTTGATCATCAAATGTAACTACGGGGTCTAGTTGATGATCATCAGAATGAGATGTAGATGGCTCATGTTGAACACTCTGATTCAGTCAGATCTGAGTGGGCGGAGATATCAGTTATTAATGATAATTGTTTGTTCATGTACACTGAACAAGCCATCATGTCATACACTGGGCCTGTGTCACTCATGTGTAGAGCTTGCATTTGTGCCATTAACATAACTGCTGCGTTAGCCTGCAAGTCCTCCATATCATCATCAGAATCTGCATCTGCCATAAAGCTTTGTTCCTTGTTGGAGAGAGTTCCACCAGCTTCATCCTTAAGAGCTAAGAGCATAGCCTTTTTGAAATAAGCACTGCCTCTTGTTCTCGGCTTAGGACATGCATTAGCCAGATGACCCTTCTCATTACAGTTGTAACAACGCAGACCATTAACCTCATTCTGAGCATTCCCTTGTTCAACCACTTGAGCTCTCTGTTGTTGTGGAGCACCTGGTTATTCCTTATAGCATTAAACCCTTGACCTCTCCCCATCTGCGACCATAACCACGATTCTGAACTTCAACCGTCCATTGTTCAACAGCCGATTTCTTGTGTTTGATGAGGACGAATACGATTGTTGGATCTGTTTGTATCCGGCGAAGGCTTTTAGCAATCATAGCAAATCCTTGTTGCAATTCATCAAAAGCATCGTAGTCCTCATCAGCTTCACTGTAAAGTGCTTGAGCATTGTTGTTGTTTTATGGAACCAATTGAGTTTGTTGAGTTTGTTGTTGTGACGGATCATATGGTGTGATGGTTGCAGTTGGTTGAGGAGCGGGTTGAGGAGGAACACTAGTTTGAGCCCACAAAGCAAGTTGTTGATTGTCAGGAAGTGACTGTGGAGGGATTCCGGATAGCCCTTTCTTTGTCAACTTCTTTTTTGGTGAGGCTTCAAATAGTCGTACAACAATCCATATGTAGCATGATGAAGATTTTTAGCTTGACGGAGAAAAATGACATACTTCTCCCATTCAGGACCAAGACTACTTAGGAACTTAGTGTTGACAGCAATTCGTGGCATGATGATATTGTGTTTGTCCAAATCATTGATGATGTCGGAAAATCGATGATGATATGACTCTAATGACTCTCTTGGTTCAATCATGAAGTGTTCATAAGCCAAGTCGATTTTGGATTCCATGTCTTCCTGATTGAGAGTTGTGCCTTGCATTAGAAGATGAATATGTTCCCACATCGCTTTAGCTGTCTTTTGAGCATCAACACTTCGAAGAATTAGATTGGGTAATCCCAGAAGGATGTATTGCATTGCTAGTTCATCGGCTTCAAAGTGTAGAAGTTCATCACTGTGAGTGCTGAGACGATTGCAATATTGGTTACAGCATCTCTTGGTGGATTGGCATTGGATGCGGGTGTGATAACATTAGGCATTTGAAATGGACCTTCCATAATGACCTTCTTTAAGAACTTTCCATGTGGCTTCTTTAGATCACAAAACCTAAAGAACCTTATCACCCATTGATCATAATTCCCGGGAGTGAGCATTGGAGATCTATCAAGTGAGCCAGCTTCATGAATTGATTGTTGGCTACTTAAGGCTTCACACATCTTGCCAAACCATGTTGGTTCCTTCATAGTACTCTTGGATGGATGTTGATTGTAGAAGTTTGTGTAAGGTTGTACTAGAAGACTAGGTTGTGGTTGAACCATTTGAGGTTGTGGAATGCTTTGCAAGTTGTGGAGTATGTTGTTGATTAAATTGTTGTTGTCATCACATTTGTTTGATGATTAAATTGTTGATGTTGTAGGTTAGTTGTTGTTGTTGTTGTTGATTATAATTGTAAGGAAAATAGCTAGAATATGGTGGTTGTGACATGTTGAAAACTTGTGTTGTTAAA
>OU343218.1:13793624-13928879 GCA_910596185.1 Chrysanthemum makinoi
CCGACACGGGTCGGACCGTTGGACCGGAAACCGGCCTGTTCAACACCTATTGAAGGAAAGAAAAAGAATGATGTAACAATAAATGATGTAATCTCACATTTGTCTGTGTAATTGAGCTATACGTTTACTAATCTTGATATGGATCGACATATTTCACTTTCAGTTCTTGTATGTTTGCGTATAGTAACATGTTGCAGTGATGGTGGTTGAAAATGAGGATCTGCTTATGTGGGAGATAAGGGGATTTATATTTTATGAGTTTTTATTTTGTTACTCCGTATACAAAGGAAATATACAAAGGTTGTTTGAGAGGAAGGGTGGTAAGAGATGAGTCAAGCGTGTTTATCTAGTGAGATGATTTAGTGCTTGATAGGACACATTGAAACAAAGTTTTTCTTCTTAATATACAAAAACAATTGATACTGTACCACATCTGATATGATGCATATCTATTTTTCTATATTATATTATACCCTACTAGTAATATGAGTCATGTTTTTCTCTATACACGCTTCAAGCCTTCAAGTATGGGTAAGTTTCTTCTTGGGGTATAAAACCGGTTTGACCCGGCGGTTCAACCGGGTGACCCGACGACTTAACCGGGTCAATTAAAAACCCGAGTTTTAAAACATTGCTATATTTATCTAACCCTCTCAAAAAATAAAATCTCCCCCTCAACATTTTCGGTTCTTCCGCCTTAAATTTTCCCAAAAAATAAAATTGGCCATCCATTAATCAATTGGCAAAAGTTCAATATAGAACCAAAATTTATCATAGATCCAATCAACCAATAATAGCCATTCATTTTTTTATTATGATAAACTTTCACCATTTTTAAAAAAATTAAATATCTCGCAAACCGTTAATCGCTAGCGATAAATTATACTATCGCGAGAATTAAATTATCTTTCATAGATGCACTACTATATATTTTAATAACTTTTTTCAAAATTTCTGTCAACAAAAATCATATATGATTTGTGAAAATCATATATGATTCGATTTTTACTAATCACATATGATTTTTGAGAATCATATATGATTGTAAAAATCATATATGATTCGTAAAAATCTAATCATACATGATTTTTTAAAATCATATATGATCGCAGAAAAATCATATATGATTTTTCGAACGAATTTTGAAAAAATGTTTGTCGAAAATATGTAAAGTCGCATATCTATGAAAGATAATTTAATTCTCGCCATGACTACAGTATTTTTTATATTTTGAAGATTTACCGCTTTGTAAGATATTGTTTTAAAAAAAAGTTAAAATGATTTTCAGATAATTTAGATAAAAATGGAGTTATGACGGCTCATTTGTTGTATGACAAATATGAGTTCTATATTGATCTCAACTCTTAATCAATTATCTACCATACCTCACATAGCCCAACCTTATCATCTTCCTCTTATCTCACATCTTCTTCTCTATCGTCAACAAACTTCCTGGCATCGATCCTTGCCTGCCAGTCGTCGGTTGCATCTTCGCCCACTACAGACCATGGTGATTCACCATCGTGACTCCCCGAAGTCAAGTCTATGTATTCACAAATCAGGTACTTTTGTGTTATATCCTTAATTAATCACCAATTTAAAGTGGTTAAGAGTCAATTTCTTGTCTGGGTGATTTTAGGAATTAGGGTTCATGAAAGCCCCAATCTATATGAGCTTGGAACATGTTGTGTGCTGCAATTGAAGCTAATTACAAGGTACTATCTTGTATTATATTATTATTTAATGCTTGATAATCAAGACTACATTCTTATAGTTATAATAAAATTTCTAGCTTGCTCTATTAAATGTTAAAAGTGCATACTTTTGTATATATTTGGAATCAATCTGCTCTTGATCTTCGTTGTTGTTTTTTGTCATTACAAATGCTCATCATTGTTATTTATATAAATTAGATCAGGTAGGTTTATATTTGATGTCTTTGATTATGATTAACAAGTATGAGATTTTCAAGGCTATTTATAGTGTTGGTTATCAAAGAGCGGTTTTGTCAGGTTTGTGTACACTCATAAAGTCTTATCTTAACCTGAAAAAAAATGTAGTTTTCATGTTTTAGCCACTTTTGGTGCTGCATTTTTTTGGTGCTATCAATTTATATCTTAACATCCTTTTGTGGCTCAAAGTTATAAAAATGTAGTTGCTACTTTAATTTTGTCAGCATTATGGTTTGACGATGAATCAAGCATATGTCATATTAAATTAATGTTATACACTTCTGGTCTTGCTCAGCAAAGTGGAATTAAAGATTTGCTAACATATTCTAGAAAAAGGTAAGAATTGTTAACATAAAAGCTTTAATCTATGAGTGTTATCAAAAATTTATAAGAATTGCTGATGTTTGCTACTAAATTCAATATTCTTGGATTGTTTTTTGCTTAACTCTTAAATTGATACCATCGAACTCTTGCTTAGTAATATCAAGTTATATATGGATGTGATTGGTTCTAAAGGGTAAAAGTTGTGCTTCGAAGCAGGAATGGGGTTGTGTGTGGAGTGTGGACTGTGGACTAAGGTATGCCATGGGCAACCCAAGGCTTTAAGCAGATGCCTGGTTAGACTTGTATTAGTATGACCTCTCAAAATTTGTTTGGCCCACCCTTTAACATTTATCTTTGTTATGTGATTTGTCATCCATGTTAAATTATTGGGTTGCTATTTGATTGACAAAATTGATGCTACTGTTTGTGTCGCACAAGCACATCACTATATTGCAATAACATTACTAATAAAACAATATGTATACCCTTTTAGGCTTTGAACAAAATTTGCTTTGAGAGATTGACTAAGCTAGATGGACAACCAGAGCTTCTCATCAAGGGTGCTTTGGACCGGGAGTAACCACTAGTAATAGGGCTCAAATCCTTCGGGGGGAAGGATTGTTCCCGACAAGACCAACAACTCGCTGACCATCATCGACAGTGGAGTTGGAATGACCAAGGCTGGTGAGTAGCAATTGTACTACTATACTTGATGTATAATATTGTATTACATTAGAACATGATGTAACTTTATATATTGTTTCTACTTTACAGATTTGGTGAACAATTTGGGTACCATTGCATGATCCGGAACCAAAGAGTTCATGGAAGCTATAGCAGCCGGTGCATATGTCAACATGATTGGACAGTTTGGTGTCGGGTTCTACTCTGCTTATTTGGTTGCTGAAAAAGTTATGGTCACCACCAAGCACAATGATGATGAACAATAGGTTTGGGAGTCTCAGGCAGGAGGGTCGTTTACTTTCACTAGGGACACTTCTGGTGAAAACCTTTGGCTGAGGGACTAAGATGACTCTTTACCTAAAAGAGGACCAACTCGAGTACCTTGTGACTCTAATTCTAGCGGCTTGTATATTTTGATTGGTTTTAGACATTTTGGTTCCAATTTGTAAACGATTTGGCCGTGATATACTATTTGGTTTTGCTATTGCTGAATAACAATTTGGTAATTTATGCATTTTGGATATATTACTTATTTTGGTTGTTTATCCGTCGGAAATGTAAGAAACCCACGAAGTCCGTGGGAAAATTTTCCGTGTGGAAATTCGTTGTTTATCCGTGAGAAATGTACGAAACCCACGAAGTCTGTGGGAAAATTTTCCGTGTGAAAATTCGTTGTTTATCTGTGGGAAATGTAAGAAACCCACGAAGTCTGGGAAAATTTTCCGTGTGAAAATTCGTGGTATATTGGTGCAAAAAATTGTGGGAATTTCGTTGGAAAATATCGGTGTGAAATCGGTGGATAATTATACACACGGATTATCAACGGTAAAATCTGTGTGAAAATAGTCAACGTCCGTGGGAAATCTCGTGGGAAAATATTTACCCACAAGGTTTTTACAAACGGAATAATTCCGTGTGAAATCCGTGGAAAAGGGCCCTTTTCCACGAGATTTCCCACGGATATTACCGTGAGAAAAACCTGTTTGTGTAGTAGTGTGTAGAAGATGAAGAAGATGGTGAAAAATGGATGAAAATAATTCAAGATTTGTAATTTTGGAATTTGGCCAGATCAAATATCAACACAAGAAGTACGTACCATGCATGTGATCTGAAAATTGATGATACCATGCATGTGATCTGAAACTTGATGATATATAAGCAAAATAAGAAGAAATCCAGTCAGTTGAATGGATGAAACATAATACAAACCATTGATGTATACTTTCTTGGATATTTGTATATAAATGGGTTTTGATTTTTGTGTTTATAATTGAATATTTTATTCATATATACTTTTTTGTACTTAGGAATTAGGAGTAACGATAATTAATAATTGTTGATAATATTTATGAGAGGGTATTTTTGTCATTTCATTATTCCAAACATGAGTTTTAACGGTCAACTGATAGAATTGGTGGTCAAAGGACCAAACCCGTTACGAGTCAAAATCACATGGAGAGGGTCCGTAAAAAAAAGATACATGGACCAATTTTGTTATACCAGATAAACCAAAGGGGCTATTTAAGTAAAAGTTTTGATATTGAGAGGTGGTTGTTTAATTTATTTGTGTTTGGGCTTATATTTCATATATTTTAATATTTTCGGTTTATATAACTTTATTATTATATAATAAACTTATATAAGCTTAAAATTCTCAAAATATAACGAAAAATTGAGGCAACCAAAATCAAATAAGCTTATAAGTCAACATATATAAAGCATTTGGGACTTTTATAAATCGAAGTCTTAATTTTTTAAGCTTACACATGTTACTATATTTAGTAATTTATATAATTAAATACTACACTAATTGCATCATAATGTACACTAATGACACAATAAATTTTAGTATTAAAAGGAATGTTACAAACCTACAATAATACAAGTTTAAAGTTCTAAAGTTATCATATACATTCAATTTTTACTAAGTTCAAATGAATATAATTATGAAAATCTATATTTGTATTAATATATATTTAAAATTTAAACACACGCTATTTTTGTAGAACTATCAAACCAATAGACCGTCATATACCGATTATCATTGCATACCACTAAATGATCAAGATATAAAAAAGTACATATTTGGTATACCACCGCCTGCAAGTACCATGCTAGTAAAAATAAGGGTGTGTTTGGTGAAACTAGTAGTAGCAGCTAGCAGTAGCAGTTAGCACTAAGCAGTTAGCAGTAAGTACACTAATGACACAATAAATTTTAGTATTAAAAGGAATGTTACAAACCTACAATAATACAAGTTTAAAGTTCTAAAGTTATCATATACATTCAATTTTTACTAAGTTCAAATGAATATAATTATGAAAATCTATATTTGTATTAATATATTTTACGAAAATTTAAACACACGTTTATTTTTGTAGAACTATCAAACCAATAGACCGTCATATACCGATTATCATTGCATACCACTAAATGATCAAGATACGACAAAAAGTACATATTTGGTATACCGCTGCTTTGCGTGGGTACCATGCTAGTAAAAATAAGGGTGTGTTTGGTGAAACTAGTAGTAGCAGCTAGCAGTAGCAGTTAGCACTAAGCAGTTAGCAGAAGTAGTAGTGTAAGAAGCTAGCTAAAGAGTTTAATTTATAAAAGTGTTTAGAATAAATACCATAATTTTATTGTGTAAAATAGCATAATGCTAAATGCTAAATGCTTATTCAAAGAGCATTTAGCGTTTAACATTTTTTTTGCTTATAAATGCTAACCGCTAATCATTCCAAACAAGCTTTTTTTAAAAACGCTAAATGCTAAATGTTAATTTGTCCATTTATGCTCGCTACCAAACACACCTTAAATGTGTGTGAGAAAAAGCTAAAATGGATAGTCAATGTCTCATTTTTTTTTTTTTTTTTTTTTGAACAAGTCAATGTCTCATTGACCCATATAGCAGTTGCAATTAGGGTTTTTCACTGTTACAATTTGCAAACCCTTCACCCACAAAGACAAACAACAAAACAAACCACTGAACTCAAACCACATCACAACTAAACAACAACAATGGAAACTCAAAACTCATCATCCCCACCACCACCACCACCACCACCACAAGCACAACCACAAGAACAAGAACAAGAACAAGAACAAACAACAGCAATGGAAACTCAAATCCCACCACCACCACCACAAGAACAAGAACAAGAACAAGAACAACCCACCTCAAAAAAACCAAAACTCTCAACCACAACCACAACCTCAGACGACGAAACCAACCTTAACATAACCACCACAGCAACAACAACAGATACAGACAAAAAACCAAGATACAAACGCCGCAAAGTAGCAATCCTATTCGCATACTGTGGAGTAGGCTACCAAGGCATGCAAAAAAACCCAGGTGCCAAAACCATCGAAGGAGACTTAGAAGAGGCTCTTTACTTCTCCGGAGCAGTGCCCGAAACTGACCGAAACTGCCCGAATCGTTACGACTTTGCTCGCTCTGCCAGGACTGATAAAGGGGTTAGTGCTGTAGGTCAAGTTGTATCTGGGAAGTTTTATGTTGACCCACCTGGGTTTATTGATAGACTTAATAATAATTTGCCTCATCAGTTTAGAATTTTCGGGTTTAAGCGTGTTACGCCTGGTTTTAGTGCCAAAAAGTTTTGTGATAGGAGGAGGTATGTTTATTTGTTGCCTGTTTTCGCGCTTGATCCTAATTCGCATAGGGATAGAGAGAGTGTTTTAGCTAGTTTAGGGTCGGGTAATGAGCTTGTTAAGTGTTTGGAGTGTTCGGAGCGAGGGCGGAAAGTTGGTGTTCTGTCTGACGTTTCGTCGAACACTTTGTCTGCATTGTCGGATATCGATGGCGGGGTTGTTGTTAAAGATGATAGCTTAACTTCTTTAGATAACGGGGTGGTTGTTGAGTGCAAATCAGTGGAAACGATAGCGACTTCGGAAGTTGAGGTTCAGTCAGGCGTTTCGTCGAACACCTTGAGTGTGTTTAGTTATGGGGATAAAGAGAAAGAGAGGTTCAATAAGATACTTAAGCAATACGAAGGAACTCATAATTTTCATAATTTTACGACAAGAACAAAGGCGGTTGACCCGTCTGCTAATAGATACATTATATCGTTTAATGCTAACACGACTGTTACGGTTGACGGGATTGAGTTTGTGAAATGTGAAGTTGTTGGGCAGAGCTTTATGCTTCATCAGATACGGAAGATGATTGGTTTTGCTGTTTCGATTATGAGGAATTTTGCTCCGGAATCTTTGATGGAATCCGCTTTAAAACAGTTAGTTCTATAATTGAATGGTTGTGAAAAACGATAATTGAATGTTAAGACTTCTAGTTCTGCATTCAAATCTCTGATGACTACACACATTTACTTATGTTTGGGTCGATTTGGGATCGGGTCAAATAAAGTTTTCTAGCTAATAAGTTGAAACTCACCCAAAGTGTATGTTTGACGCATAAGACACCGTTCATCATTTTTTTAGATACTTTAGTTCCTGTATGAAATAATATAGTAGTTTTTGTAATGAATTTGACAACTTAGGACAAGAAGTGATTTGGTTCAACCCAACTCTGTGTACCCACTCCCCTTATTTTACCTTTTTAATTACAACACCATTACTTTCGGTAGATAGGCCTCTAGTTTCAAATGCATCGAATATGGTTGTCTGAAACTCTTAAGGGGTTTACTGCTACTTATTCATTGTCTTTTTTTAAACATGTTTAGCTCAATAGTTCATATGACATTGCCAAAATTAGGGTTTGGTAAATGTCGACACGTCGTTTCAAAAGCCTTAGCATGTTCCTGGCTAGTTTTGCATTACGTTAGAAACTTTACACTTGCAACCTTCTCATTTATCAGGCATTTTGGTGGTGTTTAGATTGCCTTTTTTTTTTTTTAATCTAAATCTTCGAATTCGGTTATATTCAGTAAATCATAACCATAGTCAGTTATGATTAATAGAAATAGGACCTAAAGTTGTTTTCTTACCTTGTTATCAACTATGATTGTAGGGATGTTAGAATCAATGTGCCTACAGCGCCTGAAGTGGGGTTATATTTGGACGAGTGCTTTTTCTCTTCATATAATCAGAAATGGAGAGCTACTCATGAAGAAGTGTCGATGAAAGATTATGCACAGGAAGCTGAAGAATTCAAATTGAAATATATATATTCTCATATTGCATCAACAGAGCATAAAGAAGGAGCTGTTGCTGTGTGGTTGCATTCTTTGAACTACCGAAATTATCCAGATTTATGCCCAGAAGGGAACGGTGGAGAAAATGAAGTGCCGGGAGCTGAAGCAGAAGAGATAAATGGGTGAGTCGACTCATTGTTCATTGCATTTGACTGTAACTTAATCTTCAATATATTGAACTTTCATATTTATACTATGTGGTCCATGTGAAACACTATAGAGTGGATGCGGCTTTTGAGCTATAGGATCCTTAGCATTTTTTGTTTTCCTGAACTATTTATGTTGTCGTTGCAAAGGAAAATAGAAAATTAAATTTGTTAATGATTTTCTACTAAAAAAATGTGTTGTAGTAGTACCTGGTAAAATATCACATTTGAAATTTGTACAGATTTGACTTTTAAAGCTCAGATGAGATCAACAAAACCATAATCCTACCCAAATGTGAGTTATACATTGTGATTAGAAAGTTGGATTAAGCGAACCACCCTTCTTCTGACAGGTGCAAGGGCCCACAGAACCAAAATTCCAACCCTTACACTGAAGCAGATCCCTTACTTGATCTTGTTTTATCAGGCCGTGTGGGCGCTCAACCTATGCATCATTATGAGAAGCCAAGAGTTCTCGAGATTGACTTAGAACATCTTGCGACCACTGTGAAAATTCGTCTTAACATGATCATACCTTTTATCAAACGACTACGTAATTGCTACCACGGTGAGTCTGAGACTGTCATTACTGATACCATAATTTCAGATGTTAACATGATGGTCGACACCGCGATATCAGTCACATACAATCGACTCCGTTACGTCCTACAACGTTATGATCCCACGGTTTTTGTTACTCGGATGAACCCCCGATCACCTCTTAGTAACAAGTATAAGTTTCCTGCATTCGTCTCCTTTGTCCTTGGTAACATTGGCCCCCTTCGCATAAGGGACTGTCCTCGAGACATGCTTGTTGTATATGCCACATCAGCAAGCAGGAGTCAAACTTACGGTCGTGAACAACATTTTGACTTTAACTATGGTCAGTACTCTCGCATTGTAGACAATCTAGCAGAAATCGGTGTACCACTTGCACCTATTGACGTGAAGGTAGGTGATCGTGAAGGGTCATTCTTCTCCACCATTATCCCAGACCATAAAAACGGTTTATGGGACTTCACAGCCACGTTTAATCCATCTCATTATAAGCATCAGGATTTGGCGAGTGCTTGGCTCACAATGAATGACGATCCTACCCTTCGTGCTTTTGAAGATTGTAGTTTGAGGATTGAGTGTTGCACTGATCCTGATGTTGTCAATGCTATTATGGCATTACGTCTCGAGGAGGTTCCAGATGATTTGGACGGAGCTACAGCTCCAACTCAGCCGGTTGGTGGTGTTTTTGATGCGAACATTTTCGGGATTCGGCCAGCGGTTGCTGCTGAGGGAGGCAATCCTGCTCGTCCGGCAGCGGTTTACGTTATAGGACGAGGTACCAACCGCTACTACTGCACTTCACTCGCCCGAGATATAGCAGAACATGAAATGATAGCGTTACTGCGATATTATATGTTTAGGGCATCCTGGAGTAGTACAAGTTTTTAGGCGTACGATCCAAGATTAGTCAAGGATTCTGCCTTGTCTAACGTCTATGAACAATAATATTGTAGCTAGTATCAGAATTTTTACAAATCACTTTGCTCGATTTTGGTTTCAAAGCTACGTCTAATATTGTTTGTGTCAACATGCACGATTAACGAATACTTTTGGGATGTTTTAGAATATAGAAAACACAGGACAACTACTTTATACTAGTACATTTTATGCAGCAAACATCATATGTATAAAAGCACAAAACAATTAACTTTTTGTATAACACAAACATGGTGCAAACGAACACTAGGGAGTTTGTAGAACTTGAGATAAAATCGTATATATTAAACAAAACCAATTGGTTTTGACTTCCGATTATTAAAAGTATGTCCAGTTGGGTTCACTGGAACCATATTCTTGCTTCTGTTAACTGAAATGAGCTTGAATTGACTGCCTAAAGTTTGAGTGTGTTAGATGGTTCGTTTTGGTACAAAACCTGAATTTGTTTATGGTTTCAGTGTTTTAGTATCCTCAAATTTTATGTTTGCCGCCTCTTTATCTCTTAAATTTTCCGTCTTCAAATATTTTCGCTTGATCATTTGGTACAACTTACTTTTGGTTCGTTTCGTTAAAGATTAGTTTTAAGGATCGTTTCGTTGAATGAAAGTGGTGCAACCAAGAGCACGTGTTAAGCAGACTCGAACTCTTGGCTGCACACTTGCACCAGTTGCGTGTTGCACCATGCACATTATATGAACATCATCGTGGATTGAAACAGAAGCCAAAGCTATGTTATAGCGTACGAATATTGAAGTGGAAACGGATTAGCTACTTTTATATCGATCTCTATTTACTAAACGACCTCTAATGCAAATTGCTCATATATGAAAATAGATTGTTGACTTATCGTATTAGCTGGTGGATATTCGACAAACGTCATGGTAATAAGTTTGTTAATAGTATTTTTAATTGGACACCAGAATATTATGTAGCGTCAACTGTCGATGATTTATTCCTAAATGTAGCAGTTTTTTTCTCTCTTTCTGACTTTCTTGACAATCATTTCGATTAATAATGTTTCTTTGTTCAGAAAAAAAAAAAAAAAAAAAAAAAAAAGTTTGAAATAATAATTTTGACAAAATAAGTCAAATGTCTATGAGCCATGACTCATGCGCATGCTAACAAAATGTTATTTTTCTAATATATGTTAAGGGAATAATAGACTATTGACTTTTCATGCATTTATATTGCCACATTTCATTAAAATAGCTACCATTCACATACGCATGTTCAATATCCTCATATCAATAATATTAATAACATCACTCTTACATGTTGTGTAAATTCAAGTTTGTGTCTCACTCACATATAGTGAGTTTTAGGCTAGCTTTCAACTACATAGTTGAGCGATTTGTGAACGAGATAACTTCACGTTCAAAGTTGGCAACACACCTTTAATCAAATAGCTTAATCAGTAAAAACATTGCAATCTACAGAGTGTCATGTCACGGGACGCATCCTATGGCGCTGGATCGGATGAAGCCTTATCCATATCCATATTCATATAATGTTGCAGCATCCATATTCATTTAGCTTTGATTCATCTATTCATATCCATAGCCAATGGATGAAGCGGGTGAATGGATATCCGTTGAATATAGTAAAAAAAACTTGCTCATCTAATTTCTAATCGTAATAAAACATATATTGTTATGTAAACGAATACAGTTTAACACTAAATTATAATAAATGACATTTCGCTTTCATAGTTTCTGTTTAGTTTATTATCAAGTTCTTACTTTGGATCACTCAAATGAAGCCTATATATAGTAGTATTAGGGACATAAACTAAGTTATGTAAGAAAGAAATACTAACCTAACAATTATAACAACATTGCATTTCATGAAAATGTTATCACGAGGTAAATACATTATCAGATGAGTGATATAAATTAAAGTTTTAAAAGATATATATGCATATATATATCATATTTTAGATGGTAAATGGGTGATCCATGAATAATAAAATGTCATAGACATATGATCCACTAATAATTTTGCACATTAATATTGATATCCATATCTATATTAATTAATCATTTAGTTTATCCATATCCATTATAAATGGATCAGGGATCAGGTCACGTGGATATCTATTAAATCGGATATCCACTGTCATCTCGACGAATCAACCAAATAGTGTTTGACATAAACATAAGTTACTTTGTTTTCTAATTTAAAAAAAAGTACGTGAACGAATTGTAATTGGAAATGTCATGAAGAAATATTTATTGGGATATGTTATAGACTTTCCTAAAACTACTAGTGATATCTCTTTGTTTTTATTTTTTTAATATTATAAAACTTAAAACGAAAAGTGCGGAACAAAAAATAAAATATTTAAAAGTTAAAAGTATTAAACTAACACAAAATACATAATAAAAACTGATAAAAAAAACAATAACTCAACTACTAATATTTATTAAAGACAAAAAAGTTAAAAAGAAAAAATATGTATGGTTCTAGAACACAAGGCCCAAATTCACCAACGAAAACCCAATCCAGAATGTTTGATTTTTGACGTGGCCACCAAGAAAAAGAAAAAAACAACTTAAAAAGGCAATTCACATCACATTTACACACCTACCCTTCCATCCACCGCTCACAAAAAAGCATATTCCTCTTCTTTACCAAGGACAATATCGTCTTTTGACATCAACTTTCTGTGTGTGTGATCCACAATTTGATTATAAAAACCATCACCGGTCATTCATTCACAAATAAATCTGTGATCTCCATTATTATTATTATCTCTTTCTTTCGTTTTGATCAAGTTTTCTTGTTTAATTTTTTGATCTGAAAAATGGGCCGTAAATTCTTCGTTGGTGGTAACTGGAAATGCGTATGTCTTAATCTCAGTTATTGTTTTTTGTAAAATTATGTGTATGAATAATAGCTTTATTATTATATATATGTTTATTTTATTTTTATAGATTTTGATCCGATCTCAGTTACTGTTTGTATAAATATTATGTTTTAAATTAATAATGAATTTCAATATATGATTATGTATTATTATTTTTTACTGTTCATCGGTTTAGATTTTGATATATATTTCTTTTACTGATCTCAGTAACTGTTTTGGTTAGATGTTATGATTATGAATATAAGTGTTTAAAGTGATGAGATCTCACTTAATAATTAAGCACTTGTTATGTATTTTTGCTGTTTATATGTTTTAATTTGTTTATTTTGATATTCATCTCATTAACTGATGTAATTTTAAGCTATATGTATTTATTTGATTAGATTTGTACCGATCTTCTTAGTTATTATCGTAAAATCAAGCTTCGATTAATTCAGATTCGATTTCATCTCTGTAAATCATGCTTATGATATTACGGTGATGAGTTCGGTTATGTTGTAATGTGTTTATCGATGTTTATTCAATGTTATATGGATGATGCCATCATGATGTATGTAATGGATCAGTCGATATAAATAATTTTTTTAATTAATAGTTTAGTTAACTGAACGAATGATTTTGATTAAATACTGTTAGCTTTGCCTTGAATGTACTGTTAGTGTTAGTTTGTAATTTGTTATGGTAAGATATGTGATGTGTTTCAGTAGTATTTGGAACCTGATTTATATTGTATGGTTATTGATTGACAGAATGGAACTGTTGATGATGTGAAGAAGATTGTCGCAACTCTTAATGCTGGTGACATTCCATCCACCGATGTCGTTGGTAAGTATTTTTCCTATCGTATTCCACATCAAAAAGTTAAATCTTGTTGTGAAACTATATATTGTTAAAATGTGCTGGTGTGATTACTTTCATTCATTTTGTATTGTGTCGAGGTAGAGATCATGGCGTTTTTTTTATAACGTGTAGTCTTTTATTTGCGTTATTGATTGTTTAGCTCTGAACAATCTGTTGTATGTGCAGAGGTGGTGGTGAGCCCTCCTTTTGTGTTTCTTACCACTGTCAAAAGTGAATTGAGGTCTGAAATCCAAGTCGCTGCCCAAAATTGCTGGGTTAAGAAGGGTGGTGCTTTCACCGGTGAAGTTAGGTATGTCTCATCGCATCATTTTCCATTCTCTTTTCGCCATTTGCTCTCATATTCGTGTGTGTTACTTGTTATGTCCTTGATTCACCGGAAATGCATTGTTTTTTTTCATAAACAAGGTATGATAGCAACTGTTTTTTTTTAAACCCTTACTTTCAAGTGATTTTGTTTTTTAAAATCTATGTTTAGTTATGAACGTGACTCTGTTTAATTTACTTTTAATGTTTGTAGCTCGTAACTGTGTTTTGACGGCTATGCTTATGTTGTTTTTTTATATGTGTAGTGCTGAGATGCTCGCCAATTTGGGCGTTCCATGGGTCATCCTCGGTCACTCTGAAAGGAGAGCTCTTCTAAATGAAACAAATGAGGTACGCTAATCACACTATGCTTCTCAACTCACAGGTTTTCCTTGTTGTAGCTATTTTAGTTAGCCTATGAAACTCAATTCATTATTTTTCTCTTGTTCAGTTTGTTGGAGAGAAGGTAGCATATGCTCTTTCTCAAGGTCTTAAGGTGATTGCTTGTGTTGGAGAGACCCTTGAGCAACGAGAAGCTGGAACCACCATGGAAGTTGTTGCCGCACAAACCCAAGCAATTGCTGGTAAATATCTCAAAACATCAGTTACTGCATTCTTTTACCATTATGTAGTTGTTGGTGGCAATGAAATCATTTTGGTTCGAATTTTGCTTGATATGACAACCAACTTCATGTTTTAATATTCATTTGACTTGCATTAGCAAAGCATCGAGCAAATATAGTATGGTACCTTGTTTTAATATTGCTAATTACTTATTGACCTGTTGCAGATAAAATTTCAAGCTGGGATAATGTTGTTTTGGCTTATGAGCCAGTTTGGGCTATTGGAACCGGAAAGGTTGCATCTCCAGCTCAGGCTCAAGAAGTAAGTTGGTCCTATTTTTTTTGACATTTGATTACCATTGGCATAAACCTCTGCATCAGTGTATGTATGTGCAACCCTGTGCTTGGTGTAGCATCACAGAAACAATTTCTGAACCTCGGATGTAACAGGTACATGCTGGACTAAGGAAATGGTTCGCTGACAAGGTCAGTGCTGATGTTTCTACTTCAACCAGGATCATCTATGGAGGTATCTTTCTACTAGACTTTCTCTTATTTCACTAGGCATTCCTTTTTGTCGATGTTTTCTTCAATAATCAGAAACTTTTAAACATTCAAACATGTTAATTACTAATTGTTAATAGTTATGAATCCAAAAATATAAAGTTTATTGAAAAATCCAGTTATGTCAATTTTGGTATTGGGCTCTAAACGTGTTGGACATGGCATTGCAGGATCTGTGAGTGGTTCTAACTGCAAGGAATTGGCTGGGCAACCAGATGTTGATGGTTTCTTGGTTGGTGGAGCTTCCCTCAAGGTAATATCTTCTTACCCACCTCCCACGAAACACTAATAATAACTAATAATAATAACCACACACATCGAGCTTGCAACAAATTGGTTGCAACTCTCACAGTATTCAAATATCTAGATAGGTTTCTGAAAGTATTTTAAATGGCGTCTTAGTTTTTGATTCAAGTTTATATCGTGGTCCTAAATCCATATCACGGATTTTCCAGTCTCCTGAAATTTTATGGAAAAGCATCCTAGTTGTAGTTACATCTGTTCAGTATCATCATTAATTAGTAGTACTGATGGGAGATGGATGTGACAATTCGCCCGTTTCAAGTGCAGGTCAATTTTGTCATAACTGATGTGTTAAATCTGGTTAGAAATCTATATTAATATGTTAATAATATCTGTAAGCTTCAAAAAGTTTTTTTTTTCAACCCATATGATTCGTTTTAGCTTTTTTCTTTTACCCAAATCATTACTCGTACTTGAACAACACATTTCCCGACTTCTCTGCCCAGGGTGTTTTGGGTGTTTGTGATATTCAGATCATGTTTCACAGTCAAACATAACTTTTAGTTTGACAATTTCCTTCCGAGTATTATCTTTTTTATCAAGCATGTTCTTACTGGTTGTCCCCTTATTTGCCTTGTAGCCGGAATTCATTGACATCATCAAGGCTGCTGAGGTGAAGAAATGAGCTTTTAGTCATTTGTGAAGAACAATGATACTGTGCTTTCGGCTAGCTTTTCTATCGTATTTCTTGTTTGAAATAAGCATAAACATGGTTCACACTAAATGCCATAAGGTGACACCGTTGTTTTTTGGTTAATAACTCAGCAGTAATCTTGTTTTGGGCATTGAGTATTTTGTAGACCGAGGGTATCTGCTTTTTGTTTATCGTTATCAAGTAGATGTGGATATATCTATTTTTTTGGGGATGAATTGAATGATATTGCTTGTTATAAAATGTCAGCAGTTATGCTGTCATACATCAACTATAGGCAGAAGATCAGTTTACATGAACAACCACATAAAATTGATCTGGTTTGGCTCAAAAAAGCGGCGGAAAATTGATTGCCAGAAACGTTTAGCATTGAATCTTAAAAATCACTCCTTTCTTAAATATCAAAATTACCTTTTAACAGCTCATTAGCATTGCACGATTTATGAAAATCAAATCCGTTGCTGGGAAAGCCCACTCTTGTTGCAACGGTGTGGGGCGTTAGAAGCTTTTGCTACGTGGCCAATTCGGAGGGGCGCTTTTGCTACGTGGCCAATTCGGAGGGGCTGAAGTTCGACGCAGAGCTTGTTGGTTGTGAAGTTATAGCAGCACTCAGCTCCGGCCCTTCTCTGGTTTGCACTAAAGTGGCTTAAGTATCCCTTGAATAGTTCGTTTATTCTTTCCGTATAAGCTATCAAAGATATACCGACCTTAAATATTTGATCATAAAATACCGACCTAATATTACCGACTTTGAAATCTCGGGTTGAAATACGAAAACATTACCCAACAGTGTTAATTGTGTATTGGTGAATGTAACTTTTTTCTCATAATAAGTGTCCTTTCTGAATACTCAAAAAGTTTAACAAATTTCTATTAATTATACTCCACCAATTACTGTAAAACTTTTATTTGCATACAGTCTTTGCTAATTTGTTGATGTAGACACTTAATAATAAGACAGGGAGAGTATTGTTGTCCACCAACCTATACACATCCAATTATCCAAATACTATTTTTCGCAACATGTTTTCCAGATGACTTGTGATAACAACGGTTTCGTGACTCCAACACTTTAAATCAAGTTTCAAACTCATGAAAAAAGGAAACTTCGATTTGGTTTCATGTTATAACATTTCTTTTTTCAACAAAAACCATAATAACCAAAACAGTTAATCCACTCAAAGATTATAAATATATAAATTAGCAGTTGTTATAGTTATTCTTAACATAGCGGCCGTTACAAAAATATATTAAGCAACAAAAGCAATATCGATCAATAGACATATGCCCACCTTCTAAACAGAACGCGTCATATTACAAAAAACAACTTAAACTTAAATTGGCTCCGCCACAATGCACGTCAGCTCAATTCCTCGTTCACCTTATATGTGCTGCAGGATCATATTGAGTGTACATGAGAAATACATTTGGGCCCGGTTCACCTAAACAGAAGATAGATGATGGATCCATTGTAGATGTCGCGATCGGCAAGGATAAAGTAGTCTTCAAGATGCCTCAAGCGGAAGACCAGCCTTTGGTGGTTTGGGGTAATACCTTCCTGATCGTAAATCTTTTCCTTCACAATCCATACGCTGTCTGTATGTTTACATTCCACAGAAAATATCTTCCCAGTGAGGGTCTTGACAAATATCTTAATCAATCCTGTTGCGGTGAGGGTAGACCCCTTCTCGATGTGGAAGTCGAAAAGGGTACCACTGTCCTCAACAACAGTTTTGTTAAAAGTCAAAACCCGGTAATTCTCAAGGGGAATATCATTTTCAAGGGTAATGTAAGATTTCACGTCGGCGATGGTATTTGAGGGTTTGACTCTTAGAGAGATTGTCACTCCGTTAAGGGTCTTGACGAATATCTGCATCAATCCTCCTGATATATACAACAGTGTGAGGGTGGAGTCGTTGTTGATCATGTGGAAGTCAGCAAGGATAGATTTGTCATCAAGAACCATTTCCTTAAAGATGAGCTCTTGCTCGTCAAGGGGATAATACCCCCAATCTTTTTTTATCTGGGATTTCACGTCCCTAATGGTGTCTGAGAGTTTGACTTGCAAAGGGACCAGTTCTCCACGGGGGGTCTTGATGAATATCCGCATCATTGAACCACCCCTTGATTTACGCATAAGTGTGAGGGTAGATCCCTTCTTAATGCCAAACTCTGCAAGGTTAATGATGCCTTCAAGAACCAATTCTTCGTAGATTAGGGCTTGCTCAGAAATAGGAATACTTTCCTTATCGCGGATCATTTTCTTCAAGTTGGCGAGGGTGTCTGATCCTTTAACTTGGAGATATAATGTCTTTCCGGTGAAGCTCTTGACATTTATATCTGCATCCATAAAAAACCAAACTATTTCAAATCATAAAACTCATATTAAGTGGAAAATTCACACGCCTTCGATGCCAAATATTCTAACTTATTAAACTGAAAGTTATACAAGAATTGCATTACAAACATAATATCAACAGATAATTATATATATATTTTCATTAGCCATTCTCATAAGAGACATATCATTCATAAATTTGTATTTAAAGCAGATTTAATTTATATTCACAATTTTAGTATACTATTAACAAAGTGTGAGAGCTCTCGAGCTCCATGCTTGGGGCAAACAAGCCAAAGCGACCATCACGGACTTTACCTGATTTGAGTCTGTGTGGCTGTGGGGATTGTCAGTTAAAATATCAAAAACAATGGGTTAGCAAAAAAACAAAATAAGTAAATAACTACTGTAATTATCTAGCTATTCGTTGCATGCATGAGATACAATATAATGAGATAGTTAATAGAAAGATGAATTAAGAACTAAATAAAACCTCTTATAAGGAAACAAAAATTTATCCATAAAACCTAATAAGCTATAACACGTCAAATTTATAACATAAGCAGTATAAGGTAGCAAATACATAATAATGAGGATGATAATGATGGGAAGGATTTTAATTTATTTTACCGTTTAAGTCATTGTTCAGTAAATCTTCATCGTCTCCGTCGCGTTTTCGTTTCCCTGATGAAGAATCATTAGCCATTGTCACTTAAGGGTTTTAGCAACGGTGATGAGGGTTTTGTAAAGTTTGTTTGGATTGAGAGAAATCACGGTTAAGTGAAAAACATAATATAGAAGAAATTTTACATAATTTACCTTAGGTCCTTAGCTTTAGAAATTTATTAATTTATTTAGACCATCTTCTATTTGATAGGTTTTGACATAAAGAAAAAACTAAATCATTTTCTATTCTATTAAGTAATAATTAAATTAATTAAACCTTTTATAAGATGTTACACTTAAAAAAAAAAAAAAAAAAAAAATCGGTTTTATATCCTATATCTATAAAAAAACAATAAATACGCATGTACACAATAGCTTTTTTATATATTTTTGTGCCAAATTGAAGTTAAAATAAAACTAGGGAAGACCAACCCTAACTTAATACGGAGTAATTGTGATTCCTTAACGTGTTCCTCTTCACCGTCAATCCATATTTCGAAATCAATTCGTTGATTCGAGTTAAGGTTTGTTCCTATGAATGATATTTTTTTACATATAGGGAAATAGCAAATCGCATAATTTAGGTCAATTTTAGTTTTAGATATCAAACTTTTTAAATTTAAGGTAACGAAATTATTTTTATGTACAATGTAAGGTTTTTTTCTACTTTTCATTGCTTTCGCTGAAATAATTAATTAATGTGATATATTATTATTATTATTGAGCATTTACAAGTCATTCCGGCTAGAATTATGACTGATAACCTACTTCGAAAAGTCAAAAAACTTAACATTGCACGTAAAATTAAGTTTGATACCTTAAATTAATAAAAAAGTAGTTGAGTACATTAAATTTAAATCGACTTAAAATAAAGTACATTTTTATGTGATTTGCCCAAAGAAAAATGAAAGTGGGATATTTACTTGCGGTGTTTGTTATGTGATAAAATTATATGTTATTTTGTAGCATTTGATGGGTTAATTGGATTTTGGTTAAAAGTTGAGATGTTTTAGCCAAGTGTTTGTGACTTAGAATGTAAATGATGTATAGATTTGTATTGAGATGACTATTGTAACGAGTTAACGACGATTTTATTAATAGACATAGGCATTTGCATAGTTGTACCGAGCTCATTTTTATGCTCGCTTAGAGGTCTGCTGGTTTGACGGAATGATATGATGGAGGAATAATGATTGACTCTGTATATCCTCCATTATGAATAGAGTTTATACACTTTTTTTTTGTTAATGAATCCATAAACAACTAGATAAGAAGAATTAGTAGAAGTGTCAGAACATTAAAAAACTCACTCGCAACTTTAATAACAATAAATTATCACCACATGACATTTATTAAAAATTCTCACATACGGTAGATAGATTTAATAATAATAATAATAATAATAATAATAATAATAATAATAAAAAAGTGATGTTAATAAAGTGATGTTATAATAAATAAAAAATAAAATAATAATAATAATAATAATAATAATAATAATAATAATAATAATAATAATAATCTTTTATATAATAAAACAAAACTTTTAGTGGTAATTTTTCATTTCAAAAAAATCAATTCATACCTTATTTGGTAATATTTTTTAATCATTGTTTATTTATTTTAAATATGTTTAATTAATAAGTCTATAAATTTCCTTATTTGGCAATAAATGTTTTAATTTTTCGGTTTTATTAAACTCTGATTGAAAAGATAAAAGATACACATGTATTGTGTAGCTATTTTATCATAGTTTTGTTCCTAAAATATAAAATTTACAAGAGAAAGCTGGAACTCCACTCTTCAACCATATCATCTCACACGCATACACACAAAAACCTAAAAAAAAAACACTTTTTTACTTCTCCCAAAACCCTGCAACACCAACCCTTGAAGGTCTGCAATGGAAGTATACGGTTATCGAAACTATCGGCACAAATTAGTCATCTCTTGAATATTCAATCAAGCTTCATGGTAGTATTAATCACAATAAGATCCTCCGTATTTTTGTTAGACTTTTCATGGTTAAGGTACATTAGTTATTATCATTGTTGTTACTCAATCATTAGTCATACCAATTTAGTGCGTTGAGGTTTTTTCTAATGTAAATTTCATGATTTTAATATGCATATATAGGAACAAGGAACAGGGATACCTTAGATCAAAGTTAATACACGGATGCTATGGTTCATGTATTCTGAGGTTTTTTATAAATTGTTTAATCCTTTTAGTACACCATTACTAGATGAACGATGAGGCCACCCATATACCTTTATCAACTAATCAAGTTCGGGTCAAGTATTATTCAGTATACCATGTAAAAGACATTAGTTCACAAGTTGAATTTGGTAAGTATTATTGAGTTATCGGTTTTTTTTCATATGCAATGCTTCTGTATCACGTTTGCTTCTATGATAACCAGTTAACCACCATAATAAATTGGTGCACATAAAAGTTAATAGAGGAATGTCTACAACTCTACAAGATGTACATATGTGTCCGATAAGAAAAGTAATCAGGGTTAATTAGTCCTTGCTTGGAATGGGTTGGGAAGTAAGGCTTTACAAAAGTATTTTCTAATATGGTATAAGATTTCAACTCTATAGATTGTTTATAAGATTTCATAAGCACTTCCGTATTTAAAAGTTTAATCTTTTTTTTACATAAGCTAGACATCTAACTGATAACAAACTGTTAGCACACGTGTTCGAGGCTTTGGTGATAATGATGGTAAATATTATGAGCATTACAACTAATCTGTACTATTTTTTTAAAGAGATTATGTTCAGGATTTTGATTTTGGATGCTTGGATCTCTTTCTAATGTCGTGCTTGGAGGTTTATACTATATATATACTTAAAGCTGTAATTTCTCTTCACATGATTCTTAATATCAGTTACATACTTAAAGCTACAAGTATAAGGGGATGTTGGTCAGTGATTTCTAAGCAACGACTTTCTTTAAAAAGCATGAATAAACTATTCTCACATCTATTATGTAACTGAGATAGTACCGTACATGCTTTATAATTATTATTTGTACATGTTGGGGATGTGGGACTTATGGGTGTATCGTGTATGCTTTGTTACATGGCTGATGAATGGGATATATACAAATGGGCTTGGGACGGAACAATGAAGGTGGTGAGCAGGGGAGAAGAGTGTATTATCAGACTTGAAAATAAGACAACAAGTGATTATGTCTATGATTTTATAGTTTTATTGTTTACTCCATTTATGGATTGTTTAATTACTTATGTTACTCTTTAGGTGAACTCTATGCTCGGTCATTTTTTAAGAGACGGAGAGCCTCATCCCGTCGAGCCTGTAATTGATAACAGCCTCTATGATATCTATCAAATGTATCTTTATAAATTCAATATATGTGTTTATTAAAAGAATCAGATCATGACTTCTTCATCATCCTAAGTAATTTGCATGTTTAATCTCCCTCAAGTTTGCCATGTCCTGGGAGCCATATATCTTATATCTCAAACTAACTATTATATTACTAACTATTGTGTTTTCTGCATGTATTTTGTTCTACACGTGGAAGAGAACATCGGTGAGTGTACATGCATTAGTGAATAGTCTTCTTTCAGTTGAAAACGTTATGATAATCAGTTAGAGGCGGCAGTTTTGAGCCATTTTCCTACAAATAGGTTGATATGTGATAAGTGTGCCAAATATATGACGTGCTCTTTTTTGCCTCCTCTAACTTGTGATTCCTTAAACAAAGCCATGAATTGTTTGAAAATTATGCAGGTGGTCGTCTTCGCCATGCTTTTATTGGTATAGGATTGCAAGAAAGACCTTAAGCCTATGATTTCCAAGTTGCTCTTCCTGATTATATAAAGTACTTGTCTAATTCATAAATTCGATCACATTCTTCAATCCCATTTCCTTAAGATGTTTCAATTAATCACTCAGTTTTAAGTGCTTCAATTTTTTTAATGACTAAACATCATATACTGAATTAAGGTACCTTAATAATTTTTTTTAATTTTTATTATTATTATTTTTTGAGCTGTGGCAAGTGTGGAGGGTTGGTTGGGTAACGGTAAAACAAGTGACTGTAATATGGGTTCTGTAGTCTTCCTGTCCAATTTTCTTTGTAGATAAGTAGTTTCTCAATTATGTCACAGAAGTTATATTATTATGAGAATAATCTAATTTTTTGGTAACTTAAATTATGAAAACGAAGAAATCTAATATGTACCTATTTCAGCCGTGGGAACCAAAGGGTCAAACAAGTTTGGAGTTGTATTATGGGTTCCAGACACCATTCATGAGCTCCTAAAAACCACAACAGATCATTTGTGGTATTTTAGGGATGATCAAAAGTTTGAAGAATCTATAATTCAAACAAGAGTTGAAGGGGTCGTTGAAGGAATTAATGTGGCAAAGATTGAATCTGATCATGAAGATGTTTCAGAAGTTACCGAAGAACCCATAATTGATAAAAAAAATATTGGTTTTGATTATTGTCATTATTTTTATGTATCTATCATATAGTATGGATTTAATTAGTTATATGGTTTATCGTTATTTGATTATTATCATTATTTTGATTATTGTCAGTATTTTGCTGCAATATGAATCAAGATATATATATAGGTCATTACTTAACGCAAGTTATCTTAAGTATTTGACATATTGTTTCATTCTTGACTTTTACACATAAGTTTTGCTTTTATATCTTTACAGCCAAGAAAGCTAAATCACTTGGGATGTATTTAACAATTAATCTTAAAAACATGGGTGTAACATCTTGAAATGACAATCATTTGCTGAATAAATCTTTATGAAACCTTATTGTCACAATGATGATTACTGTTACCATTCGTATTATTTAGACCAAGTTTAAATAAGATCTAAGCCGCAAGCACGTGTTTATTTGCGTCTTCAAATATATGTTTTATAAATAATTATGACGGTTTTAAAAATAGTCGCATCTAGAGATAATAAAAGATATAAATTCACACAAAACAAATATAGTTGAGATATAACTATTAGTTCTACTAATAGTATGAACCCTGTGAGTGCACGGCCGTTATAACTAGTAATAATAATAAAGGAGAACCAATAAGATTCAATATTTTTTTACCTAAATCGTTATATGCGTTTGATTTATTTATATTTTTATTATTATTATTATTATTTTGGTAAAAAAAATTGTTAAACGTTACTTAATTGCTACGTTTAAGGTATTGAGACACGCAAAACGGCTTGTACATTTAATAATAACTGTTCATCTCCTGAATTTAACTTTTTTCAATTGATTATATGTACCACTAGTTATCTACGATTTTATTTTTCAATATTGCCCTTAAACCTATGTTTAGCAAAACCTTTCTTTTATAAATACTTTAGAAACTAGTGGACAATATTACTAAATTGAACCGGCCAGATCGGTAAGAAATCAAGTGTTGTATGATTATAAACGGACCATAATAGGTACCAACTTACCAGACAAGTCCTCGCATAAGGGTTTTTTTTCAAAATGAACTTTTAAATATGATTCGTTAGATTGATAGAAACACAAATTTTCAGCCCTACACGTGTATGACACGAATTTGTAGGCGACAAAATTATTTAGAATTGTATAAATTTTTGGTTGCGAGGAAATAGGCGAGTAATGGACGAACGGATTGTTCTTCAATTAGAATGGGGCGAGAAATTTAATTTGTGGCGAGGGACTAGGCGATTAACATGAAAATATATAAAACTGGGCGAGTAATAGCGATACTAAGGCGAGGGAATTGATTTTAGGTGATAAAACTTGAAAAATTAGATGGGTTGGGGGAGGGAATTAATTATGGGTGAGGGATGGGCGAGTAAATATATTAATATCATTTTTATTTCTTAATCTATTAATAAAAACATTTATATTTTAGTTTAGTCTTATCAGGCTAGATTGCAAAAGTTGAAGTCAAATATTTTTTCTGCAAAATTGGAGAAAATTGGAGTCTTGAGCTTAATGGATAGGTCCATTTTAGTAAACTAATGAAAAAATTTTCATTTTCGAAAATAGGATATAAGACATGTCCTATTTGGTAATTTGCTTTTTTACGTAATAATGATGTCCACTTAAAACATCGAGGATATAAAGAAGAAAAGTCGTGTTCCAAAAAGAAAGAAGAACAGTCTCCTAAAAATTGTCTAAAACTCCGTGAGGATCAAGGAAAAACTTGGCATGCACGAAAGTATTTTGTATCAACGAAAATATTAATAAGTCTAGCTACGTATAACTTACGTGGCAAGTTTTTATCCCACGCAAAGTTTCCTCCTATAAAAAGACTCAATACGCTTCAAAGTTTCTTCCACAAAGCACACAACAATGGCAGCTGAAATCATTAAACAAGCTGCGTTCAAGAAAAAAGTCTCAATCCATTCAATCGTACGCCTTCCCGATGGCGGCGCAGGTCTAGCAGGCCAAACTGTAAAAGTTGGCGGTTTCGTCAAAACAGCAAGAGAAGCAGGCAAAGGAGCTTTTGCTTTTATCGAACTCAACGACGGATCATGTCTAGACAGCCTCCAGCTCATGATTTACGCTGATGTGAAGCCGTTGCGTGAGGTTACTCCAACTGGCACTCGTTTAAGTGTGGAAGGAGTCTTGCAATTGCCTCCTCAAGATAAGCAACGGAAGCAGCGTATTGAGCTTAGGGTTTTGAAGGTTTTGCATGTTGGGAGCTGTGATTCGGAAACCTATCCGATTCCGAAGACGGAGTTAAAGCTTGATGGGCTTAGAGATATCCTTCATCTTCGGCCTAGAACTGACACGGTACCATTTTTTCTTTTTGGCTTCATTTTACTCGTATCATGTACGTGTTTGCTTGAAGGGTGTTTACGATTGCTTATCTTGTATGCTAATCTACTTATCTGCTTATTTTTAAGTAGAGTTTGTAATGTGTTTTGGATAATAGAGCGAAACTACTTTTGCATTTATACAAGTAACAAATCTATCCTATATATCTCCACTCCATTTGTTGTGATGATGATATGCTATCTGCTATATGAACTAGCTTCAAACATCTTGATAATGAATTCTTAGGTATTTGTACTTTTTATTTCAAAACTGTTACTTGGAAAAAAGTTTAAAAACCTTTCGGATGGGTACTAAAAACTATTAATGGAATTTGTAATCAAATTGTATTTTATTTCAATATATGATCGTATTGTTAGACGTTCGCTTGCAATTAGTATAACTTTTCCGATGACCCCGATTAGTAAAAGTAGATTGCAAGATGAATGTATTGACGATTACCGAGGGTAGTAGAGATTAATGTTCACCCATCTAGTTCTTTGTGTATATTTATTTTCTTCAGCTTCAATATTGTGGCTTTGATGTACTTATACTGATTTACGTTATTAGTTTGGTACGAGACATCCAAATATACTTCCGATCCTTTTCTAAAAAATAATCTGCTTCTCATCATTCCAGATATCTGCAATTGCTCGAATTCGTGACGAACTGACCCATGCAACCCACACATTCTTCTATGATCATAAGTTTAGGCTCGTACCAACTCCGATTATCACCAGTACTGACTGTGAGGGTGCTGGTGAAATGTTTCAAGTCACAACTCTAATAAACGATGCAGAGAAAATGGAGAAAGACAGTCTTCCAAAGCCTGAAGAAGGGTTTAAGACGAAAGCTGGTTTTTTACCTAAGAAAGACGGAAGGGTTGACTATGGCCAAGATTTCTTTTCACGCCAAACCTTTTTATCTGTTTCCGGACAACTTCAACTTGAGGCTTATGCTTGTGCACTTGATAACGTGTATACATTTGGCCCTACTTTTAGAGCCGAACATTCTCATACCTCAAGACATCTTGCAGAATTTTGGATGGTTGAGCCTGAAATGGCAGACGCTGATCTTGAGGTATTGTACCTCTTAATTATCATCATGCACTCGTGTTAATAGCTGTTTAAACAAATGGACTTAATAAATACATCTGGTATGAATGCAAAATATACATGGTAAAATAAGTGGATTTAACAGGTTGATGTAATGGGTCAACAAGGGTAAGGTTGGGTTGGTCGTTTGAAAGGTTTTTAATCTTATTTCCAAACTCCATTAATAATTGATGTACCAAAAGTTGATTACAAAAACTCTTACATCCTGAATGCATTGTCGTTCATAAAAGACCCCTTAGCAATAGAATTTGATAATTTCTGGACTTGATATAGAATACTGCATCGAGAAAAATTTAAAAATTTGCGGAGCATTTCTTGCCTATTATGTACTTCACATAACTGAGCATAAATATATATTGTGAATGTGCCTTTTGACTAAGAACATATTATATGTTAAAACAGGATATAATGGAGTTGGCAGAGGCATACGTTAGATTTATGTGTCAGTGGTTACTGGACAAGTGTTATGATGATATGGAGTTTATGGTTGAGAAGTATGATAAAAATGCTATTCAGCGACTACAAATGGTTGCTTCAACCAACTTTATTCGTCTTTCATACACCGAAGCTATTGAAATTCTAGTGGAAGCTGTCTCTAAAGGCCATAAGTTTGAGAAGAAAGTTGAATGGGGCATTGATTTGGCATCTGAACATGAAAGGTACTATCATATCATGCAATATAGTTTACTGGCACAATGTTTGTATTAATATCATAATGTTATGTTTTATAGATACTTGACAGAGGAGAAATTCAAGTCGCCTGTTATTGTTAAAAACTATCCAAAAGGAACAAAAGCCTTTTACATGAAAGTCGACCCTGACAACAAAACAGTAGCTGCTATGGATGTACTGGTGCCAAAGGTAAGCCTTTATACTTTTATAGTTACATGCTTGATCGTATTTTGCATCAAAATTTGGTATCAGATATATCAGTGACAGTGAGTCTAAAGGTGGCGGTCTTGACTTGTAAATTTTGTCGATTTGGGTTGTGATTTAATTCAAATGAGTCAAACGGTCAAAATGAAGAACATTTAGCTAAAAGTGAAACGGGTCAGATTGGTTGAGTGTCATCAAAATTCTCTATTTAATGCACGTCTAAATTTTTTCAATTCAAATCTTCTCTAATGTCTTTGATCAAATTTAATACATTGCTCATTTAAAATATATTAAAATGGACAAAAACTGTTTGTAGGCCTAACCCACGAAAACTTGTTACCCAACCCGTCCATCTTAGCCAACTTTTTATTAGTCTTGTATCGAAAAATTAGAAAATTATGCAAAGATCAGCCAACATATTGTGGTTCTATACAGGTAGGAGAGCTGATTGGAGGTAGCCAGAGAGAAGAAAGATATGATGTTATCAAACAAAGGTACGAAGAGACTGAAGTTCTATTCATAGAAGTCTTGATTTGAAAATATAAAATGGTAAACTGGGACTCTATATGCAGGATGCTGGAGTTGGGACTTCCTCTGGAGCCGTACAAGTGGTACCTTGATCTTCGTCGCTATGGAACTGTGGAGCACAGCGGCTTTGGTTTGGGGTTTGAAAGGATGGTCCTTTTCGCAACTGGAATGGACAACATCAGAGATGTGATTCCATTTCCAAGATACCCTGGAAGAGCAGATCTTTGAGATACATGAAGCCATATTAACATTTACAGTTTACTCAGCATATTACATTACTAGTATTACACAGTTTGCTTATAAGCAATTTCTATAAAGAATTGTTCATTTGAAAACAGTTCGCTATATGATTTATGAATGTAATAAGAATTTAACGAGTTGTTTATTTATAGCTAAAAAAAACAAGCAAGTTATATTATAGACGAGTGAAAAATATTTGCTGTTTATTACCATCCTTATTCCACGTTAGACTTGAACAAACACATTGGTAAGCTTATGTCGCAATAATTCTTAGAAATGTCTTCAACGAGACTAGAACCCACAACCTATTGGTTTATGGACAACTCACATACAACTAGGCAAAATGCCATGGGTGCTTAATAGCTTAACTACTTGTATGCGACATGTACAAGGACAGCCCAACAACACACGACAAAGACCAATAAAACCTTCATATTTAATGCTAACTTAAACTTGCATTCTTCAATCAATCTGAAAAGACAATTTCAGCACCCCAAATTACAACATACAGACAATTTAATTAATTTGCAAGTAATTATCACAAAAGTGAACATTTGTAAATTATTATCACAAAAACAAGGTGTCATTTTTTGACAATCCAAATTAGATAATGTTAAAGATGGAAGCACTTTTAAGCCTGATGTCTAAAGTTATGATATCAGAAAATGTCTAGACCCACTGTCAAATTGATGTCTAAAATAATATACAAGTTATGAGATACAAGTCATTATATAAGAAAAAAGCCAACACACGTCATCCGCACATTTCAACGACCCCTTCTCTGTCGCGAATTTAATGAGAGACACAATGTTCCATGAGCTCCGCAAAATTTGAAGTGCCACGAATAAACGGATGTGCTTTCCACTGTTGCAAAATTTGAGAAGCCTTTATAGGATGTCAATGAAACTATTAACATCTGCATTCTGCAAATAATACAAAATAATGAGTCATTGTGAGATGTTAATATTTGATGTAAGCCACGACACACAAAAGAAAACTAGGGAAGCGTAGAACTCACATGAAGGTTCATTCTCGAAAGTAAAGGGTATTCACCTTTGTTAACATTAACATAGGACCCTTTTGAGCCCCCTTCTCATTCATTTAGGATATCCATTTTGACATCCGTGACATCAAGCTGCAGAATTTCAGCTCTGCAGCCAAGAATAGAGCCAATGCTGCATCAAAGCAAAACAAGATATTAAGTAACTCAGGTAAAACCAAATTTACATCAATTATAAGTATCTCACATTTTGATTATAGTTTTCAATTCTGATAAAGCTTTTATGCTTAATTAACCTAGTTACCTTCATTCTAGGGGTCAAAAGTTTCTCTTTACAATGAACATGTAAAAGAGAATTAATAGAGGTGGCAAGGGTTGACCCGAGAGACTCCCAAAATTTTCTACTTTAATGTTAATTTTGGAAAAAGGATTTACGGAGATTTTATGATATAATTTACTCTTTTGGACTTGTAACCCTTAAGCAACTTGCTCTTTTTTTGGCTTGACACGCTTGACCCATCGAAATAATACATAACCTAAGTCAACTAATTTACAAGTGTAAGTCAACTAATTTACAAGTGTAAATGGGCGAAGTTGCCACCTATAAGAATTAAACACATCTCCCGGTTTGTTATTATTTTTAAGGGTACTTCAGACAACGCGGATGATGTTAGGATGGATGTAAAGTCCACTGTTACAGTTCTTCGTGGAACATAATACTCTGCATTCATTAACCATCACATACACACTCCTAATGCCACATGTTACATCCAATTGTAACTGCCAAAAAGGTTTTTAATTTTCATGATATCTTGTTAAACTTCTACGCATACTAGTTCGGGTGGACGTGAACACACACAAAATATTGTTGATAACGCTAGTTATAAATTAATCACATGCGAGGACCAAAAAAATTAAAATTTCTTTATTAAGTCAGGAGGCCTCTAGGTTTGTGTATATTTGTCAGCAATGACTTTATACAATGGTGGTCAATAGAGACCACATAAATGCAGAAGGTCAGGTTTGTCCAATAAGAAAGTTATTCTAGAGGTGGACAAATGTGCAGGATGGGTCAAACTGGGTAGATCCGTGATAATAATAAAAAAATGATTCACAAAAACTATACTGTAACAATAATAATCTAACATCTTGAATAAAATGGTTTAGAAGTTCGAGGTTTAGATAAAATAGATGATTTAAACTAGTTTGACCTGTCAAAGCTCAAACATAGCGCAAATCAAGTCATTTCAAAGTTATTCCAACTCGATTCCTATATGTGTGAGATGAAAATGAGTGGGTCAGATAAGTATTCCCATACCTAGGATGGGTCCGTCCAAGATCTCCATGAACAAATTCCTTGATGTAAGTTCCAGCCTGTCAAAGATAATCGAATAATTAGCGGCATAGCATCACAAACTCATAAAAATAGTCAACTAGGCATCCCACATTATAGTGATGGTCCATCAACTGTAATCTGCATACCAGGTTCAGAGTTTCAACTGTAAAGCTACAAGCATTTGTATTGAATATACAAATGGCTAGGATACAATCTCTTGATCACAGCTCATTTTAATATTAAATGGTTTGATGACATGTTCATTTCTTCTAACTTACGTTGATGCACGGTATAGATTTTTTGTTCCACCTAGAAAATCTTTACAAACAAGTGTAATCTTCCCTAATTTATATTGTGTTCACTGAGTAAATACACATTTTCTTTATTTGCAAAAATCTTGTTTGTACATAACCAACCCAGCTATGCTGTAGTTAGTTTTAAATTAAACAGACTAAATATGTTTACACCATCTCACATAAAACCGAACTAAGTAGAAGACTAGAAGTATACAATAATTGTGTTAACATCATCTCTTCTAAACCAAACAAAGTAGAAGCAGATATGCGATAATGATGAAGTTTATCATGATTCATGTTTCAACATGAACAATGCTTAACAAGATGGCATCTAAATAAATGTACTCTACACATATAACTAACTGTCAACATTATTCAAACAATGATTACAAGTAAATCTAACCTGAGTGCAAAGATGGAGTAGAAAGTACTGAGAACTCCCAGCAATTTCCTCAATTTTCATCCTGGCATGACAAAAATATAAAATCAGAAGCTAATATCATAAACACACTATAAATAGGCAATCAAAATAAGCTAAATAACATGAATAATAGAACAGATAACTTTTCTGGTTTGTACCAATGAATAATCTTTTCCCGATCTAGGGGACTTCGACGATGAAGAACCCTTACTGGCGTTCTCTGCAAAACTTTCTGCCAAAACCAACAGAGAATAATTGTCACAAAAATAATCTTATAGCTGAAAAGTAGGGCAAACCCGGATTGCATAACCATTACACTTACAATAGATATTTCAAGAACCCACAAATGAATTTTAAAAAGGCACAACTGAGACGTCTTTCTTGATTTCTGACTTCTATTAATCTCTAACGAATTTTTTTTGTTAACATAGTCGGACTATTTAAGGATAATAACCCATTGTTGGTTCCAGAAATAGAAGAAAGTGTATATAGCATAAACTTTACTATACAGTAAAGGTAAGAATGTTGACCATTAACTAACCAATGCGTAATTTCAGGTTATGTTTTATCCATAATGGGGTCAAACAGGTTTAAAAAAAGTTTAACGGCAAAAAAGAGTTAAAATTCTCCATATGTGAGCTTTTAATGCATGTAACATCCTCTTTTTAAAAATAATATTATTTTTAAGACGACAATTTTTTTTTATTGTAATCATATTTGTAAATGTTTTATAAAAAAAAGTGAACAAAACACGTTTTGGTCCAATTCGACACCTAAAATCTCTATACTTATTTTGTGTTTCATAACTCTTAAAATGCTAAAACCAATAGACAGTTATTCCAGATGGAGAGTGTATACAACGGAAGATATTCATGCAACAACTTACCAAATCCTTAAGGGAAGATACTGCTAGCAAATCATCATCCTTAATATCGCGAGATATCCATACCAAAGCAGCATATTGTTTCTGCTTTTCTGCTTCCCCTTCACGCATTAAGCTCCATACTTGATTATCCAAAACCTTGAGATGTTTTACTCTAACCAGGTTACTTTCCAGACTATTAATCTTCTTTTCCATTTCCTTAACGGATACCTCAGAAGGGATATGACGTGCATTTTGTACCTCAATCAAAAATGGCCTACCTGAACCCAACATCCTTACCTGAAATAAAAAGTTATTTTCATATCAGAGTACCATTTATTAGACAAAAAAGTGTGTTGATAAGTTTAAAAACCCTGTATACATCAATGTCCTCTCTCCCAGCAGCATGAAACTTGTAGCCATCACCATTACAGATGGGAAGGATGTTGCCACCAATCAGTTCCTACAAAACCATCCATTTTTTTTACAATTTTTAGAAAAATTAATATACAGTGAACTATGACTATTAAATGAAACTTAAAGTGGTGCATACCTCAACAGACGCCTCTCCCTTTCTTTCGTCATCAATTATCCAACGGGTCTGACTCACGTTGCGTGAGAACTGCAATAGAAATAGGGTTATATATATTAGTAAGTTACGTATCATTAAACCAAGCCAATGTCAACATTTATTGGAGATGCTGGATATGTTTCGTAACAACTTATACGGGCAGTGTATAATTTAGACAAACTTTCCCTCAGAACAGAAGAAAGACTGTCATGCTTGAGTTGATTCCAAACATCAGTTTAGGGGATCTGTGGACAATAGGCCTAATTATGCTTATGAAGACATTAACTTTTTATTAACATCTTCAAAATGCTATAATTTTGTTTTTCATGGTTTCTAGAATCACACATTTGGTACTTTTGTGGAATTCATTAAAATTAGTAAACTTAAGATTGATTTCGTGTAAACTGAAGGTCCTTGTACAACTATCCTACATAGGCACACACGGTTTATTTTGTGAGCTTATGATATTTGAAGCTAGAATAAACCTACATATGACATCAAGTAGCACAATGACATGACATCTGAAACATGGGATAACGGCCATTAAGATGTTAACTGCATTGAAAACAGGTTTCAATCACTAAACTTCATCATTAATCCATCTTGATTAAAAGGTTTCCTTTAATTCTAATGTTGCTTATTACCATTCACATAAATCCAATAGGTTCTAAATTCATAAGATAGTTTTCATCCATATATCCATGAGGAGGCTATCCCTTTCTCAATACTTAATAGTTTAGTGGTCAAGGGTATAAATAACATAGATTTCACTGCTTGAAAATATGTCTGCCTGTTAACCCCATGAGTTATTAAATTATCACGTCTAGATGCCATAATATTCTTGAAATAAAGCTGATGCATGAAAGACTTGATCCTAGAGCAAGGGCTACAACAACCAACAGTATTGGCTACGGCATTAAGAACCTGAATCAATAAGCTTGTGATTTCAGGGCTAACCAATACTAAAGTGCTATTTTTAGAAGTCAAGGATGTACAGGGGACAATTTAAACCGTTGCCAATATCTAAGTGACTCATCATAGGGAAATTTACATGGTGTTAATGATTGATATCAAGCTCAATATGTATGAGCTTAAAAACGGCACTACATTTTAAAACAAGAGCTTCACATGTTCCCAATTGATAAGAAACACGTCCTTCACAGTAGAGTAGCCTCTAATAAGATGAATTCCCAGGACTCGTAACATAAAAATGCATATAATAGAGATTAGAGAAGCATGATTGCCAAATTAGATTTAAACATATGAAGGCAATCAATTATCTTCTCAGTCAGCAAACACACACAGAAGAGGTATTTCAGGAAACCGGTATTCAGTCTAACAAAGTCAAAAGCTAAGTCAGACATTCAGGTTAAGATACCTTCAAATATCGACCACCAATGTAAATAGGCGCCCTGGAACAAACCAAGGTCATGTGACAAGGTTGGCCAACCTACGAGGAAAGAGAAAAGCAGACAAATGGTCAAACACTCATAGTATCAATTCAATATACGGACTTATAAATTCATAGGGCTACTTATCCTAATGCCTCAATAGACGTTACATTACCTTTCTCAGTAAAGAATTAGACTCCGAAACATCACCACCTTGCATTGTCCCATTAGTACATTTGACAAGTCCATTTCCTGCAATAACAATTTAAAGGAATCCCAGTTACGCACATAAAATATACTGAGAGCTCTTGAAGCGGCCAGGTAATAAAGCTGTCAACTCCTATGCACTTGAGAAGATGAAAACATAGACACAAGAAGCATATGGAATCAAGGCATAATTTGTCCATGATCAAATTAAATGGTTCGGCATTTATATCGTTTGTGACCTGATGTTAGCAAGTGAAACCTATTCTATTTAAATACAGGCATAGCGAAAACTGATTATCCTAAGCAAAAGAACAAGTAAGCCCATACATGCCTGATTTTATCCTCTTGTTGCTTTGGTTTCTCCCCGTGCTTTTTTCAGCAGATGTAGCATCAACATGCTCATATGTTAAACGAATGCGAAAATCACTGACACTGGATTTAACACCCTGCAATAAGCGAATTACATAAACAACAAGCTTTGTGAAGATTCCTACTGCATTTATAAAAGTTAATCTTTTAGATGTTAGTCTCTGAATATAGTTGATGCAATTGCTAATGGATGTACACTGGTGTTACTTATATAGTTATCAGTGAGCTTGCAAACTCATAAGTTTGACCTAGCAAGTAGCAATGTAGCTCGTTTCAACAATGGGAGTAAATGTTTCTCCAAAGTTAGCAGGCAGGAAAGTCAAGTTACCAATAATTTTTCGAGGGGAAGTGTCATAGATAGCTTGAGGGCATCCTTTACTGAAACATGCTCAGAAGAGAACTTCTCCTGAAACCAAGCTTCCGAAGCATACTTGTTTTTCATATATGATCTGCCCAAAAAAAATATATGAATTGTATAATGAGACGGAAACCAACTATATACAATTTGGGAATCTGTGATAAACTAGTTAAGCGACCTTATAAAAGTTTACATGTTCGTGCAGAACAACTTACATAATCAATTGTTCATTTTCTGTGATAAGCGTTGGCAACGAAACTTCAAGGGTAAAACCGGAAATTTCGTGGCAATTTTCTTTCACGCTTTCAACAACTGCTGTGGCAAAGTCCTCGGCATGATCTTTCTCCACCAACATATCTTTATCGTCGTGATAATTGAACTGCAAGACACCTAAGCAAACTGAGCATATGTTTGACTTCACTTTTGACTCTTGGGACGAGTTCAAACTTTTCACATCTTGGGTTTCTTCAGAACTCTTGGTCACCGATTCTTCCACATGTGCTGCTTTTTGGATGACGGAATACAGGTTTGTTGGGGAGAGCATGGCATAAATACCCTCGTGAATGTTAAATAGCCGGAATATGCATCGGACACACACCTGCATCACATGAAAGCAGTACAAAAACTCAATAATCACGATATGAAAAGTAGCAATGTAAAATGACTACTTGGATTTTCTAATAATCATCCTAACTTGATTTTAATACATAGGTACATACACATCTTCTAAAATGACTACTGCACTAACGATTATGGTGATGTATCTCAGACTTCGGTCTTATGAAAGCAAAATTAGTGAGAGTACATTTCAGATTATGTTAGAACTTAAAAGGATAAGGCAGAGTTCACCCTGATGATGAATCAACTTCTAATTCTTTGTTAAGAGCATCTAGAAAAGTATTATGGTCTTTAAAAGTTTAAATACCTTTGGCCCCCTCTAATGTCAGTTCGTTTAGGCAGGCTAAAAAAATTTGATGATAAAATTTGTATATATATTTTCAAATGATTGCATGCGTTATCAAAGTACCAGTATGGCTAACAACAAAATGGAACACAAACTTTGAATACTATGTAGGGTGGGAATGTCTAGTGGTGGTGCTAATACCTATGATATGAAAAAAGAAGAAAAGAACTGAGACCGATAACAAAGGGATGTGCCATTGCTAGATATAATTTAGCCTAAGGTTATACACACGTAATAACAAATTCAAGAACTTTTAGCAGCACTGAATTGAAATGGATCATAAAACAAAACTGAAATGAAATGGATCCCTGAAAGTTACGCTTAAAGCTAACGAACTTTCCTTAAATAGGAATGATATAACTGAATATATATGAATCAACCCGACTTCCTTTTAAAACTATGAAACACATGCATCTACGAACTTGTTGAATAACAGGCACATAATGGTGTCCTTTGATTTGCAGCAGATCAAGTATTTCCGCATAGTGTGAACAATATATTACGTCGCACGAAAAACCTGATATCTAGCTTGCGGAATAGAACAGTTTAGAGAACTCGACACAGTTTGAAGAAACCTTATGCAACAGAAAGTAAACAACACACGATATAACCCTAGCCAAAAGAATTAGTATTGAAAGAATGACCGAACCTCCCTTTATAGAGATGAGGGGCAGGAAAAACCTAAATCCTAACAGAGTGCACAGTAGTGCTATTCATTGTTTGCATATCAGTTGATATACGTATACGAGGGTGTGCGAGGTGTGCTACTGCACAGGGCCTTAAAGTTTTAGGGGCTTCAAAATATATACCTCTTTATATAGTTGTGGCCTAAAAAATCATTTCCATCATCAAAAAGTTGACGATATATGAAATTTTGTTCTAGATATCTGTTAAACTTAACTTCAAGTGGGCGAAAGTGATTAAAAATATATATTTTTAATCATCATGTTTAGTTATCATAAAGTGGTTTTTGCACGGCACTGACTCTCAGTATATCAATGAACTTGTAATTGCTTATCTAAACACCTCATTTCCTAATGATACAGCCTAATAAGCACCTTTGGATACGACATCTAATACTTTATGTCACTCGAATAGACAAACACTGAAAAACAACTAATCACATTTTGGTACAACATAAACAAATAAAAACATTCACTGAAAAGGCAATGTCAATAACTTAACTGAACTGATTTAAATATATATAATATGTATTGTGTAACATCCCACCTACTCAGACCACAATATTGTCCGGTTTGCCCGCGGGCTTTGCTTTTGTGGCCCTCATGTGAAGACTTCCCGGCAGGTCATCCAAGCCGGTACTACTTTCACATGAGCACGCTTAACTTCCTAAGAACTCCACCGACAAAACGCGTTGCGGCGAATGTTATCTTATGAACCCAACATCTCTCCGGGCCACAGCCGATGTGGTAGGGTGTTACATATTGATAAAACATAATATTAATGACTATAAAAACTGAAGCACGATTGGTAAAAGCATACTATAATAAATTAGTCTAGTAAATTGATGAGAAATAGTAAGTAAGGTACGTCGTGATGAAGGAGGTCATTGAGAGCGTGAGGAGGGAGATCCAATTCGAGAAGCTTCATCTCGCCACCGTCGTCAGAGTTAACCACCGTTGTTGTTGTGGCTATGGATTCGTCGGTCATTATGAAAGATTCGGTGTGGGGTTTATGGTTTATGATGCTTTCCGTACTTGTGTCTGGTTGTTTGGGTTACTTTACTATTTGAGTTAACTACGGTCGGTAGTTGTAACTGGATTTCACTTTTTGTCCATTTGTTCAAAAAGTTGCGATTTTAGTCCAAAATGCATAGTTTGGTTCCACTTTTGGTCAATTTTTCAACGTTACAGTTAGTTAAGAAATTGTGTGGCAACATTAGTCCTTTAACCACTAAGTCGTTACAACGTTAGTTTATACCAAGATCATTTGCAACGCAAATTTTCTCAAGGCTACTTAAAAAATTCTAAAAAAATTCAAAAAAACTTCTAATAAATGTTTTTTTGTCGAATTTTTTTTTTCAAAAAAAATAATTCGAAATTTTTTTTAAGAAATAAAATCTCAAAATTTTTTTTCAAGAAAAAAAATTTTCTTAAAAAAATTCTAAACCTAAAAAAAAAATTAGAAAAAAATTTTCTAAATTTTTTTTTCTAAAATAAAATTCTAAAAAAAAATTTCGAAAAATATTCTAAAAAAAACTTTTTTTCCGAAAAAAATAATTTGAGATTTTTTTTAGAAAAAAAAATCTAATTTTTTTTTTCTTCTAGAAATGGACTAAAACTATATCAAAAAATTTTTAGACATGTTTTTTAGAAATTTTGTACTAACCCATATCAAAATGGACTAAAACCATATCAAATTTTTTTTTATCAAAATGATAGTTTGGTTTCGCTTTTCTAAAAATTTTGTACTAGTTTCACTTTTTCTAAAAAGTTTTAAAAATAGACTAAAACCATATCAAAATGATAGTTTTAGTACATTTTTTTAGAAATTTTTTAGTCCATATCAAAAATCGCAAATGTCAATGCTAAAAAATTTCAAAATTGGCAATGCTAAAAGAATTTCTAATTTTTTTAAATTCTATTAAAAAACGTGGTGTAGTGTGATCTTTTGGTATATATTTTTTAAAAACGTGTATACATTTTACACACATTTTGCAATGTATATAATGCTTACAATGTATATACATTTTTAAAAATTTTAGATTTTTTTTAGAAATTTTTTCGAAAAAAAAAAGTTTTTTTAGAATATATTTCGAATTTTTTTTCGAATTTAAAAAAAAATTTCGACAAAAAAACATTTTTTTCGAATTTTTTTTAGAAATTTTTTTAAAGGACTAACTAAATGAAAGGACTAACGTTGCAAATGTTGCAAAAGATCTTTGGTATAAAGGACTAACGCTGCAAAACGATCATTAGGTTAAAGGACTAATGTTGCCACTTTTACAATTAGACTTAACTAATCAACTAACTGCTTAGAAAAATGGACCATAAGTGGAACCAAACTATGCATTTTGGACTAAAATCGCAACATTTTGAATAAATGGACCAAAAGTGAAATCCAGGTACAACCACAAGGACCAAAAATGTAGTTAACTCTTACTATTTTACTCCGTATTTTCTTTTCTATTTTTATTTGGAGGTGACACTCTTTTAATTCATTGCCACATTTTATTTTAAAATGTCTCATTTTTATACATTTTTACCCTCCTGAGGGTATAAATGTCAAGACACTTTAAAATAGAGCGTGTTAATCAAGTTGGAAAATGTGCAAATCACCTTCCATTTTTATTCGGTACCGGCTTGTAGTTTAAAACTCAAAAATTTGCATATATCCCTATAATACAAGTTTTTAATGCATGGTGTACAATGCAACTTAAGCATATTTTGAGTATATAATGCAAATATACAAGTTTTAGTGGGTATATATGCAATTGCCTCTTTAAACTTTATATTTTATTTGTGTAAAATGATAGTTTAATGATCATTCATCAGTTAATCAATACTTTTATTAAAGTTATGTGATAATAACAATAGAGGAAAGTTTCATATAGACCAACATTTATTTATGAAATAAAGCACAAGATCTCAACCATCCATCTTTCTTCTATCCAACATTTTAGATTAATTAGCATTTTAAAATAAAAATATACTGAGGGGCATTTTAGTCATTATGTATTTTATACCACACACCCCAAGCACACACTCTCGACTCTCAAACTCTCTCACCCCCAAACCACCGCCAAACCCTAATTCGGAAAATCATTCCATTAAAATGGACATACGAGGTAAAATAGCTCTATCTAAAGGCGATTCGTTGGCCAAATTGATTCATTGCTACTTTCCGATCAAAATAAGCTTCGAAATGAAGATTCTGGTATATTTTTAGCTTATTTTGTTATATTAGTCAGCATATGTTGCTTCATTGCTTATTTTTTTATTATTTTTTATTATTTTTTTTATAGATGTGAGATGTTGCTTATTTTGATTTTAAAACTTTTTTTGGAATGATATTGCTTGGTGATGAGTTATATGAATCAGTTGATTGAAGTTGTGATGGAATGATTGTTTGGATTAGCTTATTTCAGCCAGTAGATTGAAGTTTTGTGATCGGTTAGCTTATTTTGTTGCTTATAGGAATCAGTAAACTAAAGTTTGTGATCGATTAGCTTTTTTTTATCTTCAGATGTTTGTGACTATCTTGATATATGAAATGGTGAATTTAAGGTTTAGTAGTTAGAATTTTGCTTAGTTACAGACTAACGTGAACTTCTTGTAAGTATTTACTTTTTTGTTGTAAAGTGATTCATACAGAACCCCATGATTCATACAGAATCCCATGTGATTCTTTGATGAATCTCTTATGATTCATACAGAACACAAGTGATACAAGATGAATCCCTTGTGATTCATACAGAATCACATGTGAATATCATGTTATTCATGCTGAATCCCAATTGACATTTTCCAATAATTCTAGTAATTTATGCTCTTTTTTTAATAACTTTGTAGAAAACGCTGTTTGCTCGTCATCTGAAGCTGTATGGTCACAAAAAACATGCTAACATTGTTAAAGTCAAGCCGAAAATCCCAAATCTCAAGTGGAGGACCAAGAAAAATTCCAAGATTGCGGTATTTTCAATATGTTACATATGGAATCTTACACCGTTGAAGCTGCTGGGAAATGGGATTGTGGGCTGGTTGCCGAGTCTGAAGGGCAGTCTAACATGTTGAGGCGATTGAGATTCAAGTATGCCACAAAGATATTGTTACACGAGCTTAATGAGCATGCGGGTAAGATGTTTGAATTAGCAAAGGAGTTTGATAAACTTCCTTCCCGTGAAAAGATGTCTATAATTGTTGAAGCATTTAGGAATAGGGAGTCACGTGAGCGCATCTAAGCATTCAAGAAAATCGTCTTTTGTGAATGGTAGAACGTGTGGAAAACTAGAAGGGGGGTTGAATAGTTTTACCGATTAAAACTTAGTTTTCAAATATTTAGATCAACTTATGTCAATCTATTTAATGTGTGTGTTGGATGATGATAGATAAAGCATATAAACAAGTAATGCAAAGATAAAGAGTAAGGAACACAAAACCATGACATGAGTATTTATAGTGGTTCGGCTACAAGGACACCTTCTTGCCCTACTCCACTCCCCGAGTTCCTCACTGAGTTCGAAGTTAATTACACAACACAAGCTCCTTAATGTGGCGGAGAAGCCTTCACAACGCCGCCTACTTTATCCTGCATTGGGTTAAGCGTATTAATCGTTTCTTCCACGAGGTAGAACCAAACCAATCACAACATCGCCTACACTTTATTCTAAGACAAGGCTAGATACCGAATTCCATTACAAAGGAGGAACTACTACCCAACACTACACCAATACACGACTATTCCAAAGGAGACACACTCCTTATTACAATATCATAAGGATATCAATATCCTTTAACCCAAATTATCTATCTTATACATCGATGCACCATATCGAATGTACTCCCTAGGCACCTTTCACTAATGCCTTCGACTTGACCTTTTGGCACATTTCACTAATGCCTTCGACACGACCCTTTGGCACCTTTCACTAATGCATTCTACTTGACCCTTTTGCACCTTTCACTAATGCCTTCAACACAACACTTCTAAGGGGGGAGAAAATAACTATCAACAAGATAACTTTAGTAGTCTTGATGATGACTGGTATGTGTAAAAACACATACCATTTCTTTACCAAAACAGACCCAAAATAACCAGAAAAGGGCCGTTTATGTCTAATATTTGTTGGTTTCTTGAGTTTATGTAATGTGCAGAACGTAATTTGACAAAACACACAAAGTTAAAGACAAATCGCATAAAAAATCAGCACCTAGAAGAAAGAGAGTGCAAAAGCCGGCCGAAAATCGTGACGAGTAAAATTTGAAGTTTTGGATAATTAATGACTCCCTTTTCATTTTTCTCATTGTACAAAATAAACCCTTTAAAAATAAAACCTTTCAAATTAAATCCTAAAAATAAAAGTCAAAGGTCATAACTCATTTTTAACCCTTTCACCTAAACTGCCCTGTCAAACACTAAACCCATTTGACCCCTTTCTCCCCAAATGAACCCCTGCCAAGAACCAATAGACCTTTCCCTTTACCCTTGGTCAAACGAGTCAAACCACAATAAATAAATACCAAAAAAAACTCACCTCGTCAAATTTTACCCCAATTCCTTAGAACCCTAAAATGCCCCGTACAAAATTAACCAAAATTACAGGAATTAAGGGTACATTTGTCCTTCCATCTGACAATTGCTAACACATGGGAATGCCACCTTGGCAATTCGTGTGCCAAGGTGAGCAATGATTGGTCGATGGGATGTCATCAGGAGAATCAAGGGGCGAGATTGATGATTGATTGATGGGATTAAGATCAAGGGATGTTATTCACTCAAAGAAGCACAAATTGATACCTTCCTGAAGCTTCTGAAGGTTTAGCTCATCTATTCAAACCCCTCATTTTCACACAGCTTAGGTGTAGAACTTGTAGGTGTAATTTAAAGTGTAATTCTTTATAATGTTCTTAAGTTTTTAAACAGTCTTGTATTTCTAATTCATTGTTTTGTAATCGGTCTTCAATTAATGAAAGTTTATTTTTAAGTGCAAATTCTCATAGTTTCTTATTTACTATTTTAATCATTCAAAACTGCTTATTAACTGTTGTTTGAATCCATTTAGCTTATAACACTTTTAAAATCTCATGAAAACCAGTTAAGTTCTCTCACTTGCGTAAGAAAACTTAAAACCGCTAAGCATCTAAATCAATGAAGATCGAGTATATGAGTCTCGTCGTATGTCCCAAATGAAATACAATGGATCAATCAACGTCTGTAGTGATCGGAAGTTTGAAACTAAGAGATATAAGAGATTGTGATTATAACTACGTAAATATCACACAAATACAAAGGCTAAAATGCAAACTAGAGGAAATTAAAAAGATAAAACCTATTAAATAAACGCTATCACTATATTTAAAGTGATGAACGCTAAAACCTAAAACTTACGTAAAAAAATAAAAATAATGCGAAACATACAAAATAAAACGTGAGTTCTAAGAAATAAAAGTCCTAAAAATATGAAAAATACATTTTTACAAACCTAATGATATGAGAAAATTTATAGAAAAGGAAAATTATTTTTATAACTAATTACCTAATTATTATTAATTAAAAACTATTTTAAACTATTTAATAATACTCTAAAAAAAAAGAAAATATGAAATAAGACTAGAAAAATAAAATTAAGACTTAGAAAAATCTAAAATATGATACAACTAATTTTAAAACTGAAAATATATTTTTTTGACTTTTTATATATTTATTATTAATTTAAAACTATTTAAAACTAATTAAAATGCTAGAAAATACAAATTTAACTAAGAAAAATCTAGAAAAATACTTTTTTGGCTTTTTATATTTATCTAAACTTAATAAAATTGAAAAATTATTTTTTGAAGCTTTTTCTAATTTTTTATATTAAAAGCTATTTAAAAATGATTAAAAACTAATTTAAATTATGAAAAATAGCTAAACAACTTGGAAAAATCTGAAAATTTAAGGAAAAATCTAAATTAATACTAGGAATATGAGAAAAATGAGAAAACAAGTGCTTGTGTGGAGGATTATGAATCTGCTATCCAAAGTGCTTATTAATAAGCACTTTGATAAGCTAAAAGCTCACCAAAGGCTACCAAACTGTTTACCAAAGCTAGAATAAGCTTAATGTGACTAAGTGCAACTTAAATCAACAATCTTGAACCTCTCGATTCACAGATACAACAGATTTGATGTTTGAGTGTTTGAGCTAAAATCAGCCTGAAAACCAACTCTGAGGCACAAGCACAAGCTTGAATATAAGCTAAAATGAAAACTATGAATAGGAGCCCTGACTAGACCTCGGGTGAGACCAATTGCAAAATTAATTCAAACCATGGTGAGCTATTTTGAGCTCAGGTAAATGATGCAAAATCGAGTAAAACTCGATTTCACCGAAGTTCAGCGAGGTTACACACGAGGCCTGCGTTGAGCTTATGCACAAGCTCAACCGTAGAGCTTAAGCCAAAAGTGGATATGAGGTCTTAAAGACAAACAAGAAAACTACTTATAGACAAAATTTCAGACCTTGAAAAGCTTTTAATAAAACCTCAGTGATCAGCCGATAGTTTGCATAAATCCAAATGTTTTGAAATTTTGACTTTTGAAAATGATAGAACTTTGACTTTTGCCAACTTTAGATCCAATTTTAAGACTGGTTTTGATGTTATTTGATGTTATAAACCTAATGCAAGTGAGAATGATGATTTCCAAACACAAATTAATGATTGCAAGTCCTAAATCTCAAAGCAAGACAGTTGGATACTTGATAAAATGTTGACTTTAAGCACTAGCAAACCCGTTAATGACCAAACCGAAGTTCAAATATACTTGAGAAACATGAATCAACAAAACTTAACCATTGAAAAGACCATTAAGACAGATGGATAAGTAAATCCAAACACCCTTGTAATTGACCTGCTATGCAATAAACTTGAACCAAACACTGATCCAACTTATAATAATGATCAAACTATATTAATATAACTTAATTAAACCTATTTGAACAGATTTTAACTAACTTGACAGGGAAACAGATTATGCCATTAAACTAAATGATAACTTACAAGATGTCCCATAGCCACTATGGCTTGAATCCAAGAACCAAGAACCACTACCTAATTCAAACCAACCCAAATCACTCCAAAGCAACCAGCTTCAATCACCCATTCACCATTTCCAATACCATATGCTCACCCATTGACTTTTGTTGACTCGTGATGCAAAATGAATGGAAACTAGAGTTCGAGCTAGTGAAAGGTTGTAATAAGCTTACACAAGCTTATTTTAGCTTGAAAAATAACTTCTAATCACTTGCATTTAAGTATTTGAGATTGCACATTGAAACAAAGGAGCTAGAACTTGCATTTGTAAACATAAACCTAAAATGGATGCTTGAAAATAATTGAAATACACTTAAACACATAAGTTTGATACAATTTAACCAAAAGATAAGTCAAATCAAAATAATAATTTAACATAAAACTTACATTAAGAAATTTTAAACTAAAATTCTACTACTCCATTTGCTTTCTTCCTCTCTCTTTTATATTCCAATCTCATTTTCTCTTTCTTCTGATTCTTTCCCACCATTCTTGACCCTGGATTGCTTAAAATCATCTCAACCGCTTAAATTCGACTTTACCAATTTTGTTAACCGCCAACCGTTGATTGAGGGGGGGAAAGTGCATTAAATGCACTTTGGAAGGTAGTTGTGATTGGGGACATGGTTTGAGTGTTCGAGGAGGGGGACGGGATATGGTCAAGTTGCAGAGAAGCAGTCAGATGGTGGACTTTGGCGCAAGCGATATTGACTAAGGTTTGACCACAAGTGGTATTATTAGTGAGGGTTCACAATTCCAACTGACAAATGCACGTGAAAGGGGTCATAATGGTTTGCGCGGCTTTAACTAGAGGGACTAATGGTGTAAATCAAACCGCAAGGACTTAGGTCAGCCAACATCTCAAACTTGTTTCAAGGGACCAAAAGTGACAACTTTCAAAAGTATAAGGACCAATGTTGCCATTTTGCAATTTTCCAGGGCCATTTTCGCCAATTTTGAAACTTAAAGGACTAAACTTGTAATTTTCTCAAACTTTTCATATTTTTCACCAAAGGACTAAATTTGATAACTTTTGATTTTAAAAGGACCTTTGGTGATTTATACTTTTGAAATTCGGCTCAGTGGACTATTTTTGACAATTTTTGAAACTTGGGATCAAACCGCACTTTGCAAAATTGATATGTTTTTCATCCGATTTTGATATTTTTGCATTTGAAACACATAAAACACCGATTGTGATATTTTTGACCATTTTGATGTGTTTCGAGTGTTTTTCATGATTTTGCGCTTTATTTAGTACACAAAAATGATGAGTATTTAGACACTCATCAATCCCCACATCGAGATATTGCTAGTCACTAGCAATGATTTGAGAAAACATAATGGATTTTAATCTCTTTACCAAAAGCCATTACTTCTCGAGTAGCCAAATGTTTCCCACCAAGTAAGAACCATGGTACAATCGATAACCATGTGATTTTGAGCAAAACCACCGCCTTTCAACGGATTTGATTTTTGTTCTACCGTAAGCATTCTCGGACTAGCCAACTCTTTAGATAAATTATCAATATTATCTTTGGTGAGTCGATTACCAATTATGGTTTTTCCACTGCCTTTACCACAAGCCATAATCTTGCGGGCTAGCCAACTCTTCACTTTTTAGGATATGGGGAGCTGAGGAACCATACAATTTTGGGCAAATTGCAAGCCATATAAACGGATTTGATATATCTTTACCAAGAGCCGCTTGCTCCTCGATTACCAATCCTTTGTCTTACGACAAGGCGGATCTGATAACCGTGATGAGTGAGTAACACTTACTCCAAAAAAATTTTGGCCAAAAATCGGAATTGTAGATAATATAGAAATTGAGAATTCCCCCCCACTCTTAGAAATGAATATTGCCCTCAATATTCAAAGTACCGGCTGTTATGCCGAAACAAAGAACGTAAAAGGGAAATAATACTACGCCATTATTTAGAAAGATTTTTTAGAAAGATTGAGATATACAACAAGCGGGGAACCCCCACACTGTGGTGGTAGAAAGGGGTAGAAGACGTAATTACGGGTGAAAACCCATATGGCATGCTATCTGTTTTTGATTCCCCGAAGTCGCTAGCTTGACTCGACCTCAGATTCATTTGTTCATGGGGAAAGTAACGTGGAAAACCAATCTCGATCGGACTTTCGTCCACAATGTTAATGAACATATGAACATCGAAAGTTCCACACCGGCAGATAAACCCTGTATTGTTAATAGTAGAAACTATAAGGGACGATACCGGGGTCAAAAATGGTGTCCTCATTCCCGAAAAGAGGTGAGAGAGCAACCACACCATTCTCGTGAAGAATGGAATAAAGAGGTACATGACAATGCAAGTCCATTCCTCATCGTAAAGAAGCAAATCACCAATTTTGACATTTTAAGCTTAAACTTTAAGCTTGTATGGTGATTTCAAGAAGATGTCCGGGAGGGAGGGCGGATATGATTCTTCAATCAACAAACTTTCCGTGAAAAAGGATGTCTCCCTCCGATCAATAGTTATCATTCCTCGCTGGAATTGACTCATCACTAAGAAATTCATCGACTTCATTCCAAAGTTGTCATCTTCCTCATCGAGGAGGGAAGGGATGGAAGAGTCGGGAATAAGACTAGAGGATGATGGATCATTTTTTTGCATTTCATCAATGGGAAGAATGTCTCCCATTGGATCACTATCATCATCCAACTCAGATGAAATCAAGAGAGTTTAGTTTCATCCACGACTTAACAATCTCGGGCGACAAACCATTCGGAGGCGGACAAGTGGTGTGCTCTTAGAGCTAGTGCACCTAATTCACTCCATGAAGTCTCCGATTCTAGATCATCGCCATCATCATCAAGAACACTCTTGACTTCCCCGGTACAACTTTCAAACCATTTGCTTGAACTGTGGTATTTTCAAAGCTTTGAGCTCAAAGACGCTTTGGTGAACACTCTTAACCGGTGGAAATTTGAGAGTGTTGCATTGATTCTTTCGATTTTGATCAATTGTGGCAACACTCTTTTGTATAGAGGTTTGAGTTTTGCTGATATTTAACGCTGAGCTCGCCGTTGTCAACCCGTATGGTCAACTCTCTTCCGCGAAACACATCAATCGTGAAAGCACGACTCGCTCTTAAGAAAGCTCTCCCTAAGATGAGGGAACTTTAGGATCTGCAGATCGAAGTCTACAACAACAAAGTCGCATGAAAGTGGAATTTTCCCACTTTTAGCACAACATCCCCTGGCCATCCAGCTCGACGAAAGTTTGGTACGGTCCGCTAGCTCGAGTGTCATACAAGTGGATGAAAGTTCAGAAGAGACGCTTTTCCATACCGAGTGGCATGAGGTTAATGCTAGCGCCAAGATCGCCAAGGCGAGCATTGAAACATCCCCAAGAAATCACACGGATTAAAAACCGCCAGTGGTCTTCGTTTTCGAAGCTTATTAAGAATGGTCACGAGCATTGCTCATTTGAGGGGTTTCGCCATCTCTCGTGATAGCTTGTCTCTTGTTGGTAGCAAGTTTCCTGCGTAGATGCAAATTTAGGCATTAGAACGAGAGCATCAACTAAGCTTATATCAAAGTGAAGCTCATTGAAGATTTGGAAAAATTTTTCCATTTGCTCTTTGTTTTGTCTTAAGCTTCTCATCATTCATTCTTGATGGGTAATGCCGACTAGACTTTCGGAAATGATGGAAGTGTTTTCTTCGCTCAAGATTTTTCTTCGAACATCGGGTTCGGACTTGAAGGTTGGACTACCGGAAGGTGGACGGGCGGTACTGGGCTTGAATAATGCACCTTGTCCTGTCTCCTTGGTAACTTGACTAAATGTGAGGAGGGGGCATTGGAGTCGAAGGTCCATTGAGCTGCCTTACCACTACGAGTGGCACGGCCAACTCGCATTGGGATTTGGAATAGTATTGCTTGGGAGTCCCCTGCATGGTGAAGCTTTGTTCATATTCATGTTCATGAAACCGCCATCATATTCTTCAACTCATTTGTTCCACGAGATAATGTGGTATCAATTTCCCTTTTAGCTCACCTCTCATGTTATTGATCCGAAGTTTGCATTGAACGATGTTTGACCTACCATTTTCATGAAGTCATTTTGGCATGGGAGCTTGAGAGGTGGTTGATAACTTTGATGATTAGGAGCTTGAAAAGGTGTTGATAACCTTGTCGATTCGAGCTTGATAAGGTTGGTTGAAATTGTTCCTATTTGATTGAAATTTTGAGAGTTATTGAAATTTTGTCCTGATTCGAACAAAGTTTATTTTGACGCTGTTTTGCACAGAGGTCCAGTGTCATCCCGCTTAGGCACGGTAGTATCACTGGTCGGTATTGATTGGGTTTACCGGCGTTACCGGAGCTTGGTAAAAGGAAGCATCGGTTGCTTGACAATCATAATATGCGTGTGGACCACTACAAATTTCACACACCTTGTTTATGGCTTTGATTGTTCCGCTTATGAATTTCGCTTTTGATTTCTTCACCTCTTTTATCATACATCGATCATATCCTGCTAGAGCGCTAATCCGAGCGGCTAACTCAAGAGTTACCATGGAAGCTGTGAGTTGTTCGAACATTGACTTTGTTTGCAGAAAAGGAACTTTGATTTACTCTCACAAATTTCAAGCACATCTTTAGGTTTAACGATTCAAGATATTTCCACCGCTGATGCTCAAGGAATCTTGATCATTACCGCTCAACCCATTAAAAGATATTGATCATTAAGCCCGAATTCATGATGGGGCATTTCTCGAGAGATCTTTGAATTTCTCCCATGCTCTCCAAAAATTTCTTCAAATTTTGACTTTAAAATCCGTAAATTTCATTTTAAGATTAGTCGCCTTTATGGAGGGAAATAATTGACAAACTTGGACAAGATCCTCCCAAGTTTCGATGGATCGGGGTTCTTTTCCACCAAACTGGCCGCCCCTCGCAATTGAGAACGGAAATAGCATCAATTTGATCAATGCTTTGTGGCACATCCTTGTAATTGAGTTGATGTCAAATGGTTGAACCAACGGATGGGTGCATACGGTCTTCTCGACGACCGCTGGAATTGATTCGAGACACAAGTCGATTAAATGTGTCTTCAATTCAAAGTGATCGTAAATTGATAACGGTAAAACAATGGCATCTCCATAACCCTCGTGGGTGCCCGAGCATTTCCGCCATAGCACGCTCGTCACGCCATGGTGTTGCTTTGAAATAGTACCATCTCGGTTCGACTATTTGGGCAAAGACGCCTAATGGTGAACGTTGCCTTGAATTTCTCGCTAGATCACAGGACTCAATGATCTAGAAGAACGAAAGTGCCATGCACTGGAGTTAACTCTAAGGGATCTCGAGCTAAGGAGAGGAATGGAATTATGAAGATATTTCGTGATGAGAATGAGAATTATAAGACGCTTTATAAAACTCAAAGTGGTGAGAATCTTTATGGGTTTTCTCGTTCAAACGCCGATATCACAACAAAATCAATTAACACAAAATCGAGGCAAAACAACACTGAACTTAACCAATAATCCAAGATGAATGGCTTCTTTGAAAAAAGGTACACCAATCAATGGACACAAAGGCAAGTTTTATATCTTTAGTTCGAACTTATTATGGTCGCACCCCCGCTAGGTAGTGACCAGCCTTGGTTTTCGTGGTAATCTTTAAGTTGTTAATTATTAAAGAAAACGACATTCTTTTGTATTTTTATTTTTGATACATATATATAAACAAAAGAGAAAATATTTTTGTGTTTTTTTTATAATGCTGATGTTTGGTTTTTGGATTTTAAGAAAATATGATATATATATATATATACAGAGATGGATGATATAAACAAAGAGTGAGGATTCAAACAACTAACTGCTACACGAAAATAGATCAAAGACAACTCTCAAGCACGGGCCAAAATTTGATGCGCCAAGAAACCGCTAAGTTCTCTCACTAAGCCGCAGAAGAAAACTTAAACCGCTAAGCACGAAAATCAATGAAGATCGAGGAGTATATAGAGTCCTCGGTCAAGTTATGTCCCAGCGAAGCTATGCAATGGATCAATCAACGCCTAGTGATCCGAGAAGTTTGAACTTAAAAGAGATATAAGAGATTGACATAATCTACAAAATATCACACAAATACAAAGGCTAAAATGCAAACTAGAGGAAATTAAAAGATAAAACTCTATTAAATAAACGCTATCACTATATTTAAAGTGATGAACGCTTAAAACCTAAAACTTAACGCTAAAATAAAATAATGAACGCATTAAAATAAAAAAGTGAAATCTAAGAAATAAAAGTCCTAAAAATATGAAAAATACATTTTTACAAACCTAATGATATGAGAAAATTTATAGAAAAGGAAAATTATTTTTATAACTAATTACCTAATTATTATTAATTAAAAAACTATTTTAAACTATTTAATAATACTCTAAAATAAAAGAAAATATGAAATAAGACTAGAAAAAAAAAATTAAGACTTAGAAAAAATCTAAAATATGATACAACTAATTTTAAACTGAAAATATTTTTTTGACTTTTTATATATTTATTATTAATTAAAAACTATTTAAAACTAATTAAAATGCTAGAAAAATAAATTTAACTAAGAAAAATCTAGAAAAATACTTTTTTGGCTTTTTATATTTATATAAACTTAATAAAATTGAAAAATTATTTTTTGAAGCTTTTTCTAATTTTTTATATTAAAAGCTATTTAAAAATGATTAAAAACTAATTTAAATTATGAAAAATAGCTAAACAACTTGGAAAAATCTGAAAATTTAAGGAAAAATCTAAATTAATACTAGGAATATGAGAAAAATGAGAAAACAAGTGCTTGTGTGGAGGATTATGAATCAAGCATCCGTGCTACAATAAGCACTTTGATAAGCTAAAAGCTCACCAAAGGCTACCAAACTGTTTACCAAAGCTAGAATAAGCTTAATGTGACTAAGTGCAACTTAAATCAACAATCTTGAACCTCCGATTCACGTGATACAACGATTTGATGTTCGAGTGTCTTGAGCTAAAATCAGCCTGAAAATCAACCAGGCACGCACAGCTTGAATATAAGCTAAAAATGAAAACTATGAATAGGAGCCCGGATCAGACCTCGTGAGACCAATTGCACAAAAATTCAAACCATGGTGAGCTATTTTGAGCTCAGGTACCGATGCAAAATCTGAGTAAACTCGTGATTTCAACCGAGTTTTGCCGAGCAGACACATGAGGCCCTGCTTTTGAGCTTATGCACAAGCTCAACCAAAGAGAGCTTGCCAAAAGTGGATATGAGGTCTTAAAGACAAACAAGAAAACTACTTATAGACAAAATTTCAGACCTGAAAAAGCTTTTAATAAAACCCTGTGGTGATGCTGATAGTCTCCTTATAAATCCAAATGTTTTTGAAATTTTTGACTTTTGAAAATGATAGAACTTTGACTTTTGCCAACTTTAGATCCAATTTTAAGACTGGTTTTGATGTTATTTGATGTTATAAACCTAATGCAAGTGAGAGAATGATGTTCCAAACACAAATTAATGATTTGGTAAGTCCTAAAATCTCAACAAAGAAGACAGCTTGGACGATTTGATAAAATGTTGACTTTAAGCACTAGCAAACCCAAGTTAATGACCAAACCGAAGTTCAACATACTTGAGAAACATGAATCAACAAAACTTAACCATTGAAAAGACCATTAAGACAGATGGATAAGTAAATCCAAACACCTCAGTAATTGATCTTATGCAATAAACTTGAACCAAACACTGATCCAACTTATAATAATGATCAAACTATATTAATATAACTTAATTAAACCTATTTGAACAGATTTTAACTAACTTTGACAAAGGGAAACAGATTATGCCATTAAACTAAATGATAACTTACAAGATGTCCCAGCCACTACTTGAATCCAAGAACCAAGAACCACTACCTAATTCAAAACAACCCAAATCACTCCAAAGCAACCCATTTCAAATTTTCGAATCACCCATTCACCATTTCCAATACCATATGCTCACCCAGTTGACTTTTGTTGACCCGGATGCAAAATGAATGGAAACTAGAGTTCGAGCTATAAAGAAGTTGTAATAAGCTTACACAAGCTTATTTTAGCTTGAAAATAACTTCTAATCACTGTGATTTAAGTATTTGAGATTGCACATTGAAACAGTTGAGCTAGAACTTGATTTGTAAACATAAACCTAAAATGGATGCTTGAAAATAATTGAAATACACTTAAACACATAAGTTTGATAACAATTTAACCAAAAAGATACAAGTCTAATAATCGAAATAATAATTTAACATAAAAACTAACATTAAGAAATTTTAAACTAAAATTCTACTACTCCATTTGCTTTCTTCCTCTCTCTTTTATATTCCAATCTCATTTTTCTTTCTTCCTGATTCTTTCCCACCATTCTGACCTCGATTGCTTAAAAATCATCTCAACCGCTTAAATTGACTTTTGCCAATTTTGTTAACTCCGCCAACCGGGTTGATTGGGAAAGTGCATTAAATGCAGCTTTGGAAGGTAGTTGTGGAGTGGGGGGACATGGTTTGGGAGTGTTCGGAGGGGATGGGATATGGCCGCCGCAGGCTGTGTCAGATGGTGGACTTCATGCAAGAAGTTTGATATTGACCAAGGTTTGACCACAAGTGGTATTGACAAGGAGGGTTCACAATTCCACATGACAGGCCGTAATTGGTGAAAGCGGGTCATAATGGTTTAAAAAGGGTTTAGAACTAGAGGGACTAATGGTGTAAATCAAAACCCAAGGACTTAGGGTCACAACATCTCAAACTTGTTTCAAGGGATCAAAAGTGACAACTTTCAAAAGTATAGGACCAATGTTGCCATTTTGCAATTTTCCAGGGCCATTTCTCGCCAATTTTGAAACTTAAAGGACTAAACTTGTAATTTCTCAAACTTTTCATATTTTTCACCAAAGGACTAAATTTGATAACTTTTGATTTTAAAAGGACCTTTGGTGATTTATACTTTTTGAAATTCGCCTGGACTATTTTGACAATTCTTGAAACTCGGGATCAAACCGCAATTTTTGAATGATATGTTTTTCATCTAATTTTGATATTTTTGCATTTAAAACACATAAAACACTGATTTGTGATATTTTGACCATTTTGATGTTTCGAGTGTTTTCGATTTTGCGCTTTATTTGTGGCCAAAATGATGAGTATTTAGACACTCATCAGCTTGTTTTCATTTCAAACCAAAAATCACAAAAAAATCTAAAAAATACTTGAAAAATATAAAAATCATGTAAAATCCTTTCTCAAACTTCATTGAGCTTATTTTTTCTGCTGAATAGCTTATATGTTTCTTGATATAGCTTATTGTAAGTCTTACTTAGTTTCAAAATCAGTTCTACACAAAAATCACTCAAAATCAGTTAAAAACCAATAATCCTATGCAAATGTGGAAAGCTTTGGAAGTTGCCTGCAATGGAGGGGCAAGATGGACTTATACCTAGCTTATTTATAAGCTAGGAGCTTGTAGCTGCCCTTTTGGGAGCCCTTGTTCAGCTAGGGTCTCAAGTGAGTGGAAATTCTCAATTAAATTGCTTAATTCTGTTTCATTAGTGTAGATCTGGTAGATTTATCTTATTGTTGTTAGTATAGCTTATTTGGATGTGTTTCTAGCTTATTGTATTAAGTTTGATCTACATTTAGCTTACTTATCATATGTCTAAGACTCTTAACTGATCTAATCTACATCAATTTAGTACTATTGGTTTGGGTTGTTATTGATGTCATAATCTGCTTCAAATAGGTCCAAAATTGTCATTAGAATCTGTATTGAGGTTTGTTGTGGCTTAGATTTATGGATTGGTGTTAAAAATCTCAAAACAGTCTTATAAAGGGTTGTTTGGATCAAGAGTTAAAACTGATCTAGAGGTTAGTATAGTTGTTTGAAATAGTGCATTCAATCAAATTTAGTTAAGTTTGGTCATAAAATTGAGCTTTCATTCATTCAAAAGTCAATTTCACCTTTGATTCAGTTGCATATTCATAACAGTTAGTTTTAATCATGCATAAGTTGTCATTTAGGTGTAGAATTCATTAGGTTAGCTTAATTTAGTCTAATTTTAGTTTAAAACACCATTTAGAATCAGTTTGAAGCAATCTAATCTCAAATAAGTCAATTTGCAAAATCTGTCAAAAAGTCAAAAAAATCCCATAACAGTTTCGAGAATAGCTGTCACTTTTGTATTTTTAACTCTCTCATTTTTAGTCAAAATCAGTTGAAACTCTGGATTTTAAAACTCTGGTTGGTGGAGTTTATCAAACTATTTTTAGATTAATTTTGTGAATTTTTCTAAACAAATTTTAATCGTATTTAAAGTGTCATTTCCTAAATGGCCTCATACGTAAGCATATCAGCATACACTTGTTCACACCAGCTTTTTCACAAGCTTCTCTAAAGCTCAATTCAAGTCCTCATAAGCTCATATTTGGTAATTAAGTTCTTGGATAGATTGGTTGAAGGTTCCAATTTGTAGTTTTCATTTAGTGCTTATTTACAAGCTTGTAGGACAGCTGAAAGTAGGGTCCTCAGGACTTTGTTGCTGTTTGGTTTCAGATTTTAGATCAGTGCTTATTGGCCATTAATCTGTTCTTATTTGGTCTTACTCAATAGCATTAGGTTACTTTTAGTTGGTTTAGACTTATTCTAGCTAGTTGTAGTTTTTGGTAGCTTATTGTGCAGTTTAGCTTATTTTCTATTAGCTTATTCAAATCAGTAGTTAATCAAAGTGCTTATTCTCTGATCACTAGTTGTGTTTGATAATTTTCATAGCTTTTCAGTAGCATTTAGAACTTTTATGCTAATTTTCATAATTTTCCATAGCCATTTACTATTTTTCTAGAATTAAAATCAGTTTTTAGCACTTTTTAATAGTTTTTAATTCAATTATATCATAAAAGGTTCAAAAAAATACAAAGTTAATTTTCTTAGGTTTAGAAAAATAAAAAATTCACAAAAAGTATTTTTCCAAAATTTTCCTAGTTAAATTAGTATTTACTAGACATTTAATTAGTTTTAATTAGTTTTAAATTTATAATAAATTGAGAGAAGTCAGAAAAATATAATTTCAGTTTTGAAAATTATTTTTAGTTAATTTAGATTTTTTAAAATTAGTTTGTTAATTTTCTTGTAAATTTTCATGATTTCTAGCTTTTTAAATCAATTTTAAAAATACAAAAATAGTTTTTAATTCAACTAAAATCAAGAAAAACCAAAAAAATTAGTTTTAAATTTTAGATAATTTTTAAATCACATTTTTAGCTGTATAAAAATATTAGTTCACTTTTAGGAGTTTTAATAATTTAGTATACATTTTAGAATTTATCGTAATTTGTGTTTGTAGTATAATTTGCATTTTTAGTTATAATTACTTGTTTGCACCATAAATTTGGAAGATTTATTTGCCTTTCATTAATTTTCCTTGCCCCGTAGTTTAGAAATCACCAAAATCTCTTTTACCATTCAAATCCCGAATTACGCGAGTTTAAAGCTCCATTCATCCTTCGCTAGGAACGATATCCAGGGATTCAAATCTAATGCATTTGAGTTACCCAATACTATAATTGGTTTTCCTAAATAAATTTTTTGCGCCGCTGCCGGGGAAGGCATGTAGTGAGTTTCCAATTCCGTCTCGATTCGCGTGTATTTGAAGATCCTTCCCCGAGTGAAGTTATTGTTTTGTTTGTGAATATTCATTTTTCAAAAACCCAAAAACATCTAAAAAACCAAAACACTTTTCCTAAAGTGTTTATAACACCATAAAAATTAAAAAACCAACAAAACAAATCGAAACGTCAATTGTTACGTCGGCTCACCTCAAAAGTACAACCTATACATGGGGTTCTAGGAAGTCTTGACATTAAATTGCAACCGAGGAAATATCCACTCTTCTTTTCCGCCATTGCACTTTTGAGAGCTATCGAAAGCACCTATTGACGGGATCTACTAAAAAATACTGCTTTTTAAAGTTTTCTTTAAATATAAAACCAAAAAGATTTTCCTTTTCAAATTTATTTTTCCTTTTTACTTTTATTTTGAAATTTTATGCATGCGACTGCTTCTCAAATAATTTATGTAATTGTAGAATAGACGACCGACCATTTACTATCGCTGGAAGAACCCGTCATGGCGTAACACTCAACAATTTCCGAAGTTATTTCAAGCTCAGACGGCTACGGTGATGCTATTGTTGTTCCATCACTTGATACCAAAAATTTCAACTCAAAACTAATCTAATTCAATTGGTTTCATCTAAACCTTTTAAGGGTTTCAGAGAGAGAGCCCCCACGCATTATATCCGTTGGTTTAATCAAGTAGCTTACTATAAACTTCGAGGCTCTCATGAATCAATTGTTGAGATTATTCCCAAGCCCTTGAGGGGCAAACAAATTGGCTAGAGAAAGAACCCCCTCACTCAATAACAACATGGGAATATCTTTCTAAGAAATTTGTGAACCAATTCTTTCCTCCGTCAAGAATTACAATGTTACGTAATCAAATCACAAATTTTCAACAAAAATTCGACGAAAGTTTTGGAGAAGCATGGGATAGATTCAAGGAACTTTTACGAAAATGCCCAAATCACGGTGTTAGTGAAAGTATTACGATATTTAATCTATATAGTCTCGTTTGTTTTTATTGATGACAAACATGTAACTTGTAATAGAAAGTAAAATGTAAAGAGTTACTTGTATCCTTACTACCTTTACATTACCTTCTCCGTTTACACTCTTCAACATATGAGGACTTGAGACATCAAGAGGTGTTGAATGTATGTTGAGACAAAGTGTGATTACAAGTAACTTGTACATTTTATGTTATGTATTACAAGTTACATGTTTGTCATCAATCAAAACAAACGAGACTGTATACATTAAATATCGTAATATTTTCACTAACAATCTCCCCCTTTTTGATGATGACAAAGATATGTAAACGTAATAGAAAGTAAAATGTAAAGAGTTACTTGTATCCTTACTACCTTTACATTACCTTCTCCTCACTCTTCTCCCCTTTGTCGAAAACAAAAGGGCGCCATTCTTGAGTTTAACTTTATTTCTCCCCAAAAGCAAGCTTGCATCATCCCTAGTGAAGTTAAATCGCCGACTTCAATCCGCCCCTTGTTTGGTAACGGATCCATGGATCAAATAAGAGGCTTAACCTACATCAAGGTTAGTTTTATGCAACAAAAATTATGAGAAATATATGAAAGAAAAATGCATAGCAATAAAGCCTATTTTCTCCACTTTTATCGAATCACAAATGCTTGTTGAAAAGTGAGAATGATGATAAATAAGCAGATGCCCCTTGATTGCTCCCCTTGTTTGAGGCTGTGGTATGATTAAAAACCTACAAAAAAATATTAGTAAAACTATATTCATCATTGATGAGTAGTGATATACAACAAAGTGTGTATAAGATGCACTTAGTAAATGCTTGATGGAAGCTCCCCTTGCTCTAGGGCGTCAAGATGAACCTTCAAAATAAATATTAGTATAATAGAAGCTTTGTCTTTAGACAAATATGTCATATACAACCAAGTGTATAGAAGATGCAATATGAGTGCTTAAAGGATATTCCTCCTTGTTCGAGAGTGTCAAGAAGCACCTAAAATAAGAGAGATAATTGATGCAAACTTCATCCTTAGATGAGTAAGTTATATACAATTGAGTGTATATGATGATGAACCTACAATGAAAAACATTATTGCAATATATTTCATCTTTTTCACAAAGAAAAATAAGATGTATATATGTGATAAATGATATAATCAAAGATCTCATGAAGTGTAGTCTCCTAATTACAATCATAAGAAAAGTGAGAATATAATATGATAAAAGCCTACAAAATAGTTCCTAGAAAGAAGATATGAAGTCTTACCACTGTGCGCCACTAGTGGTGCTAATGCTGGTGTCGGTTTACTAGTAGGATTCATGTGGTGATGGTAGATGACTCGAGATTTTACAAAAGTAAGTTTTTGCTAATCCATGGTGGTGATGATTAGTGAAAGTGGTGATGGAAGGTGGTGGTGATTAGGTAGGAGGCTATTAAGGAGTTAGAAACTCTTATGTATAGAAAATATAAAAATATGGACTCATGCAATCCTTTCGTCGTGTCAAGTGACCAAAGCTAAGAGAAAAAAAAATATGAATGGACATTGCATTTCAATGATGCATAAGGGTTATGCTTCAACCCAAGAGTAATCAATAATGCGTTCTATCTAAGAATATTATAATGAAGATACCAAAAAATATAAAAGTGATAACGTGAAGATAAATTCGTTCATTGATTGAAACGAATTATAAAAATGACCTATTCTAGGTGACAATGGGAAAGGTAGTATTAGCATGGTTTTGATTGATATGGATGATTATCACTTTGAAAAGAAGTGAAGACAATATGGAAAATACTAATAATAATAATGAGTACCTATATGAGGATGAGAATGACATCATATGAGTGAGAGTTGATAGACCAACGTGTTGAATGGTCGTTTTGATTAATATACCGTTTGCACTGACAAGGACATGCATGATAAGCGAGAAAATGATAAGATCCTATGATGGTGTTCTAGATAGTGAAGTTGTAAGGTGCTAGTTTAAGGAAAATCCTATATGTGGAGATGAAGACGTTTGTAAAACACATGATGTATTTTTCACTTGATGAGGTATTGGTGCAAACTTGTGATAAAAAGTTAAAAAGGTTGAACTAGTTGTGGTTTCAACCGAACCAGGTTTAGCTAAGTGTGTTTACCTATGTGTTGGTATTTTAGAGTCTAAGAGACATAAATTTTGACAAAAGACAGTTATGTGAATGGATTTCTCTCCCCTTAATTGGTGGACATCCAACATAATGTGTAATGTATCAAATAAGGAATGACAACAAAGTGTTTAGGAGGTTATTCGGGGTTAACGAAAGAGATGAGCTTAGTGATGTTTTTCTAGATGATGGTTAGCATACAATGAACTTCATCCTTAAAGTCACGTACCTCTTCTCGATTAATACGAGATGATCGTATGATGAGGCATGTGGTTTCCTAATAGGAAGTGAAGAGGATTAGAGTATTGTTACACTACAAGAAAAGTGGCTTTTTAAGACCCCCATAAGCGTCATAAAATGGTACTTTTTAGGACCTTTCATTTAATAGGACCAGGATGAAAGCGCTTCATGTAAGGCGTTGTAATAGGTCCAAGCTGCCCTAACCCTTATGAAACCAATTTTATGGTGTATGATATGTCTATGAATAACACAAATAGCCCTAATAAAAACCATATTAGGACACTTTTACAATGTTTTAACATGTGATTACCTACTTTAAATCTTTTGAGACACATAAAAACGCCCTTAAAAGTATTGTTAGGACGCTTATGATGTAACATCATAGCTATTTTAGCAACCAAGAAAAGGGTACTAATAACTCAAATAAGATTATGATACCAATTTTATGGTCGCATTTTAGGTCTATAAACAAACACAAAATAACGTCCTAATAAATACATATTAGGACACTTTTCCAATGTTCTAACATGTGGTAACCTACTTTTAATCTTTTGATACACATACAAGCGTCCTTTAATGTTAATTCTTAGGACGGTTATTGGTATGTGCTAAAACACATACCTTTTCTTGATCAAAACAGACCCAAAATAACCAAGAAAGAGCCGTTTATTGCTAATATCTGTTGTTTTCTTGAGTTTGTGCTTTTGCAGGTGCGGATATGTCAAAACACACAAAAGAAAGCCAAAGCCAAAGAAAACCGAGCACGAGAGAAAGAAGAATGCTAAAAGCCGAGGCTGGGAAAGGAATTTGCGAGTTTGGACAAATTCTCAAATGGCTCTTTAGTCCCTGAAGATTCAGAATTGTCATGTTTGGTCCTTGGAATTTTCAAAAACGGCAAATATGGTCTTTGAATTAATGAAGATTATCAAGAAAGGCCCTTGGATAAATTTCAGAAACTACAAGTTTGGTCCTTGAAAAATCAGATTCTTCACCTTTAGTCCTTATGTTAATTTTTGGATCCAATACTAGTCCTAAACTAATACTATCACAACTTGAGGCCCAAAATAAACCAAAGCCCAAACCATACCCACCATTTAACCCGTTCCAGCCTAATCAAATACCCATCCCATTTCCCGGTTTATTTACCCGGTTTACCCACTATCCACACCCAAGTCAAAGAAAAATAAAATTACTCTTTCTTCCCTCTTTAACCCAAGGCCTGCCATTTTCACCTTCCATTCACCCACACCATTATTACCATGATCCCAACCTCGTACTAAGGATCTCCTAGAAAGCTTCTAGAAAAGCCGACAAAGAAGATAAGGAATCACACGTGGCCACTTCAAAGCTTCTCTTATTGGTTGAGACACGCCTCATGGTGAAATGGAGGCTAATGATTGGAGGAAGTGACTCCAGGAGGATTTGTGTGGCTGAGGATAGCATTCTAGGCTCTTCCAATCAAGAATCCCAAGCTGCTTGAAGGCTATAAATAGGACCCTTTTGCTTCACATTGTAGTCGTTGCATTATTTTTCCTTAAAATTCAGTTTTATGTATTTGTATTTCAGCTTTTATTAAGTAGCTTATTAATGTTTCTTAAAGTTTTTATGTAATCTCAGTACTTAAAAAATTTTTATAATCAATTTCAGCTTTTAATAAAATTTCCAAATTTCCACTTCAATCTTGCATTTTTGTTACGATAACCTGCTTTAAATGTTTGAATAAGCTCATACAAGCTTTGTCATAGCTTATGTGAGCTTATTTGGTGTTTACAACCATTTCATTGCATTTACTATATTAAAAGCTCATTGGTCAACAAAAGTCAACTGGTGCTCTATTTTGGTTCATGAATGGATTTGGGTTGATCTAGTTGCTGGATTGGGTTTTTATTTGGTGTGTTATGTTGGTTTGGTATCGTTAGGCTGTCAGCCAAATTATGCTAGAAACCAAGTAAGCCTTAATAAAAACACCTTTTCATAATCATTATATTGTAGTCATGAATATGATCAATTGCTTGTTATTGATGCTTGATTTGATGTTATTAGAATATTAGTGAATATCTGTTTGATCTCTGCCACTATGGAATATGATAAAGTAGTTTAACCCGTATTAAGTATCTTGACAGGGGGTGTTTGGATTAGGCTTTAAAATTGTGCTCTAGTGCTTGTTAGAGGTATAGTTCAGTTGCTTTAGCCTTGATTAGCCATAAATTAGTCATCTCAAGTCTTAATTTTGTACCTGCTTGCATAAATAGTCAAAATCATTCTAAAATCAATCTAGATTAAGATCCGTTAGGAGTAAATTAGCAATAAGCTCTAGATAGGTGTAGAATCTGTAGGAGTGGCTTAATTTGTTCTTATTACATCTTATAACATTGAAATCATTCCATAATTTGCATTTGAAACTCACAAAAGTCAAAACTCACAATTGTCATGATTTTGGTCAAATATTGAAAAATCAGTTTTTGGAAAACTTTGTTGAATTTTCATGCCTTCATTTCTGAACCAAAGTTTATGAGACTGGGATATGTTTTAGATTGGTTGGTCAAGATATTGAAACTGATTTTTGTCAAATTTATATAAAGCTTTTGGATAGTGAAATAAGCTCTTGAACAAGCCTGTTTTTGCCCTGTAACAGAAATGTGGGTTTTTACAATCTTGCAGACAAGCTAGTTTGTTCATTTGAGTTCATTAGGAGCTGATTTTTGGTCCATGTGTAGTCTGCTAGGTGATCTTGAAAACCCAATATCTGTTTTCCCCCTTAGCTTATTAGGATTGCTTATGCATGTGCTTAAAAGTGCCCCCATGAATGATGTTTGGATAATATTAATCCCATAAGCTCAGATCTAGTTTAAGCTTTTTTTTAGTGATCATGAGTACTGTTAATTAGTTAAGTTAGACTTATTTTAGCATAATTCAGCTTGTTTGATCATTTGGCTCATTCCTGTAGCTTTTAGCTTATTCTAGTAGCTTATTTAGGACCCAAGCTTTACACTACAGCTTCATATTTCCCCACATAAGCCCATATTTTGATAATTTTTATAAGTTTAGAATAAGTTTTTAGAATTTCCCTGAATTTTTCATAATTTTCCAACTTTGTTTGCTATTTTTCTTGATTTAAACTAGTTTTTAGGACTTTTTAAATAGCATTTAATTCAATTAATTCAGAAAAGGCTCCAAAAAAATAATTTTTCAATTTTCCTAGATTAAGAAAATTATAAAAAGCCAAAAAATATTTTTTCTAGATTTTTCCTACTTTAATTTGTAATTTTTAGAATTTAAATTAGTTTTAATTAGTTTTTAATTCAAATAAATTCCAGAAAATCATAAAAATTAGTTTTAATTCTTAGTTAATTTTCTAATATCATTTTTAGTTAGAAAGTAATTTTAGATTATTTTAGGACTTAGAATAGACATAGTTGCATTTTATTTACGTTTCTTTTAATACGTTTTAGTATAATTCATTTATTTAGGATTTCCCTTAGTATAATTTCCCTTAATTGTTTTCCCATTCCCCGTAGTTTTAATATAATCAAAAATCCAAAACATCGAGCATTTTAATAACGAACCAATAACGACGTTGCCCATTCACAACCTCGTGGGGAAACGACTTTGATTTCCTAATCCGTACCACTATCACTCACGGGTTTTGATTCATTATCCTTTTTCCTAAAGGGATTTTAAATCATTCCTTGTGGTTAGTTTTGATATCGATATTGTGGTTTTATCCATACACACACACCCCTAAACCTCAACGAATCAAATTTTGGCGCCGCCGCCGAGGAGGTTGTGTCGCGACAATATCGTTAAAGGTTTGACGATTAATGACTCTAGATCCTTCCTTTGTGAAGTTACTATTTTATAAAAATCAAAAAGTAAAAAATATTTTCCCTTTTTCTTTTATATATATATATCATATTAAAAAAATACAAAAGATTTTCTCTTGTGTTTTTGAGCTAAATAGAATACATCAATTATATAACATTCTCAACGGAGATGTTATCATTAGTAAGTTCCCGAACCAAAGATCAAAAACTTGCCTTTGTGTCGCTTGTGAGTCGATTTATTTCTATTTGATAAACAAACTGTGTGGTGGGTATAAGGACGCCGGCTGACATAAATTGCGGCTGAAAAGAAGCGGGTTTAATAAGCTTCGCTACTGACCTAAAAAGCTTTTCCGCTCGCTTGTGCGTTTGTCTTATAGAGGTGATTTATTCACTTGGGATTATTAGTTAAGTTCACTGTGTTTTCGAATACCGCCGCTTTAATTGCCTTGGTTTTTGAAAGTGCATGCGCACTCGCTCTAATAACTACGACGATACGTGAAACCTGCTACAACCACGAAGGCGAAATAGATGTGCTCCATTAGTCGAACCCGAGATTCGAACTAATCCGACTCCCATTGTCGAAAATGGCGGAGGACAAACGATCTATGCTAGAGCAACTCCAAGCACCCACCGAGGGTTATGGAGAAGCCATCATCGTCCCGGCAATCGTTGCCGATAACTTTGAGCTTAAACACGGATTGATAAATTTGGTTTCGTCAAGCCAATTTTATGGATTTGAGAGGACGCATCCTCACTCTCATAACCGACGATTCAACAAGCTCACGCCTACGATCAAGTACCGTAACGTTCCGGAAGAGGCTATCAAGCTACTACTCTTCCCATTTTCACTTGAGGGGCCGCCAGGATTTGGCTCGAGAAACTACCCCCTCGATCGATAACCACATGGGAGAATTTAGTGTCAAAATTCGAGAACGAATTCTTCCCACCGTCTAAAACAACAAGCTTAAAAAACGAAATAACAAAATTCACACAAAGATTTGATGAATCATTTAGTGAGGCATGGGACCGATTCAAAGATTTGCTTAGGCAATGTCCTCATCATGGTTTTACGGAGTTACATCAACTTGATACGTTTTATAATGGTTTGAATGAGACTGATCAAGACTCTCTCAATGCCGCCGTGGGTGGTAATTTGTTGACCCGATCAACGAGAGATGCCTTGTTGATTATTGAGAACAAATCTAAAGTTCGTACTCACGTAGCAAATCGTTGCTGCCCGAGTGAGTGTTACACCATCGTCCTCGTCTTACGAAAATACGTCTAGAACCGATGCTAAGATTGATAAGCTTACGGATATGATTCAGGCTTTGGTTAAGATTAAGACCGCTAAGGTTAATTCTTCTCCACCCGCCAAGTCAAAGCGTGGAAACGACTTGTATTACTTGTGGTGGCCCGCATGCCTACTACAATTGTACCGCCACCGATGGAAATCCTTTCGGCTAATGCCGAACCGGAGGTAACCAATATCGTCCTCAAGTTGAACCAAATCCTCGTATTAGTAATCAAATGGTACCTCCGGGATTTTCTCAATCAAACAATCAGACTCGTTTTAATCAGAATCAAGTTCGTGGACCAAATGTTCAAAACCAATTCAAAGCCCCACCAAATCAATACCCGAATCAAGGAGTCAATTACAATCAAGGATATCAAAATTCGAGTTATCAAGCTCCACCTTTGCCTTCAAATGAATTCACAATTACGCTCAACACAATAATGCTACCATCCAAACCATGCAAACTCAGATTTCAAGTTTGAGAAATGAGTTTCAATCTTCGTTGACTAGGCAAGGCAATGAGTTTAGGAATGAGATTCGACTTCAGAACAACAAATTGGATGCTTCGGAGAATAAACTTGAGAACATGTTGAATGCTGTTTTGTGTAAGATAAGTCAACCCTCGAGTTCGGGATCTCTTCCAAGTGACACCATTCCCAACCCGAAGGGTGAGTTAAAAGCTATAACCACACGGAGTGGTAAGGCTTATGATGAACCATCGCTTCCTACTCACCTGGTGAGGAGGAGGAACGAGAACCCAAGGTTATTGAAGAAAATGTGCAACCTGCACCCGTCCCACCTCCGGTCGTTCAGACTCCGATTCCGGAACCCGATGTTCCGAAAACTACTTTTAAACCCTCACTTCTGTATCCTTCTAGACTTCAAGATCAAAGGATTCGTGATAAAACTGAAAACCAAATGGAGAAATTTGTTGAGATCGTTCAATCATTGAATTTAACATCGTTTCACCGACGCTTTTACTCCTCATGCCAAAATTTGCTGCTATGATCAAGAATTTAGTGAGTAATAAGGAAAAGTTGGCAGAAATAGCAAAAACACCGTTGAATGAGAATTGCTCGGCGGTGCTCCTCAAGAAATTTCCCGAAAAGTTAGGAGACCCCGGAAAATTTCTTATCCCTTGTGAGTTTCCGAGAATTGTGAAATGCTCCGCCTTGGCCGATCTTGGTGCGAGTATTAACTTAATGCCTCTTTCGATTTATAACAAGCTTTCTCCCCCGGATCTCACTCCTACTAAGATGACTCTTGAACTCGCGGACCGATCAACCTCTATTCCGAAAGGAGTCGCCGAGGATGTCTATGTGAAAGTAGGACCATTACATTTTCCCACCGATTTCGTTGTCGTTGACTTTGATGCTGATTCCCGAGTGCCTCTTATTCTCGGGAGACCTTTCTTACGAACGGGCCGTGCGATGATTGACGTTTATGAAGGAGAAATTACTTTACGATCTCATAAGGAAACCGTTTCCTTTAACATTAACCATCCTTCGAGATACTCCTCCAATTATGATGATGCTTCTATTAATCGAATCGACGTTCTCGATATTGCTACGGAGGAGTATGCTCAAAAGCTTCTTGATTTTATTGGTGGCAATCCCACCATTACTTCTGAAAATGTTGAACCATCTTCTGAGCCTATAATTGCCGACTTCTTTCCCTCTCTTACTCCATCTCGAGGGAGGTGATTTCGTCTTGGAAGAGTTCGATGAGTTTCTTGCTACTGACGAATCGATTCCACCGGGAATTGATGATGGTATTTATGATTCGGAGGGAGATATCCTTTATCTTGAACAATTGCTTAATGAAGATCCATCACCGCTACCCTCCCAAAGAGATTACGATTGAAGAAATCAAATCCGTACAAACGTCTAATGAAGAACCTCCGGAGCCCGAGCTCAAGGATTTACCTCCTCATCTTGAATACGCTTTGCTTGAAGAACCGAACAAGTTTCCCGTCATCATTGCTAAAAACCTAAAAGATGAGGAGAAAACCGCACTTTTGGAAATTCTACGAAAACATAAGAGTGCCATCGCTTGGCAAATTTCCGATATCAAAGGCATAAACCCTCGTTTTGGTACTCACAAGATCTTAATGGAAGACGATTGCAAACCCATTATTCAACAACAACGTAGGGTTAATCCAAAAATTCATGAGGTTATCAAAAAGGAAGTTCTTAAACTCCTTGACGCCGAAATCATTTATCCAATATCCGATAGCTCATGGGTTAGCCCTATCCATTGTGTCCCTAAGAAAGGTGGAATAACCGTCATTGCTAATGAAGATAATGAATTGATTTCCACACGCCTCGCACCGATGGAGGGTGTGTATTGACTACCGAAAGTTGAATGATGCTACACTAAAGGAAAGGATCATTTCCCTCGCTACCTTTACGGATCGATGCTCGAACGTTTAGCGGGGAATGAGTTCTATTGCTTTCTCAATGGTTTTTCCGGTTACTTTCAAATTCCGATCGATCCGCAGGATCAAGAGAAAACGACTTTCACGTGCCCTTATGGAACGTTTGCTTACCGACGAATGCCATTTGGCTTATGCAATGCTCCCGGAACATTCCAAAGGTGCATGATGGCTATTTTTCACGACATGATCGAGAAGTCTATGGAAGTTTTATGGACGATTTCTATGGAGATTCTTTCACGCTCTTGCCTCTCTCATCTAGACCACATGCTTAAACGGTGTGAAGAAACCAATTTGGTCTTGAATTGGGAGAAGTGCCATTTCATGGTTCGAGAGGGCATTGTCCTCGGCCATAAGATTTCAAAATCTGGGATTGAGGTCGACCAAGCTAAAGTCGACGTTATAGCTAAACTCCCTCATCCCACTACCGTCAAAGGTATTCGGATTTTTTGGGTCATGCCGGTTTCTATCGCCGTTTCATCCAAGATTTCTCTAAGATAGCCCGCCCTCTGACCCATCTCCTTGAAAAGGATGCTCCGTTTATCTTCACCAATGAATGCGTTGAAGCATTTAATTTTCTCAAAAAGAAATTAACCGATGCTCCGATCTTAGTTGCCCCCGACTGCGATTTGCCCTTTGAACTCATGTGTGATGCAAGTGATTACGCAATTGGGGCAGTCTGGGGCAACGTAATCGAAACATTTTCAACCCATACACTATGCGAGTAAGACATTGTCCGAGGCCCAACACAATTATACGACTACTGAAAAGGAATTATTGGCCGTTGTTTATGCTTTTGAGAAATTCCGACCCTACCTCTTATCAAGACCATAGTGTATATCGACCATTCTGCCCTAAAGTATCTTTTGGCAAAGCAAGATGCTAAGCCACGATTACTGCGGTGGGTTCTCCTCCTTCAAGAGTTTGATGTTACTATTCTTGACAAAAAAGGAGCAGAGAACCTTGCTGCCGATCACCTTTCTAGACTTGAAAATCCCCATCAAAGTGTGCTCGAGAAAAAGGAGATCACGGAAACATTTCCTCTTGAGACACTTGGGATGATTGCTAAAAAGACCCAAACACCCCATGGTTTGCCGACTTTGCAAATTACCATGCGGGCAATTTCATCGTCAAAGGGATGTCGTCCCAACAGAAGAAAAAGTTTTTCAAAGATGTTAAGCATTATTTCTGGGATGATCCCTACTTGTTTAAGATTTGTGCGGATCAAGTAATCCGGCGGTGTGTTCATGGCCAAAAGGCCCTTGATATTCTCAATGCTTGCCATAACGGACCCACTGGTGGCCATCATGGTGCAAGCTACACCGCTAAGAAGATTTTTGATTCTGGATTTTATTGGCCTACCATATATCGAGATGCTCATGATTTAGTTAAGTCTTGTGATTCTTGCCAACGTGAAGGGAAAATTTCGCAAAAGGATGAAATGCCACAAAATGCTATTCAAGTTTGCGAGATTTTTGACGTGTGGGGCATCGATTTTATGGGGCCATTTCCATCATCTAAGGGTAATAAGTATATCCTCGTGGCTGTCGACTACTTGTCTAAATGGGTTGAAGCAAGGCGCCCCCACCAATGACGCCGAGTGGTTGTTAAGTTTGAATTTATTTTCCCGATTTGGAGCACCTCGTGCTATCATCAGTGATCGCGGTACCCATTTCTGTAATGAGCAATTTGCTAAAGTTATGGCTAAATATGGAGTTACCCATCGCCTTTCTACCGCGTATCACCCGCAAACGAGCGGACAAGTTGAGGTCTCGAATCGTGGTTTGAAAAGGATTTTAGAAAGGACCGTAGGAGAAAATCGAGCTTCATGGGCTGATAAGTTAGATGATGCATTATGGGCTTTCCGCACCGCATACAAGACACCCATCGGGTGCACCCCATTTAAGTTGGTGTATGGAAAAGCTTGTCACTTGCCCATCGAGCTCGAACATAAGGCATCCTGGGCCTTGAAACATGCAAATTTTGATCTTAAGACCGCGGTGATCACCGAAGGTTCAATTGAATGAAATAAATGAGCTTAGGGATCAGGCTTACGAGAATTCTTTGATTTTCAAAGAGAAGACTAAGAGGATTCATGATTCTAAAATCAAAACCGCTGTTCAACGTTGGTGATTAAGTTCTCCTCTTTAACTCTCGCTTAAAGATATTCTCGGGCAAACTCAAAACCCGTTAGTCAGTGACCATTCACCGCTGCTCGGTTTTCCCTTATGGAACGGTGGAGTTTCTCAGCCGATGGCCCAAATTTCAAGGTGAATGGCCATCGTGTGAAACATTATTTTGGAGGGGACATCCCATCTATGGTTGTCCCGAATCTCCAAACTTTCCCTAAGGACAATGAATTCGGGATCGAGTCAAGCTAGCGACTCTAAGTGACCAAAAACAAGTAGCGCCGTGGAGGCACCCCATGCTTATTCTTCTATTTTCTTTCTATTTTCTAATAAGTGACGTGAAGGGGTTAGCCTCTTCAATTTCTCGTGTTTGGTTGTTTGTGATGTTGTGTTCGGGATTTTTCGATATGAAGACTCTCGTGCCGAAGTTGTATTTTCTCTACTCGAAGTTTCATGATCGGCTGATGGAAATCCGATATCCAAATCTTATCGACTAACGTTATCTTTGAGCATAATTAATAAACGGCTTTTAGATTTTCGTTGATACCCTTGCTTTAAACATTGAGGACAATGTTTCGTTCTAGTCTGGGGTAGGGTAATCTTCGATTTGATTTGACCGCACTTGCTTACTTTTTGTCGTGTACTCTCACAACCCCGTTTTTCCTTAGAAAATGAAAAAAAATTGTGCTATAAATGTGAAAAATTTAAAAATTTTGAAGCGTTTGTTAAGTCTTTTTGATTGAAAAGTTTGCTAGTCTCTTAGACAAGAAGCTATAAAAAGCGAATTCTAGCTCACAAGGCCAAGATTTTGCAAGTTTCCCTGAGTGATTTTAAATATGCATGACTTAATTTCATTTAGACAAAGCATTTGCTAAGTTAATATATGTTTTGACACCTTGTTGACTTTCCTCACGGTGAAGTTAGGAATAGAATTCTGACTTGACCTAACGTGTTGAGCCCTAGCTTGTTCCCTTAACCATAGATAATTTAGAAATTATCGGCTAAGCATCCGCGGATCTCATTATTTGGGATTTTAAATTTATGGAGATCGAGGAATGATAGAGTTACTTATGAGTTTAGATGCTAAGCGTGGAGTAGTTGGTTCTCTTTAGAGCCCATCGAAGGTACTTATGGTTTTTGTTCCCACAAAATTGTTTCACCCCATATCTGCTAATAATAATTAGAGATGTCGAGTTTTTGGCGATAGTTAGTTCTTTGTCTTCTTTAGAGAATCTTTGCCCATGAGAGTTGGGTACACATCGAGGTAATGTCAGTGTTACGGTGTAATAGACAACTGATTCCTGATAGTTTGCCGCTATTGTTTCTATTGTTATAAAAGCCGTAGGGTTTGGAGTTTGGCACAAAATTAACATGAAATAAAGCCCAAATGTTTTAAAATTAAAAAATCCAAAGCTATAAAAGTTGTCATAGACTTCTATAAAGGCAGAGGAAAATCCAAAGTCATAATAAGACTCCTGATAAAACGGTAATCCCGTTGAGTTAGTAGTTTAAAAGACCAAGGGCCTGAATTGCAAAAATGCAAATGTGCTGAAATAGTGTTAAGCCAAACTTCAGATCCGGGAGATGTCTAAATAAAGCTTCGTCTCGACTCGTAGATGAGTTGTCCCTCGCCGCCATAAAAGGATATTCTCCCTAAATCGTGTGAAATTAGGACCTTGATGTGGACCTCATTCTAGTGTGCAATGGTTTTTGAGGGAAGATGGATAACTAATTAGCGACTTAGCTTTATATCTTTATTGGAATAAAAGTTATCGAAACGAGGAATTTGAAGAAATTCATTTCTCACAAAAATAAAAAAATTCTAGAGGCAAATAGGAAAATGGGAGCAAAAAGTAATTACACAAGTAACTTCCATGGGTAGTGTTAGCATCTAGAGTCATATTTAACAATGATTTCGATTTTACGCTTAATTTGGGGACTTGTGAAAAATCAGGGACGATGAATTCTATCCGTATGGTCACTTCACGCTGTGTTGTGTTTCTTACTCCTTGATCCTAAAGTGTTGATTAAAAAATGTTGGAGTTATTGATCGACATGAAAGTTCAGCAAACCGTCACTCATAATCAGAATGTGCTTAATCGTTATATCTATATATGTGAATTAAAAGGTAAACGGGGCGTTTTTAGAACTAAGGCTTTCTTAATCTCTTTTGAGGAATCTTTGCTACTTCTTCATAGGTTTAGTAGAAAGAGATTGAAATCTTTGGTTTTAGAAGCGTGAGTTGATTGCATTGCGTGGGGACACGACAATGGTATCGTCTGGGGTATTTTGGTATGTGCTAAAATACATACCTTTTCTTGATCAAAACAGACCCAAAATAACCAAGAAAGAGCCGTTTATTGCTAATATCTGTTGTTTTCTTGAGTTTGTGCTTTGCAGTACGGATATGTCAAAACACACAAAAGAAAGCCAAAGCCAAAGAAAACCGAGCACGAGAGAAAGAAGAATGCTAAAAGCCGAGGCTGGGAAAGGAATTTATGCGAGTTTGGACAAATTCTCAAAATGGCAGCTTTAGTCCCTGAAGATTCAGATTTGTCATGTTTGGTCCTTGGAATTTTCAAAAACGGCAAATATGGTCTTTGAATTAATGAAGATTATCAAGAAAGGCCCTTGGATAAATTTCAGAAACTACAAGTTTGGTCCTTGAAAAATCAGATTCTTCACCTTTAGTCCTTATGTTAATTTTTGGATCCAATACTAGTCCTAAACTAATACTATCACAACTTGAGGCCCAAAATAAACCAAAGCCCAAACCATACCCACCATTTACCCGGTCCAGCTAATCAAATACCCATCCCATTTCCGCTTTTTTACCCGGTGCTACCCACTATCCACACCCAAGTCAAAGAAAAATAAAAATTACTCTTCTTCCTCTCTTTAACCCAAGGCGCGCATTTTCACCTTCCATTCACCCACACCATTATTACCATGATCCCAACCTCGTACTAAGGATCTCCTAGAAAGCTTCTAGAAAAGCTGACACAGCAGATAAGGAATCACACGTGGCCACTTCAAGCTCTCTTATTGGTTGAGACACGTCTCATGGTGAAATGGAGGCTAATGATTGGAGGAAGTGACTGTGAGGATTTGTGTGGTGAGGATAGCATTCTAGGCTCTTCCAATCAAGAATCCCAAGCTGCTTGAAGGCTATAAATAGGACCCTTTGCTTCACATTGTAGCTCTGCATTATTTTTCCTTAAAATTCAGTTTATGTATTTGTATTTCAGTTTATTAAGTAGCTTATTAATGTTCTCTTAAAGTTTTTATGTAATCTCAGTACTTATTATAATCAATTTCAGTTTTAATAAAATTTCCAAATTTCCACTTCAATCTTGCATTTTTGTTACTGAATAACCTGCTTTAAATCTTTGATTAAGCTCATACAAGCTTTGTCATAGCTTATGTGAGCTTATTTGGTGTTTACAACCGTTTCATTGCATTTACTATATTAAAAGCTCATTGGTCAACAAAAGTCAACTGGTGCTCTATTTTGGTTCATGAATGGATTTGGGTTGATCTAGTTGCTGGATTGGGTTTTTATTTGGTGTGTTATGTTGGTTTGGTACTGTTATGCTGTGACAACCCGTACTTTCAGGTCATTTCTTGACACAATTCATGTTTCATTATTTCAACATTTTTAGTAAACTTGGTTTACTTGTTTCAAATTCGCGTAACCTTGGAGGTTTAGCGGCGAATTCATGATCATGACATCACGTACATTTCATATGGACTATGATTAGTCTACATTTCATTGACATCATGTGCATCTCATTAGTACATTCACGACATTTCATTTTCACTTGCAACGCGTAAATTTTTATATTTAATATTCCTTATCGCGTGAGTTTTTATTTTGTATATTTAATCCATTACTTTCAAAAATGATCCCGAGGTATTTTTAAACTTACATTTAGTTTATAAAAACTATATTTTTAGTTTTCCTAGTGTTTCAAATTTATTTGGTACTTAAATTATTAAAGTTTAATTATTACGACGTTTTTCTTAAAAACTACACGATAATTATTTTATCACTCAAATTTTACAAGGAATGTATTTTTACAATTTTTATAATCTCATTACATTCTACTTTGGTCTATTAAAAATCTCTTTTACCTAAAAGCTACCATTTACCTTAAATTATACATATTTCCTACACAAGTTACTTACATATCTTTTGACAAATATATACAAGTTTATAAAAAGAAAAAAAAAATATATATGAGAGAAACATGTACCCTTAAAAACCGGCCTATGGAGGGGTAATATTTATGAGTTGGTAAATATTGTCTAGTGATTGTATAGATATACACTCCAAATTTATTATTTCACTTCACATCTCACCTCATTCTTCTCATTCATCAAGTTACCAAAAAGGTTTTCTCTCTTGTTTTTCCTCACCACCAACCGGCCAAGCATAAGGTCCAAGAAGAATTCATAAAATTTTTCCAAGTCAAGTGTTTTTACAATCTAGATAATACTCTTGTTAAGATTTTGAAATAAAAATCTAGAGTATTTAGGTAATCCTTGGTTCTTATCACCTCTTCACTATCACTAGTAAGCTTGTTTTTATCATTTTTATGTTTCCTCTTTCATTTCATATGTTTCTTATCATTTTTGGAGCTTTTATGCAAGTATTGTGATTTATACCATTTATGTCATGATTTTTAAGTTATATATATACCTAAGGTCATCCTATAATTATTCCCATGGTTTTGGTTGGTCTTGATGGTGATTAGGAACCCATGACACCCTAAGAAGGTGTATGGTAGGATTAGATTAGTTTTGGAGTTGATTTGAAGGGATTAGAATAGGTTTTGTCCGAGAAAAACTATTTTCGATAACTATATATTATGTTCTGTCCTTGTTTCATTTTTCTGGAAAATCCGACAGTAGGCACGACTTTTTGGCCTTGATATTTAGAAAATATACTTTAAAACGAATTCATGGCCGCTTGAACGGAGTAAAACGGAGTTATAACGAAGAAGTTATGGATTTTACAAGTTTGACGACGAAATATATATTTTTCTGAAAATTTCAGCACACTGTTTTTAGTATTTTCGGGTCAAAAACGAGTCCTAAGCTTTACAAATTATTTCGACTTATCAAAAATATATTAGTTTACTTTGATACGAAGCTAAGGACATATTAAACGTAGAAAACGGATTTGAAACGACAAAGATATGCACTTTTTCATAAACTTGCCGTAACTAATTTTCTGCACACAATTAGCCAAAAACCACCATCTTTAACCCTTATTATCTTTGTGTCCGAGACCTTTTGGACGAAAACTCCTGAACTGAAACTTTTAGATATCGATACAAACTTTCCAAAACAGTCGAGTTCGTTCTCTAACGATCGACGTACACCATTTTACGACTAGTTTTCCAAAGCTATTTTTGTTAATTTCATGATTTTTCCGACGACATTGTTTTGCGACGAAAAGTGGTAATTTCACCAAAAATCATTATAACACCATTATAGGATGACATTTTGACGTAAAAACATGTAAAGTGATTTTTGTTTGGTCAAGACGTCAAAAGAGTATTTTTCGACGACCTGTAATATTTTCAAAACTCGTAAATGGTATAAATAACATATCAAGTGCATGCATAACATTACATTGCAATTCATGACATATCATATCATTCGTCATAGGTCGCGGATAACGATCTCATTATACCCTCAGTGTACTCACTCTTGTCATCTTCGCAGTTTACCAAGTGAGTTTTCATAGCCCCACTTTTACTTGTTTTCATAACTGCTTTGGGGAGATACATGCTCAACCTGTTTTCATTTATGCTCATAAGTACTTTAAATTTATCATGAAAACCATTGTTTCTAAATCAAAGGTTATAATTAAATTGTTCTTGTTTATGCTAAGTACGGTAATACGTCAGATAACGCTCTAAATCAGCTTGACCAACTGATAAATTGTTAAGTGCTATGGATTATGTGCTATTGTTCTACGTCGTGTTAAGTGCTATTGATTAAGTGCTATCGTCTCACGCCGAGTTAGGTACTATGGTGAATTCATTTGAAATCATATGTTTGGAACATAAACTATACATTTCTAATGGTTGTGAACAACACGTGTTGCAAGTTTTGTATGGAAGGGACTTGGAATGAAAGTGGATTTACAATGCTTTTGCTGCATAAACGATTTCAATACATTGAGTCATGCACTATTTTTGTGAATTCATTTGACATCATATGTTTGGAACATAAACTATACATATTCTGGCAAGTATTGTGAACACAAGGTTGCAAGTTTTGTATGGGCGGGACTTGGAACTGATGGATTTACAATGCCTGCTACATAAACGACTTTGAAAGTCTTTACATTTCAACGATTTACAATGCCTTTGCGGCATAAACGATTTCGAACGGCTTTTCATTTCAAAATAAACTCTATGAACTCACTCAACCTTTGTGTTGACACTTTTAGCATGTTTTAATCTCAGGTATCTAAGGCATTCACTTCATGGCATGCATTTGGACACATCATGGAGTCGTGGTGACGACGCGTCTCACTTGGTTTTTTTTTTTTACGTACTTTAAAACATCGTTTGAATTGTAACAAACTTATTTCCGCACGAGTTGATTTTCATTTGGGACCTATCTTTGTAAACTCTGATTGTTTTATTTAATCAAACGATATTTCCAAACCACACTTTAGGTCGTTCAATATAACTGTGATTGTGATGCTATGATGTCAATCCCCGTGAATTCCATTCCGCCGCAAAAAACGTAATGGGGGTGCACAGATTGGCATCGAAAGCTTCTGTTATAGAGAACTAGGTTGCATCATTGACCCTAGACTATAACTACATTATCATAGCATCTCATCATTTCATCATAAGTGCATGTTCACTTTGCATGCATTTATACGCACATTTTTCGGAGTTATTCACTTTCATTTCACATCGATTGTCACATGGATGCCCTTAAATGCCCATTCCATTATCTTTTCCCCATACTTTAACGTGAGAGTTCCTTTGTCATTCCCTATCACAATTTTCACATCACTGATTCATCATCTTAATTTTAATGCCGAGATAAACCTATAAGTAGGGCAAAGTCACTCTCACTCCTTTGTTTCACCACTAACATGTCGAGTTACATTTATTCACATTAAGTCACTAAACCATCATACATTTGAAGTACTTATGACACCTCATAACCCATTCCTTAGGAAACCGCTTCATCATTTTGAAACATAACCCCAAACTTATCATTTTTATCACATTTTGGAGCGCTATATTAACATGGGATTTGCTACGTCTCACATTTCTCTGTTTTGAAGAAGATATGGCAATCAAGAAAGCTACAGTTGAAATGACCCAAGCAAAGAATTGTTGGAAATCGATAGCATTGCTAATGCTTTAAGAGTCAAAGGGAAATGGGACGCCGCCGCCGCCGAGGTCATGGCCGCCGCCGAAGCAGCTAAGCCTTGCTCGCTAATGGTAATGCAGAGGATCCGTTAAGAAATGTTCGTACAAAGATTTCAAAAAGGTGAAACCACTAAGTTCGAGGTACCGAAGGAGCTACGCTATGGTTAGATGGTTTGAAAAGTTGGAATCGGTATTTTGCTTTGTAACCCCGGATGATAGTAAAGTTAAGTTTGCTACAAGCACTTTTACTTATGGAGCGTTGTCATGGTGGAATTCATATCGCCAACCGATTGGTATGGAAAATGCTTCTAAGCTTACGTGGGAGGAATTTAAGAGCTTGGTGACTAAGAAGTTTTGTCCTCGAACAGAAATCAAAAAGTTGGAGACAGAGTTCTATGAATTGGTCAACGATGGGTACGATATTGACACATACATTCTGAGATTCCAGAATTAGCCGCGTTATGCCCGTCGATGGTTTCGATAATGAAAAGTGCTAGAGGCTTTATTGGATGGACTCCAGGTCATTCAAGGAGATGTGACTTCATTTGATCCACAAACTATCGAGGAAGCTATTCGAGTTACTCGGTTGATGGCACAAGTGGTGAAGAGGTGCAGTACACCAACACCAACCAAAACAACAACAACCCAACAACCGCACAACTACAACAATGACCAAAACAACAACAACGACGACGATAACCAAATCAACAACAACAAAAGAAATAAAATGACCGAAGGTTAGATAACCATTAAACCAAAACCATAACACTAACCATCACCAACAACATAATAAGACAAGAAGTCGCAGTGGTCTATGGTTGCTGCACCAACCGTGGGAAGAGCTTATGTGAAACTTGCCATGATGCCACCAATGCACGCTACATCATAATGGTCCATGTGGTATATGCTTTAGCAAGCCACAAAGTAGGACACCTCTAAGGATCAGTGGCAGCAAGTAGTCACATGCTTCGATGTGGGAGCGAGGACACTAGCGGAATCAATGTCCTCAAAAACAAGGTCAACAAGTCGAAGGTGCTCATGGGAATGTATATATGTTAGAAGGAACTCGTCAAGGTATCAACGACGGAAGACCTGATGGAGTTCTGAACAACAATGTCCCTATTTCTTCTTATGTGCTATGTTGTACTAAGTATATGTTTTCCATCGCATCTAATCTTTATAACTTAACGATGTACTACTTTTTGCTAAACCACTCGTTGTAAATATTCTCATCTATCACTTCTTTTTATTCCCGATTTGTTATTATTCACGAGGATTTAATTTTTTACTTTAACTATCATTTTAACGACACTTCTCCACGTCTTTCTCTCGATGTTCATCACAATTTTAACCTCAGTTGACTCAACACCAAACATCATATGAGTCGATTAGTCCAAGCAAGCAGAGTTAGTTACTCCTAAATTATACATAGCCTCGATCACCTATGTCTAATTCAGAAGAATCATGCAATGAAGGGAGTAGTAGGCTTATATGTGGCAATTCGTAATCGAGCCAAATTTTCAAAAGATTTTCTTCAAACCACTTGTTTCCAGTTTGACCGCGTGACGCTTGTTTGATGAGTTGAAAAGATCAAGCTAGAAACAAGTTGTTACTTAAACCGATTTAGCCTAATCATATGACAGTTCTTGTTTGATGAGTTGTGGGATTAAGTAAAAAATCGGTTACCAAAAAGTCTTTTGAGGGTTTTGCTCGGGAATGGGAAAGTTTGCCACATCAAACCCTAAACCCTTAGACCAACAACCATTGAATTCGTGGACTGAATTCCTTTTTGGATGGGCTTAATGTGACAACCCTCGTATTTCGTGTCATTTCTGACACAATTCATGTCTCATTATTTCAACATTTTTTTTAGTAAACTTGGTTTACTTGTTTCAAATTCAAGGTAACCTTGAGGTTTAGCGGCTAATTCATGATCATGATCAATGCATATTTCATATGACTATGATTAGTCTACATTTCATTGACATCATGTGCATCTCATTAGTACATTCACCTACATTTCATTTTCACTTGCAACGCGTAAATTTTATATTTAATAAACTTTATCGCGTGAGTTATTATTTTGTATATTTAATCCATTACTTTCAAAAATGATCCCGAGGTATTTTTAAACTTACATTTAGTTTATAAAAACTATATTTTTAGTTTTCCTAGTGTTTCAAATTTATTTGGTACTTAAATTATTAAAGTTTAATTATTACGACGCTTTTCTTAAAAACTACACGATAATTATTTTATCACTCAAATTTCACAAGGAATGTATTTTTACAATTTTTATAATCTCATTACATTCTACTTTGGTCTATTAAAAATCTTCTTTACCTAAAAGCTACCATTTACCTTAAATTATACATATTTCCTACACAAGTTACTTACATATCTTTTGACAAATATATACAAGTTTATAAAAAGAAAAAAAAAATATATGAGAGAAACATATGTACCCTAAACCGCCTATGGAGGGGTAATATTTATGAGTTGGTAAATATTGTCTTGATTGTATAGATATACACCAAATTTATTATTATTTCACTTCACATCTCACCTCATTCTTCTCATTCATCAAGTTACCAAAAAAGTTTTCTCTTGTTTTTCCCTCACCACCAACCGGCCAAGCATAAGGTCCGAAGAATTCATAAAAATTTTTCAAGTCAAGTGTTTTACAATCTAGATAATACCTTTGTTAAGATTTTGAAATAAAAATCAGAGTATTTAGGTAATCCTGGTTCTTATCACCTCTTCACTATCACTAGTAAGCTTGTTTTCATCATTTTTATGTTTCCTCTTCATTTTCATATGTTTCTTATCATTTTTGGAGCTTATATGCAAGTATTGTGATTTATACCATTTATGTCATGATTTTTAAGTTATATATATACCTAAGGTCATCCTATAATTATTCCCATGGTTTTGGTTGGTCTTGATGGTGATTAGGAACCCATGACACCCTAAGAAGGTGTATGGTAGATTAGATTAGTTTTGGAGTTGATTTGAAGGGATTAGAATAGGTTTTGTCCGAGAAAACTATTTTCATAACTATATATTATGTTCTGTCCTTGTTTCATTTTTCTGAAAATCCGACAGTAGGCAACGACTTTTTGGCCTTGATTTTTAGAAAATATACTTTAAAAACGAATTCATGGTCGCTTGAACGAGTAAAACGGAGTTATATCGAAGAAGTTATGGATTTTACAAGTTTGACGACGAAATATATATTTTTCTGAAAATTTCAGCACACTGTTTTTAGTATTTTCGGGTCAAAAACGAGTCCTAAGCTTTACAAATTATTTCGACTTATCAAAAATATATTAGTTTACTTTGATACGAAGCTAAGGACATATTAAACGTAGAAAACGGATTTGAAACGACAAAGATATGCACTTTTTCATAAACTTGCCGTAACTAATTTTCAAGACACAATTAGCCAAACCACCATCTTTAACCCTTATTATCTTTTGTGTCCCAGACCTTTGGACCTAAAACTCAACTGAAACTTTTAGATATCGATACAAACTTTCCAAAACAGTCGAAGTTCGTTTCTAACGACGACGTACACCATTTTACGACTAGTTTTCCAAAGCTATTTTGTTATTTCATGATTTTTCCGATCACATTGTTTTTGCGACTAAAAGTAGTAATTTCACCAAAAATCATTATAAAACCATTATAGGATGACATTTTGACGTAAAAACATGTAAAGTGATTTTTGTTTGGTCAAGACGTCAAAAGAGTATTTTTCAATTTAATTGTAATATTTTCAAATCTCATAAATGGTATAAATAACATATCAAGTGCATGCATAACATTACATTGCAATTCATGACATATCATATCATTCGTCATAGGTCGCGATAACCATCTCATTATACCTCAGTGTACTCACTCTTGTCATCTTCGTCAGCCACAATGAGTTTTCATAGCCCCACTTTTACTTGTTTTCATAATCAAGTTGGGGAGATACATGCTCAACCTCAAGCTTTCATTTATGCTCATAAGTACTTCTTCTTTAAATTTATCATGAAAACCATTGTTTCTAAATCAAAGGTTATACTATATAAATTGTTCTTGTTTATGTGCTACGGTTTCACGTCAGATAACGTTCTAAATCGCTGACTACCGATAAATTGAGTTAAGTGCTATGATTATGTGCTATTGTTCTATCAGCCGAAGTTAAGTGCTATTGATTAAGTGCTATCGTTTTACGTCGAGTTAGGTACTATGGTGAATTCATTTGAAATCATATGTTTGGAACATAAACTATACATTCTGGGTTGTGAACACAACAAAGTTGCAAGTTTTGTATGGGCGGACTTGAACCGAGTGGATTTACAATGCCTTTGCCGCATAAACGATTTCAATACATTGAGTCATGCACTATTTTTGTGAATTCATTTGACATCATATGTTTGGAACATAAACTATACATATTCCGGCAAGTATTGAACACACGTTGCAAGTTTTGTATGGCGGGACTTGAACTGAAAGTGGATTTACAATGCCTTTTGCTACATAAACCACTTTGAAGTCTTTACATTTCAACGATTTACAATGCTCTCATAAGCATAAACTATTTCGAACGGTTTTCATTTCAAAACAAACTCTATGAACTCACTCAACCTTTGTGTTGACACTTTAGCATGTTTTAATTGTATCTAAGGCATTCACTTCATGGCATGCATTTGGACACATCATGGAGTCGCGGGTGACGACGCCTCACTTGGTTTTTTACGCATTCTTTAAAACATCGTTTGAATTGTAACAAACTTATTTCCGCACAAGTTGATTTTCATTTGGGACCTATCTTTGTAAACTCTGATTGTTTTATTTAATCAAATGTATATTTCCAAAACCACACTTTTTTAGGTCGCTCAATATAATCAACAGTGGATTGTGATGCTATGACAATAATCCCCGTGAATTCATTCCTCACGCGAAAAACGTGTAATTTGGGGTGCACACATATGTCAGCTTCCAAATTATGCTTAGAAACCAAGTAAGCCTTTAATAAACACCTTTTCATAACCTTATATTGGTAAATATGAATATGATCAATTGCTTGTTATTGATGCTTGATTTGATGTTATTAGAATATTAGTGAATATCTCTGCTTTGATCTCTGTCACTATGAATAGATAAAGTAGTTTAACCTCGCTTATAAGTATCTTACTGTGGGTGTTTGGATTAGGCTTTAAAACTGTGTTTCTAGTGTTGTTAGAGGTATAGTTCACTTGTTTTTAGCCTTGATTAGCCATAAATTAGTCATCTCAAGTCTTAGTTTTGTACCGCTGCATAAATAGTCAAAATCATTCTAAAATCAATCTAGATTAAGATCCCAAGTAGGAGTAAATTAGCAATAAGCTCTAGATAGGTGTAGAATCTGTAGGAGTGGCTTAATTTGTTCTTATTACATCTTATAACATTGAAATCATTCCATAATTTGCATTTGAAACTCACAAAAGTCAAACTCAATAAATCACAATGATTTTGGTCAAATATTGAAAAATCAGCTGGAAAAACTTTGTTGAATTTTCATGCCTTCTTCTGAACCAAAGTTTATAGACCGATATGTTTTAGATTGGTTGGTCAAGATATTGAAACCTATTTTTGTCAAATTTATATAAAGCTTTTTGGATAGTGAAATAAGCTCTTGAACAAGCCTGGTTTTGCCCCGTAAAGAAACTCGTGGTTTTTTACAATTTTGCGCACAAGCTAGTTTGTTCATTTGAGTTCATTAGGAGTCGATTTTTGGTCCATGTGTAGTCTCGCTAGGTGATCTGAAAACCCAATATCTGTTTTTCCCCTTAGCTTATTAGGATTGCTTATGCATGTGCTTAAAGGTGCCCCCATGAATGATGTTTGGATAATATTAATCCCATAAGCCTATCTAGTTTAAGCTTTTTTAGTGATCATGAGTAACAAGTAATTAGTTAGTTAGACTTATTTTAGCATAATTCAAATTTGTTTGATCATTTGGTCATTCCCTGTGAGTTCTTAGTTATTCTAGTAGCTTATTTAGGACCGCTTTACACTACAGCCTTCATATTTCCCCACATAAGCCCCAGATTTTGATAATTTTTATAAGTTTAGGATAAGTTTTTAGAATTTCCTAATTTTTTCATAATTTCCCAACTTTGTTTGCTATTTTTCTTGATTTAAACTAGTTTTTAGGACTTTTTAAATAGCATTTAATTCAATTAATTTAAAAGGCTCCAAAAAATACTAATTTTCCTTCTAGATTAAGAAAATTATAAAGTTAAAAAATAATTTTTCTAGATTTTTCCTACTTTAATTTGTAATTTTTAGAATTTAAATTAGTTTTAATTAGTTTTTAATTCAAATCTAAAAAATCATAAAAATTAGTTTTAATTCTAGTTACTTAATATCATTTTAGTTAGAAAGTAATTTTAGATTATTTTAGGACTTGAATACATAGAGGCTTATTTAATGCTTTTATACGCTTTTAAGATAATTCACTTATTTAGATTTCCCTAGTGTACTTTTAATTTGTTTTCCCTTCCTCAGTAGTTTTAATATAAGCAAAAATCCAAAACATCGAGCATTTTAATAACGAACCAATAACGACGTTGTTCATTCACACCTCGAAAAGTCACCGATTTCTAATCCAGACAATTATCACTCACCTGGTTTTGATTCATTATTTTTTTTCCTAAAGGGATTTTAAATCATTACTTGTGGTTATTTTTGATATCGATATTGTGGTTTTATCCATACACACACACCCCTAAACCTCAACGAATCAGTTATCATATACCATTATAGTTACTTTAACACCAAGAAAAGGGTCCTAATATCCCAAATACGATTATGAAACCAAATTTATGGTCGCATAATATGTCTATGAACAACCAAATAACGCCCTAATAACAACATATTAGGACACTTTTACAATGTTGTAAAACGTTATTACCTAATTTTAATCTTTTGATACACATACAGCGTATTTTAAAAGATAATTGTAAGGACGCTTATCATATAACATTATAGCTATTTTAGCACCAAGAAAAGGGTTCTAATATCTCAAAGAAGATTATGAAACCAATTTTTGGTCGTATAAAATGTCTATTAACAACCTAAATAACGCCCTAATAACAACATATTAGGACACTTTTACAATGTTAAGTTAATTGTTAGGACGGTTAATAAGTTTAATAGAACAATTTCAAAGTCCGGACAAGTCATATGATAGGACGCTATTTTCACCATGCACACTCTATTATTACAATATGAATAAAACATCAACTAAATATTAAATGAATAAAACGAAATTGTATTTCAAATTAGCAATTGTCATAACAAAATCACTAAACATAAATAAGGTAGACGGAATCTAACATAAAGTCTGTTAACATTAAACAATACATTAACGCAACAAGAAGCTTAGTCCGTGGTCATCATGCATCATCTCTCTCAATCCTCACGAACCACCTACAAATAAACACCCATGTATAAGCATTAAGCTCCATGTTAGTAAAATTATTGGTATCACAAGATTAACAAAGACATACCGAGATAAAGGGACAAGGCCATGCTATGGTTGCACCACAACAGCCTTCATGTGGCAAATAACCCATAGGGTCTCACCAACACTTCATCTCTTTTGTTGGTACTTGAACGCTACCCCACACCATCCTCGCCCAATCTCGTACTCACCAACTATATCATTTTGTTCAAGCTCCTCACCCATCCTTTTGCTACAGCCTCGTTGAGTTTAGAATGCTTTTAAGGACAACTTCATCCCCGACCTAGATTTCTGTTTTCAACAAACATTTATCAATTTATAGTCAAGACACATGTATTAGGTTAAACAGATGTAATACTGCAGGTATGGAGGCTGGGGTATACAAAGGAGGTCAAAAATTGATCGTGTAATCAAGTAGTGTGGAGGTGGTGTATACTAAATAAGTTACAAATAAGCTACAATAAGCTAAATAAGTCAAATACATGAGTTGTAACTAGATTATGCTAAAAACTACCAGATAAGCTAAAGGAATAAGCTATAGACCAGAATAATCACTTGATCAAAAATATCACGGCCAAACATGCAAAACCAACAACCCAGCGCCTTTGTGGGTCCCACTAGGGTTGACAGGGATCCAAAGTGAGACTTGATATGAAAAGGTGACTTATTGAGGTTTCTAAAAAGCTAGGACTAAAGGTTTGGGTCCCACAGATAAGCACTTGATGAGGGCTTGGTGGTCAACATCACTGTGTATGGGTGGAATTGGACAAACAAAAAGCTATCTTCAGACCTATCTAATAAGGTCAAAAGTTTGAAATAAGCCCTGAACTTTATAGATGAGCTTATTGGCTTTCAAAAAAACCAATAAGCTCACTGTGTGCCCACTAATGAAGAAGCTAAGGCACATGGAAAGTTGGGGTTTTGAGCTGATGCCCTGGTGCAGGGCAATGGTTAGCCCTGCAGCCACTTTGAACTATCACCTAAGCCAGAGAAAAAATCATAAAAATAAGCTAACTGTGGAATTCAAAAGCTTAGATGGGGAATTTCAACATGTAAAAATCTCAAGACTTGAATCTCAACACAAAATTCACAAAATTCTCCCAAGATCTGAAGTTTCTCGACTAACATACCATTTTTACTTTTTGATTTTGAACTTAAACTTTGACTTTAATGAAACTTGTTTGATCCTTATGCACTAATTATGATTATTTAAGCTATGATAACACTAATTTAAGATACATGAACAAGATTTAGACCAAGTGGGTGAGATTTGATCCTCACATGTCCCAACGTTGACCTGTGAGAGAAGGTAATTTGATTTTGACTTTCTCTAGTTCAAACATTGGTTTTATAGTTTTACTAGTTCTAATATCACCTAGAGGTCATAGTGTGCAGATAAACAAGTGAAAAGGCAACTACCACAGCTTGAAACAACACGAACCAAACACCCCTTAATAACTGAAGTTACAAATTTAAAAGGCAAATGAGCAATCTAAATCATAATACCGATACATAAGCTTGTAGCCTAGGTTCATTAGCTATCAAAGATAAAATAAGCTATAACAACTAGAAAGGAACGATTTATAATAGAAACATACCGTAGCGTGGAGGTTCATTGGTTACAACAAGAGAATCTTGTGATGTAAGAGGTGGAACAATGGAACTATCCGTCGACCCATTCTTCTCTGATAACTGGACTCGTAACTTTTCATTTTCACTAGTAAGTTCTCCACATCTAGACTTCAATTGGTTGTTTTCTCTATGACATGCTAAACGACTTGGTATTACACCCCAAACATCAGAAGCACGAACACCTAGACCATACATGCCTGCATCACCATTTCGATCTTTACCCATAACTGTAGAAAAAATATCATCTGGTCCAGGATTATCAATCGAACCCTCGGGCTGATTATCACTAAGTCGTTTCATATCATCCTGCATTTTATATAAACATGAACAACATATAGTAAAAGCATGTATTACAAAAAAAAGCATATTGTGTTTAACTTATGCTATTAATACACTTTTGCAAACACAAAAGCATATTACTTACAATCAACTTTGCAGTGTCATCATTTTGGGTATTTCCATCTTTGGAGAAGCATGCACTAAAAAGATCCAATCGAGTTGGATCTCGTCCCAAATATGTCTGTATGAATAAAAAGAAAATGAATATTAACAGTGGATATCCACAGGATACATTAACAATCCCACTTTCTCCATACACTTACCTTTAACTCTTCCCTTTTGTGAGCATAACTTTTTTTACCGGTTCTTTGGATCATCTTCTTTTTTGCCCGATTCGCCTTGTTTTTTTCACTTAAACTCTGCAGCAGGAAAGTAAAATATCATAATGGGAAATTAAGTAATGTTATTTAAAGTGGAAGAGTATTTCACACCTTAGTGTTTTCTTTATTCCAATACTTCACAAGCTTCTTCCATTGTTTTTTTTTGCACTTGCTTTGGCCTAGATCTTATTTGTTGCTTAACTGACAAAGACGGATCATGGTAGTGTTCCTTAACTCTTGCCCTCCATTTCTTCACCTTCCGCCCAAATGATTGCAATATCCATTTTTCTCCAACTTCCGGAATATCAAATTTTGTCTAAAAAATGTAATAGCTCACATTAGAAAACAAATACTTTATTGTTGGGAATTATGTGAAGTATGAATCATGCTGATATTACTGCTGATGGATTCTGCTGAAGTGAAGCTGGATTCTACTGAAGACATGATTATGCTGAAGTTATATTAGTCGTAGTTGGTTTCTGCGGAAATAGTATTCCGTATATTCTAGAATTAGTTAGGATATACATGAGCTTTATTAGGAAGTGATTGTGTATATCTTATTTAGTTTCATAGTTATACGTTTCTTAGAAAAGAAGTTAGGGTTCCTTGTCTATAAAAGGAACACAATATAATGTATTTTGGGTGTGCTTAAACAATTGATTAATATAACGATCCATAGAGGATCAAAGAGTTCTTAGTTATCTGTGTTTTATACTTGTATTTATATTCCGCTAAAGAATACAAGTTGTAGAGATTTTCTTTTAGTTTGTTTGTGATTACACAAGCGATACTAACGATCTACGAAGCTCAAGATCTATCAAGGTCTTACAGTTTTCAACATTTATTCATTAACATACAAATTTAACATTGTGTACCTTTAAGAGTTCAAGCAAAGCTTTTTTTGCGGTCAACTTTATTCCATGATTTATAAATCGGACAATACTTTCCACTCCTTGAAAGTGTTCCCATGAAATGAGTCAGATGACTACTTTTGTCGTTAATAGGTTGTCCGTGTTCATTAACTAAAATAGGAATTCTATCCCCTTTTTCTTGGGCCCAAACTTTTGCCATACGTGTTGGTCCTCTCTTTTTTTTGCTTACAATCCGAACTACAAAAAGTGAACATGATTTACAATAGATAACGTATACATTTAAAATACCAAATAATTTGAAATGGAGGCAATATCTTAGCGTTGTATTTTGTCTTGTTTTAATTTAACTTTATTATATATTCTTCTTATATGACACAATATATGATATATGATTTTTAAAATGAGGCAATCAAGTAGACCATGTTAACTTGTTTCATTTCGAGCTTGTGTAACTACATGGTTTTCTTCATTTTCAGAATGCTCAGCTTGAATCTCTTCTCCGAGTAGATCATCGCCGTCATTTGTTAAATCGTTCACATTCTCCAAATCATCCTCATTCTCAAATCATCCTCTCTAAATCATCCATGTCTTTATCTACATCATCTTCTGAAGTAGCTTGTTGTTCAATATATTCATTCATAGGTATGTCTTCGATATCATCATTTTCAACATCATAAAGGTCTTCATTGTTATCTATATTAAAATAAAAAAAAAACAAGTAAGCACCGAAAACAGTTAACTGAATATACACTTAATTGTAATTTAATATCATATATATAGTATTTGAAATTTATGTATAGTTACCATCAGATCTCAAGTCACGCTCCCCGTGGTCATGATCGTTGTCAATTGCAACTAAGTTTCTCTCAGTTGCAGTTAATCTCCCTCTGTTGACAGAATTTGGTTGATCATTTCTCGTTTGGACTTGGTCGGACTCTTGTACCCTACTACGTATTGCCCTCCCTGTATCAATCTGTTGTCCCTTTTGCGATTGAGATTTTGAAGATGTTAGCCCACTGGAGACATTCGGAGCACTCATTCGTTTTTTTGCTAAATTTTTATATCTAGTCATGGACTGTTGAGCAATGTATTTTCGATTCTGTTTCATGCAATTAGAATTGTTAGAAAACAAACATAAAGAAAATATAATAGCCAAATTTATTATTCGTACCTTTTTATTTGTTTGTCTAGCCGCTTCTTCTGGGTTATCTTCCTCAGCATTATGATGGAAGTCTGAACCAGACATATAATCTGCATATTTCTCACCGGTATCCGTTGGTTTCTTTTTCTTTTTCTTTGTTTTGTCACTCTCTACTAGACTTGTCAAAGACTTAGCAAGATTTTTCACTCCCAAAGCTTGTAATCTCTGTTGGTTTTCTTGAATCCTTGTCCTTCTGGACATTTCATAATCATTCGTATTTCTCGTGGTGATTTGGCGTTGCATCCTGTTATTTTCCATAACTGGTGCACAAAACAAATAAAATTATTATGAGATTGCAAAGAACAATAGTCATTTGAGAACAACAAAACTGAAATCAAATCACTATCTGTTACATGTTACAGAATGAAATACATTATCTACAAACAAAAAATAGACGCAAATCCTTCAGTTACATGTCACAGAATGAAATACATTAGCTAGAAACTGATATCAAATCACTATCACTATCACTACCCAAATCCTTTGACCCAACTTTACACAGGTATACCAACATTCATTTAAATTAAACAGAGCAACTTAAATACAACTTGTACCACATCAGAAATAAGCAGCACTTATGATCACATATGAGACTCATCACAAGAGGTCAACCAAACACATACCCGAACCCACCATTTCCCACACTAACAATGTATAACAATAACAATGTATAACAATGATAATACCAATAATAATAACAATAACAATAACAACAATATACATAATAATAATAATATAATAATAATAAATAATACAGCAATAATAATAACAACAAGAGAGGTTTGCATTACTGGAGTCAGATCTTCATGCAAAAGTGAAAACCCACGATCCTTGTTTTGCTGCCCACATACAACCCTAAACCAAAATTGAGATTTTAACCGTCTGTGAAAAACGATTTCCATTAATAAAATCGAATCAAATACTTGATTTCCGAAAAGATATGCTTGATTTTTGCAGCGCCAAAAGTTATTTATGAATCTGAATTTTTCCCCAAAAATTTTAAGCGGGTTGTGAACGTGGGTTTGTATGTGAAACTAAATTTTAAGCGGGTTGTAAGTTTTCCCCTATAATTAGATTTATAATTAAATTAACTAATAGTAGTATATAGTATATGAAATGTATTATATATTATTGTATATATATAATATATAAGTATTTTATTGTATGTGAAACTAAAAATGAAGTAGATTTGGCATTCGTTTTTCCGACTTCCCGGGTCAAACAACAATATCAATGTGATGTAGTAATCAGTCTCTGTTGTATCTTACTGCCCGAAATGGAGCGGCTCCAGATAGTTCATTTGTTTTACGCGGGCGTTATTTAAAATGTTGCTATTTTCTTACAGACGGGATTTATCCTACGTGGTCTACGTTTGTTAAAGCGTATCCGCATCTAGTTGACCCGAAAGATAAAGTGAGATGTAGGACAGTAAACCACACTAGAGTCATATATGCCATTGGTGCATCAATGAGACGGACATGCATGGAACCCTATGAATAATGAAATGGCTCGGGTTTGAAACTGGGAGTCAGATATCATATCATAATCAGAGTGTCATATCAAAAGGTTCATATCCAATGTTGCAAAAATCGCGAATCAGAGTATGAGGGCGGGTCGACCACCTTGTAGGTTGTAATCGGTCTGGGCGGGATGAATCGGTGATAGGGTATAATTTGATGTATAATTACCCGGTCGTTGCTCGGGTTATCAAATAAGGGCCCGTTTGGTTGGTGGGTGTTGCTTTGGATTCGGGATTGATTTGGTAAAACCGTAAAGTTTATGAAATAATAACTTTGAAAAAGCTAATATGAATAACTCTCAACGGATGCGGTCATTCATTTATATCGTCAAGAGTTTTTACGTAAGTCGACTTCCCATGACGTCACATTCCGGGGATGCTTTGTAGCCTATATTCTACACATATTGACAGGAGGAATTGTCCTAGGCATTTGCGAGGCCAATATACGCGAGGCGGTGATCAAAAGTGCTCTAGTGCCGACTATTATGATTGAATGTATTGCTTCGCATGAGTCGAGATAGGACAATAATCCAACATGAGCCCAGAAACATAACATATCATATCATATAACAGATAATCCACTAACTATAGATAACAGATATAGGATGCATCCATACTCCCCTGCAGATAACATAGTGGCCAAACATATACTTGAGCTCATAACAAAATTTTGTATAAATTAGTTTATCTAGCTTTGAAGTAATAATTACTTTTGCAAGCTTATGTAAAAATTACTTTTGCAATTTTGACTTTTAATTTCTAATTTTTAGATATAAATTAGTTTATCTAGCTTTGAAGTAATAATTAGGCAATTAATAAAGAAATAGCTTAAAAATAAATTGTAAAAGTATTTCTAATTTTAAGATCCAAATCCACATCATTCCACCATCCAAAATTGCCAACAGGAATCACCACCATCATCAAGACCAGGTAATACCTCATAAATGAAACCCTAATCGTTTTTGCTAAATTTTTATGAAACAACATATGTGGTTAATTGAATTAGGCTCCCTTTCTTTTTGTTGAAATTATATGTGGTTTTCTGTGGTTAATTGAATTAGGTTTAAGATGGATACGAGTTGGATGTCTTTACCTAGATTTACCATTGAATATAAAAAAGGTCTTGACGACTTTCTTGATCATATATTCTATATGAGGGTAAAAAAGGGACAGATTTCATGTCCCTGTATTGATTGTGGTAATCAGATATGGGTAGATCGGACGGAGGCTACAACACATCTGTTATGTGTCAGGTTTATGAAAGGTTATACAATTCCACCTTTCAGTTCCAAATCAAGTGATGCTCCAATGTTGGATGCTGAAGATGACATGCAAGGGTTGGTGAATGATGCCTTCCATCGGTTTGGTGATGACACACTAACGATGACATGGGACACAAACTGAAAGTATGAGTATGCCAAACCTAAAGGCGAAAAAATTTTATAAAGTGTTGGGAGAGGCAAAGAAACCACTATATCCTGGGTGTAAGTTATCAGTTCTTTCTTTTATCATTAGACTATTTCATGGTAAGTGTGTTGGGAAATGTAGTGATAATGGTTTCAGCAAGATGCTAGATACAATGAGGGAAGCCTTCCCCGATGCTTCTATACCAAAGTCATTGTATGAACTAAGGAAGATAATTCGAGAGTTGGGACTTAGTTATGATAAAATTGATGCATGTCCTAATGATTGTATGCTGTACTGGAAAGAAAACATTAATAAAATAGAATGTGATATATGCCATACGTCAAGGTATAAAGCAAGTGAAGATGATTGTGCAGATGAGTCAACCACAGCATATACATAAGAAGATTAGAGCAAAGGTGTTGCGTCATTTTCCGCTCTTACCACGATTGCAAATGTTATTTATGTCATCTAAAACAGCCGCCTCCATGAGATGGCATGAAGAGAGTCGCACGAAAGATGGTTACTTGAGACATCCTGCAGATTCCACGGCATGGAAAGCATTTGATTTTAAGTATGATAAGTTTGCCAAAGAAGCTCGTATGTGGCTTGGTTTAGCGAGTGCTGGGTTTAACCCTTTTGGAACAATGAGTGTTTCTCATAGTACATGGCCTTGTTTTGGACGCCATATAATCTACCTCCTTGGATGTGCAAGCAGAAACCTTATTTCTTTCTAACGTTACTTATACCTGGCCCATCTGCTCCTGGAAATAATATAGATGTCTATATGGAACCGTTAGTTGCTGAGCTAAAGGAGTTGTGGGATCGTAAAGGAGTAGACAATTATGATGCATCAACAAAAAGTAACTTTCGGATGCGTGCTTGTTTGTTATGGACGATCAGTGACTTTCCTGCTTATGCAAATTTATCGGATGGAGCGCCAAAGGTAAACTTGCATGTCCTAACTGCCATAAACATACAAAATCAACACTGAGCTAGTCATGGCAAAAACAATGTTTTATGGGACATCGTCGATATTTGCATCTATGATCATGCTTTTAGAAGAGATACAAACTCTTTTGATGGCACAGAAGAACTAGACAGGCAACCCCGTGGCTTAAGAGGACAAGAAGTAGTTGATGAGTTAGATGGTTTTGAAGTTAAATTTGGAAAACTTGTGAAGAGCAACCTAAATTTACCTTTTAATTGGAAGAAGAAAGTATTTTTTGAGTTACCGTACTGGAAAGATAACTTGCTACGCCATAATCTAGATGTAATGCATATTGAGAAGAATGTTTGTGACAGTGTCCTTGGAACGCTAATGAATCTAGATGGGAAGACCAAGGATCATATAAAAGCACGCCTAGATTTACAAGAAATGGGCATTAGCACGAACTTCATCCTATAGTTCAAGATAACAACAAAGTTTATTTGCCATCTGCTTGTTTCTCAATGGATAAAAAAGAGAAAGATATTTTTTGTCGTGTGCTTGAGAAGGTGAAAGTTCCAGATGGTTATGCAGCTAATATATCAAGATGCGTAGAGTTAAACCCTCCAAAACTATTTGGACTTAAAAGTCATGATTGCCATATTTGATGCAGCAGTTGCTTCCCATTGCCTTGCGAAATGTGTTGCCTAAGCACGTGCGCTATACTGTGATGAAGCTATGTCGTTACTATAAACAATTATGCGCAAAGGTTCTTAATCCAAATGATTTGGTTCAAATGGAAACTGAGATTGGAAAAATACTTTGTGATTTAGAAAGGATTTTTCCGCCATCATTCTTTGATGTCATGGTTCATCTTTCGGTTCATCTTGCTTTAGAGGCCAGATTAGGAGGGACAGTTCATTACCGGGATGTATCAATCGAGAGGTGCACATTACTATTATAGTAAATAACTTTATTAACAAATATTATTGAATCTAAAATTATTGGTTTTGATATCTCAGGTATTTAGCTACATTAAAATCTTACGTGCGAAAAAGGAATAACCCGGAGGGTTCCATTGCAGAAGGATATCTAGCTGAAGAGTATGTGTCGTTTTGTTCATTGTACTTATCCAGTGATGTTGAGACCGTACATAATAAGACAAGTCGAAATAATGATGACGATGGTTATGAGGATGTTTTACCTATCTTTTCTATGGCGGGTCGACCGATTGGTGCTACAAAGGTAGAAATGATGGAACTTGACATTTTGGCTAAAGCACATTCATATGTGTTGTTCAATTGTAGTGAAGTTGATGAATTTCGAACGTAAGTAATTATATTAGTTGTGAGTTTCATAAATTATATTATACGATTAATAGTTGTCGTTGTTATCATCATTATCATCTGTAACACTGCAAGAACATCTGGCGTTGGTTCATCATCAAATCGGGAAAAGTAAGCGTGACATTCAACGTTTACATAGTGAGACTTTTGAGTCGTGGTTTCAAGATCATGTAAGGCATATACACAGGTTTATTACTTTTGAAAAATAATTATAATGACATAGCATTTTTGACCTACTAATAACAAAACAATTAACACATCTTGCCTTATTTCAGGTTGAGGAGCTACATGCTAGAGGGGATCACAGAATCACAGAAAGTCTAAGGTGCTTGGCAAGTGGTCCATCTGAGTATGTGAAAAAATATAAGGGATTTATCATAAATGGTTACCGATTTCACACAAAAGATGTAGAACATAATAGGAAAACACAGAATAGTGGGGTTAATCTTCAGGCCATGACAAACAGTTATCGAGAGTGCTACAGATAAAAATCCTATCGCGGGAGATGTAACTTACTACGGGGTTTTGAATGATATAATTGAGTTGGAGTATGGTATTGACAAGAAAGTAGTTTTGTTCGATTGTGATTGGATTTCGAATGGTTCAAGGAAAAAAGAAGATGACAACGGGTTTACTATATTGAATTTTGAAGGATTGAAGGCTCATAACGAGCCTTTTATACTAGCTTCTCAAGCACATCAAGTATTTTACGTTGCAATAGTGTTGACAAAGGATGGCAAGTTGTGATCAAGACAGCGCCCAGACATGTTTATGACATGGATGAACAAACAAGTCTTGATGACGTGGAAACACATTTGCAGGGTGACTCATTTATGTGTCCTCAACATGACGAAACAATGGATATTGAATTGGTTAGAGGTGGTTTCGATGGAACTGTTGTGGACAACAATGACTTAGTTATTGCCGATGAAGAAGATCCAGTTGAAGAAGCTTAATGATTTCAATTAGCTAAATAATAATAGTCCCTGTTTTTATGTAAAATTAGTTGAGCAGTACATTAATACCCATGCTAACCTCGGGCAGTGCAAGAATAATGATGGGTTAGCATTTAAATAATAAAGCGCATGCTGATCCTAGTCAGCTTCCACCCTTCAGCAGAAACACGACAACGCTTTTAATCTTCAGCAGAATCTCTTCTTCAACAGATTCTGCTTCTACTCAGCGAATCCTTCGGCAGTATCGACAGCAGAATACCTACTTCGCATAATTCCCAACAATCCTCCCCTAAACTGGAATTTGACTTGGTTAAGTTCCAGTTTCCTAACCTTGAAAGATCTTAGAGACTGCAGTAATAGAGGATTGTTCTCAAACATCAGTAGCAAAGAACCAAGAATAAGCTCATCTCTATGATGACCAATCTTTGAAACGCCAGGTCTTTGCAGAAACAATTGACATAGTGTACATCAAAACTCATTAGTTGCATACTATTCTCATCACATCCAGGTGTGTTAACTCCTGAGAGAGGTGAATCATTGAAAATAATGGATTTGATGTCTCTTTACCAATAGCCATTACTACTGGAGTAGCCAAATGTTTAAGTTCGAAAACTATGGTACACTGATAACCATCTGATTTATTGGCAAACCAGAAACTATATAAACGGGTTTGATGTGTCTTTACGTAGCGTTTGCTCAGGACTAATCAATTCTTAGAATTGGTGAATTGATAACCAAATATGGATTCTGTTGCCTTTACCACAAGCCATATACTTGTGGGCTAGCCAATTTTTGGATTCCAAAAAGGAATATACCATGGTGAATTGATGACCATACAACACTCAGCAATAAAGCATGGGTGGTTGCAGACCCTATGATTTTGAGCAAATCATTACAGCTATCAACAGATTTGATGTGTCTTTACTAAAGCTGTACCCTTTGGACTAGCCAACTCTTCGATATACACAAGGTATATCTGGTGAGTTAAAAACCATCAACTATGAACAACAAACCTGCAAAAGAAAGTTAGTTTTTTTTTTTTTTTTTTATTTTTTTTTTTTTTTTTTAAACTAAGAAAGAAACTACCAAGTGTATATAATACAAATAGTACCAAAAGGAATATAAGGCAGAAGACCATGAGAGATACCATTATGACGATGAAGAAGCAGCTTGATCTTGAAGGAGGTGAGTCTTGATCAATCTAACCAGTTGTTCAACCTGTGGTCTTTCATTTCCCACTGGATCTGGAGGAATTTCCAATTTCTGAGTCAGCATCCTCTCCATAAGTCTTTTGGACAATGGGTAAGTTCTTTCGGCAAACATGCAGACTGTGATTCCACCCTTCGTCTCAACTACATGCACACGAGGCAGAGGATAGAATCTCTAGGACTCAACCCGCCATAAATGTGAGTTCTGCCAAATGGAATGTCCTTTATTATTGAGAGTTCAGAGCTAAACAGGACATGAAGATCTCCTAATAAAAACATCCGGAACACTGTGGTGCATTGTTTCAGTAATGGGAGGTAACGAGAGTGTACAGAGTAAGCAAGTCTGCCCTATCTACCAAATGAAGTATTTCTACAAAAAGGTGAACTCCATAGAAGTTTTGTCCTTTCGATGTATGACATTCAGCTCTTTGTTTGTCAAAGTCCAATTGATCAACACATTTTGATATCCATCAGGAAAATCAGAGGAAGACCCTTCTTTAATAAAGTTGACTCATCAGCCTCTATATCCAAGGTAGTGATTTTGGCCATCCTCTTCTTCCTCCTTCCAGGCTTATAGATTCCTAAAGATGGTGCATCTTGAGGTTCTTCATTAGATTGGTTGGCACGACTAGAGGAAGGAGAAGCACCTTCACGAATGGCATTCATCCTTACTAGCAAATTTTTAGCCTTTCTAGTTTTTAAACTTGCTGTAGCAGCTTCTGAGCCAACAAATGCCACAGATGGAGTGGAGGCTGGTACATTAGGTGCTTCGAAGAAATGGCAAGGTTTCAGCAGATGGAGTCTTGTCGGTGAGCTAGCAATCTCTGTAGGAGTTTCAGCAGAGACCATAGATGGTTCAACAGAAGGAATCTTGTCAGATGAAGGAGTGGCTTGAGAAATTTCTTCAGAAGTAATCAGTTGAGAGATCGTCTTTGTTGTAATATCATCAAAAGTATCCACTACCTCAACAAACTTTGGTCTTTTGGCCTTTGGTGCAACTTCATTCCCAGCAATCTTTTTCAAGCAGGAAGTGTGAGATGAAGAGTATTTCATGATTTGATTATACTTGTGAATCAAAACATGATCAGGGAAAGCCTTGACTTGCTTCATTGACAGCCCAGAGTTATACAGAGTGGATCTCTGGTTTTTCACCACAAGTCTTATTTGAGCTTTAGTGGGAGGTCTCTCTTTGTTCTTTTGGGCTGTGATGGCTCTCCTCTTTTCAGCTACTTCTTGCTTCCTTTGTCTTCCACGAGCCATCATCAGTTCCACAAAACTTTCACTTTTGAAGTCTGCACCTAAGATACTCTGAGCAAGTGAAGGGTTTGATATGACTTGCTGAGTGTAAGCATCCCAATGAGTGTCAGGGTAGCTTAGTACGCATTTCATCTAGTTCCCTTTGTCTTTCAGGAGGCAAAACAGATGTAGATTGATCTTCAATCTGTTTAGCCATTTCTTCATCTTTCTTTCTCTCATTACACTCAGCTAGCATTCTCTCTTGTTCTCGCCTTTCCTCTTCACTTACCAAGTCTGGACCAAGCTCATCTTCTACCATTAAACCTTTCCATTTATCAGCAGGCTCCTTAGTACAATCATCTTCAGTAATATCAACTAAAGGAATCTAAGTAGTAACTCCCAAATCAACTTCAGAAGAAACATGTTGTGAGGGTTCTTCAGCAGGAATGGACACTGATGGTTTTTGTATGACTGAAGATTGACCAAGTTCAGTAGCAACATCCTCCATTGGGGTATCAGTAGATGCAGCTTTGACAAACTCTGGTTCCTTGGATACTTCAGTAGATGCTTTATTCAAGTACGATCTCTTTCTCCTTTTATAAAGAACGGTTCCTTTTCTTTGAAGATCCGCAACTACTGATGACGGATCATTAAGAGACACATCAGCTAACATATCGAGAGACCCATACTGAGGTTCTTCTCTTCTTCTCCTCAGAAGAAACCAAAAGCTTCCTTTTGGTGCCCTTTTCAAGTCTGTCTCCTAGGTCCTTAACTTTACTCTGTAGTTCTTCAATCTTACTACCAAGAGTAGACTTGGTTTCTGCAAGTTCTTTTTTCAGACTAGACACTCAGCTGCATACTGTTCACAAGATCATACACAGATGTGAGAGTAATGGGGTCCTCAGCTCCACCAGCCGATTGCTCTGTGGTAATGGGAGCTTCATTGGACCTTTCAGTGGAAACATGGTCATGCTCAAAATGAAGAGGTACCTCATTAAAAGTTTTCCTTTGAGGACTAGGTGTGGTCATCCTATTCAGATCAGACTCAAACTCATCAAGAGGATCTTGTGTTGGTGGTAGACTAGGACAATGTGCTAGAGTTGGTGTTGGTGGAGGCTGCTCTGGAGCAACATGAGAAGCTTCAGCAGAAAAGGAGGGGCCCTCATCAATATTAACTGATGGATTGCCATCAGTAGCAACAATTGAAGAGGGTGGGATGTTAGCAACATTCTCCTCATCAGCAGCTTCATTGCCTTGAGGCAACATAGCTTCTGTCAACGGATAATGTGCTCCTACGGCATAAAAGGCTTGGGTTTGGGTAGAGGTGTCTATGATTATTTGTAAGAATCTAGGGTACATTAAAAACTTATGTTGTTTCTTATTGATATTTTCAACCAAATTGTCAAAAATAAATTTAGAAAAATTATAAGTTATCCCTTGAGATAGACACAAAATACCATATGCCAGTTGGGAAGAGAATTGATCCCATGCTCCTGATTTTTTGCTAATGCACTGAAGCAACGTGTGAACCAAGAATCTCACTTAGGGCAAAATGCTTTTTCAACCATATGTTGTCCTGGTACCTTGATACCAATAGCTCTCAGCCCCAGTGAGTATTTTCTCAGTGTAGGTGAAATACCCCATCAGTATCATCAAGTGAAGCTTTCTCCTAATCAGATCCTCTGTTACTACATACTCTGTTCCGTCAATCATGGCCGCAATCTTTGTTTCACTTGTGTGGAAGAGATGCCCAAAATTGTTTAACCAACGATTCATAAATTGCATTAGGAGAATGCGTTAGGGCATAGTGAATCTTTGATCTTTTCAAGAACTCTACCATAGGTACATCTGACTCATCACCTTTTGCATTTCCCAGAAACGCAACTTTGTTGTGATCCTTCTTGAATTGAAGAGCCATTTGATGAATTGATATTTTAGGGTTATGTTTTCTGTACAGGAGGGGTTTTTGGGTGTAGGAGAAGAGGGAAGGTTTTGTTTGAAGTGAAAAATGAGAGTGATGGTTTGGTAGAGGTTTGTGCAAAAATAGTCAAAAGTATTGGCACTGTATTGTTTGAATACGCTTACGTGACATCTACTTTGACCATCGACAATTTAACTCTTCAGTAGAAACAGATACTCAATCTGCTGAAGTTATACAATTCAGTAGAAACCAACCCAAGACTAGGATATCTTCGATAAGATTCTAGAATTATTGTGCCAACTAACTCGCATTAACTTACATTAAACCTCGAACCCGTCTATAAAATCATCCCAATGCATACTTCTCTCACATACTTTTACCCCAAATTACCATCACAAACCCTAGATTCATCATACACCAATCAACCAAAATTAACCATTAAACTTCACCAGAGGTTGTAAATCCAACCTCTTCTCCATCATCCTCATCATCCATTGATTTCCTCCAGTTTTGGTCATATCCACCTGACCCTCGCCCTTTGACATCCCCATTTCTTTCTTCTTCTGAAGATGATGGTGTAGTGGATCCAAGTGAGTCTCCTGATGACTCAGAGGAACCCACTACTGAGATACCTTCATACTCCCAACCTCCAGCACCTCAACCTCAACAAAGGCCTCGTGCCAAAAGGGAGGTGGTGCTTGCTCTACCTGCGCCATGTTTTGGTGCATCTTCACATCGTTATAGAGGAAGAGCATAAAGAAGGTGAATGGATTGCTTTTTGGTGAATTCAGCAGATGAAGCATAAAGGACACTTTATTTTTCTTCATCGTCATTATTTTCATCAATCCATCCTTCCCATTTTGATCCTTAGCTTCCTTGTCTTAGTGGTCATGCATATCCAGCCATCGAGATAGAAGAAATGGGTGGTTATGCAAGTTTTCACAGCGATATCCAGCATCTAGTGTGAAAGATGTGAGCGATCATGCATATCAACAGACTTTGTTAGATGTTGGAATGGATGATATGAACTAGATTAGGATTATGTATAGCTCTGTTCTTGTAGTTGCATTTGAAGTTGATTGAATTTTGTAAGCTGTAAGCTGTAAACTGTTTCTTGAATGAATGAATGAACAATTTGACTTCAATTTCTTCTCTATGTACTCTTACTTCAGTAGAATCAACTTGTTTACTTCAGCACTTTAGTTTCAGTAGAAACAAGCTTCAAAGCTTACTTGACCATTTATAAAAGAATCACACTTGATGAATCTTGGACTTGAACATGGAATAGACAAACTGCACTTGAAATAGATAAACTGCAACACAAACACAAATACACACAAAAACAGAACAGAGACAAACAAACTAAAGAATTATTAGCAAGTTGTGAAACCTGTCGTATCCCTTGTGGATACCTTCTTCTTCAGAGATATTGAACTCTTGGAAGTGTTGTCTCAGCATGGACTTCCTCATTCCCCTGGACTCTTCATTGCCACCGAACCTTGCTTTAAGAGCCATCCATATGTCCTTTGCATCATCCATGTGGTGAAAATCACCCAAGTGATCTTCGAGAATAGCTTGAAGAAGGATGGTTCTTACTTTGTGCTCTCTTTGCACAGCTAAAATCTCTTCAGCAGTTTTGGGAGGAGCAATGGTAAACTTACCATCAAGATCTGGGATAGTCTTCTTCAGACTGTTTCCTTTCTTTACAATTTCCCAAAGATTCCAATCAATATGGAGATCAGTTCTGCATTTTCATAGTCCACAGATCATACTCTTCCTTTTTAGATTAAGGAACTTCCCATTCTTGTTGGAAAGACTAAGTTGTTGCATAGAGGTGGTGTTTTTGATGTTGTTGTTGGTGACTTCTGATTCATCATCAGTTCCAGGCATGGTGAATGTCTTTTGGTTGTATGGGGGTGAGGAAAAATATGGTTCTCAGTATCGTAGAGACTTTCCGAGGCTCTGATACACTTGTTGAATACACCGCAGACTTGAGAAGATCTTGGCAGATTCCTTCGACAGAATCTCTTCTTCAGCAGATTCTCTTCTTCAGCAGATTCTGCTTCTACTTCAGCAGAATCCTTCGGCAGTTGACGGCAGAATACCTACTTCGCATAATTCCCAACAGATAAGGACAATACAAAGACAGATAACCCATACATAACTTCCAAAAGATATGATTGAGACATATAACAATACAAAGACATATAACAAGTGTCCTATTATGGTGTATCAAGTTTTGATACCCAAGTATCAAGTGTCATACTAACTAATGTTTAAATAAAACTTTTGTAAATAAGCGTTCTAAAAAAATGATGTTTTATGACTCAAATAAAGGAGTGTTCTATTATGGCGTAGGATAATAAAACCACAACAAATAAGCGTACTATAAAGGTTAATGTTAAAGGACACAGTTGTCAAGGGTCCTGTTAATTTTTTTTCAAATAAAACTTTTGCAATTAAGCGTTCTATAAAAGCTGAATAAGCGTTATAAAAAGCGGATGTTTTACGACTCTAAAAGATGTGCCATATTGTGGTGTATCATAAACAAACCATTATGAATAAGCGTTCTATAAAGGTTAACGTTATAGGACGCTATTGTCAAGGGTCCTATTCACTTTTCTTATAAAAAAAACGTTTGCGAATAAGTGTTCCATAAAACCGATGTTTTATGACTCAAATATCAAGTGTCTTATGATGGTGTATCAATCTATGGACCCAAGTGTCAACTGTCATATTAAGTTATGTCTTAATAATACGTTTGCGAATAAGCGTTTTAAATAATTAATGTTTTATGACTTATATATCAAGTGTCCTATTATGGTGTATTGTAATAAAACCATAATTAATATGCATCCTTTAAGGGTCCTATTAAGTTTTGTTATAATAAAACTTTGCAAATAATCGTTTAAAAAAAATGATGTTATAAAACCATTGTACGTAAGCGTCCTATAAAGGTTAGCGTATAATACCACGTGTCAAAGTCATATTAAATTTTGCTATAATAAAACTTTTTTGTGAATAAAGCTTTTAACTAACTGATTTCTTATGACTCAAAACTCAAGTGTCCTATTATGGTTTATTATAATACAACCATAATGAATAAACGTCTTATAAAGGTAATTTATTAGGATCCATATTTTAAGTGTCATTTTAAGTTATATGATAATAGGACCCCAAATCATCGACCATCCTATTATATACCTTTTAGACATCGCCTAAGTAGCAAATATTTTAAAAGGACCCTAAACGCTCATATGTCCTATTAAACAGTTTTTTAGGACTCCATTATCATACCGTCCCACACAAAGGGTCCTAAAAAGCCACTTTTGTTGTAGTGTTATAACTAAATAATGATGGAGGTGATTTTTGAAAAGCGGAAGCAAAAATGAGATTTGGAAAGAGGTTGGTTGAAAGACAAAAATGTAAAGCTAACCCTCTAGAACTTAATTCTATATGCTTTTAAACTATATGCAAGTGTAGGGGTCCCATAAAACATAGTACTAATCTACGTAGCAATAAAGGGGATTATGCAAAATGAGCATATAAAAGTTAGAACCAAGTGAGATAACAAATAATTTGTTATCAACCTACAAAACAAATTTGTTAGTGATAAAAGATGTTAACATGATAGAAATCAAATGATAACATATTATATAAGCAAAAACAACACATTGCACTTAGTAGACAAGAAATCACCACACAAGATAGCATCAAAACAATCATATTATGCAAGAATACGACTTTATTCAAGACATTTCATTATGAGATTGTTTTGTCGTTAGACTTAGACACTTAAGAATACTTGGATATACAATAATCTATGTGATTAATTTGTAAGATAAAAAGGCTTCTAAAAGTTTGTCATACCAAAAGCACTTTGACAGATTATATGTGCACACGTAGCAAACAAATAGTGTTACAAGAAGCAAAAGAAACAAGATGAAAGATTCATGCAAGCCATGTTTAAGACATAACAATTTGGAGCATGTATCATTTGGATCGTACTACACATAGATGTAATGAATGCCAACTAATAGCTTTCAAACACAAATATATCATATCAAAATTATCACGTATCAGAATGGCATATTATGAGTTCATAAGTAACATGTTAATCATGCTAAAAATAATTCAAAAGAAAGTATCATGCAAATAAAGTTTAGGTTTAAACGTTTAGTAGCATGAAACAAGAGTACAAGCATTATGAAGATAAAATCGTACTAAGGTTTACACATTTGACTAGTTATCAAACACTAAGATAATGTCAAATCAACTTATCGTATCAAACAAGAATATGTAATCAACACATGTAAGTGCAATGCAAGTGGTTTTAAAAGAAAAGTCATATATACTACTTGTTTGATTAGTATTCCTAAGGCGAGGCCAACTATCAATGTTTTAACACTTACTTTAGGCAAGTATAGGAAAACAGATTTTTCAAGTTGGAGAATGAATATGAGACTATTACTAGCGGTGCTCAATTAAGGCTAAACACGACCATTTTAACGGGTGATTCCACATACCCAACTTCTCTCCAGGAAGCAATTCAACCGTTAGGTCAAATTGAGTTTCTAGTGCAATAGGTTCTCCAGTAGTCATTCTCATGTTAGAAAGATAGGAACTCCTACTTTTGCCTATCAAAGTGCATAAAAGATGATAGTTTACCAATACTTGGCTTAATGTGACACAACTAATATGCAATACACATGAATTTTAACAATGGTGTGTTGATAAACGATATGTTTTAATCTTGTGTTTAGAATTTAAGGTTGTTCAAATTACATAGCTAATTGTATGATCTAATGGATGACATCTTTTATGTTGAAGTGTATACTTTAAAAGTGATTTGATTATCTAAGACTAGGGAATGGAATATGTTAAATTAAGAATGTTCTCAAGAAAGCTCTTTGGAACTTTATTTAACAAGAATCTAAATAAGGTTACTAACTTCAATAGATCATGTGTATGTTCTAGAGATGTGTAATTTTAACCTTGGATGTGCACTAGGTTTGAGCAAGGTTAGGTTATGATGTACGCTTGAAAGGAAATGGATATAAATAGTATCTTTCAACAAATGAGATTATCGCATGGGATAAAGTTATCATGCTTATAAAAATAAGTATGACAAGATGAATTGGATACGCTAGTTCATAGAACTTGTTCGTTTTAAGATCACTTAGCTAATGAGGTGTAATGAAATATCTTGTAACACAACCATTTATGTCGCAAGGAGAGAATAATGCATAGGATATACAATATCCTTTTAACAAGATGAATACTTACGGCATGATTTCTTAGGCATAATGTTTTCAAAACATCATGTTTTCCTAAATGAAGATATGAAGCCAAAGTGTTTGAATCGGATAGTCCCATCTAAATAAACTTGGTCTCAAGATTATATTCACTAGATGATGACAAGATGAATTCACTCGAGTTTCTTATGTATACTCCTCAAGAGTCATTGTTGCTTGGGGTGTATGATGTTGGCTTTGAGATTGCATTTTAACATATGTTGTTAAAATGTTGATTTGAGGTTTAACGAAATTTATGCAGAAGTTTTAACGACAAAGTATTACTAATACTTTGATAATTTGTGAGGGTAGTACTACTTATACCTAGTGGAAATTGACAACAATTACCAAGAGCACCATGCTTATTTGATAGTTGAGGTTCTAGCCATAATGAATTATCTAAGTCCTTATATGTGGGAAAGGATGTTTGAGTTTGTTCAAACGTGCATTTGATTCAGTACAAGTGTTGGATACAAGGGCTTTTTGAGCAATACACTCAACGAATTCAAATGATGGTAAGGATGGTGGATTGGTTGATCTAGGTGGTAGGTCTTCTAGTGTGTCTAAATAAGGATGTGGTGATGTAGGGGTTTGTTGTGCTATGGGAGTACTTAGGTTGATTATTTGTCCATAGATGTTGAACACAAAAAGTACGGATACTAATTCTTATGGTTCATTGGTTGCTAACACTAGTGGGTGAAGTGCTTGAAGTTTTGGTTATGTCTATGAAGCTTAGGGGCTGAGGTATAGGTTCACCTTGAAAGGGCACGTTTGATTTAAAGGATGCTCTTGGAAGTTCATGAGCAATACGCTTAATGGTGCCAAAAGATGGAAGAGGGATAGTAGGTGTCAAAGAGGGATAAGTGGCACAGTGGGTTGTTTGTTTTGGATAAGTGTTTCAACATGTGTTGTTAAAATACTTGGGTGTTGATTTTTCGGATATGACTTTTAATGACTACAATCGTAAATCGCATATACTTGAATATTTCGGATGGAATACTTAAGTTGTCAATCCTAATTTGTTGAGATTATAAAGCTTAGATTGAACTCAAGGATAACAAGACTTGATAGTATGTCTTTAACATATATGTGAGTTATGACTCTATGTAAATACTTATCGTCTTGAAGGATGACACATTATTTTCATGTTAACCAAGTGAGGCAATACATGTAGATACAAAACAATATCTATAGTCATATGTTAGACTTGCGTATGATATCTTTGCAAATAATAAGTCCAGATTTATTAGTCTCGGTAAGTCATCTAAGTCATCCGCAAACGGGTGAGGAGATGTTGGTGGTGTTGCACAAAGTTTGATAGGTACAAGCTTTGGAGACTTTGGTAGTGAAGGTGTTTTGGATGATGGTGGGTGATTTTGGTGGTGGAGATGGAGTACTCAAGTTTAGAAAGTTCACATCTTGAATGGGTGATGAGATGTTGAGAGGTAATGAGTCTGAGGATGAAGAGTTCAAGTTAATGAAGCAACAAGATCGAATGCTAATCCTAGTGGTTTTCTTAAGTGGCTTATTTGAGGTTGAGGATTTAGTCATTTTGACTTTGCTTTAAGAAATGCTAAGCTTGAGGAAAAGTAACTTGAAGAAGGTGTGAAAATGACAATCCTGAATGTGTCGATTTATGGAACAAAGGATTTACGGATTTGATGTTAATCCATACAAGGATGGTAGTTTTTTGATGAGATGGAAGTGTCTAAGATCATGTCAAACATCCTAAGTTAATCCATTGAGGATGTGTTGAATGAGATATGAAAGATAAGCATTAACAACTATCCTAAAAACGAAATTTGGTAAATTAGATTGCGGGATTTAGTAAAATTCAACAACTTACCTGCAGGATCCACGACACCAATTTTTTACATAGGCGGAACCAAAATAATGGTGCCGTCTGGTCCGCTTGTACAGGTATGGCGGTACCAAAAGCTATAACGGGCGGAACCAAATATTTGGTGCCGTCTGGTCCGTGGTGACCAGAAATCTTCATAGACCCATATTTGAACTATCGGGGACTTTTCATAAATCTGAAATTTTGCTTAAAACATGTGACATTAATTATTTCTAGTTAGAAAAAGTCGATAACACACATACAAACATAGTGGAGCATAGACTTTGACCAAGGGCTAACGATTTTCATATATAAGTGAAAATGGGTAAAATTTGATAACACCCGTGTGCTATCCCTCTGCATGAACCGGTTAGCATACATCAATGTTTTAAGTTAGTTTATCATCCTACGAAGCAAAAAAACATAAATTACATCATACAACATTGTTTTTGTCCTTGAACCAAACACTATCTTAAAACCTCCATTTTTCAAAGTACTTGACTAATTTAGTTAGTACTCATTGCTAAGTAAGTTATGACATTTCATAAGTTATGTGAGATTTTAGTATAACCTATGCAAAGAAAGTTATCTAATTCTACAATTGATGGTAAAACCATTTTCCAACTTAGTGCACAAAATCTAGCAAAGACCTATTGTGCATAAACAAGAAATTGTCAAACAAGCGAATAAATAACATGGCAAGATTGACACTTATATTATGCAAACAAACAAGTGTAAACACCAATTTGAAAATAAGTAAGCAATATATATGCAAACAACATAAACAAGTGGTCATTTAGCATAGCATAAAATGAAAAACAATTTTCGTCATTTAGCGTTTAAATATGACGATGTATACCAAGCTTGATTAGTTTCCTTTAAACATATTACCAATTTATTTAGTTTCAAAAGAAATTGTATCAAAGTTCTAAGAATACCAACTTAAATTTCTTGATTCAAAAATTTGAGTTTTAATGTTAAAGCGAAACTTAATATCTTAGACATACTTGAGTGTTTGGTATATTTCACTTGTTTAAAATTAGACTCAGGCCATAAGAGTATTTTTAAATGAAAGTAGACTCAATTCTATTTAAAATGATAGGTGGCTCGACTTGTACGGACTTACGGTTAATTAGTTATGATTTGTCATCGAGTATTTTTACGTTATGTATTACAAGTTACATGTTTGTCATCGAGAGTATTTTTACGTTATGTATTACAAATTACATGTTTGTCATCGATCAAAACAAACGAGAATGTATAAATTAAATATCGTAATATTTTCACTAACAATGGGGGAGATAGTTAGTGAAAATATTACGTTTACATGTCTTTGTCATCATCAAAAAGGGGGAGATTGTTAGTGAAAATAGAACGATTATCGAAAACAAGTCCAAAGTTATGTCATCTAGAAACAAACCGGTTGTTTCTAAGATCCATACCAACGACAATTATGTTCAGAAGAGTGAGCTGACTGAGCTTACTAATGCTATTCATTATATGATGAAAGAATTCAAGAATCAGAAATCCAAGCCAGTTAAAGCAGTTTCCGAAACATGTGTTATATGTGGTGGTCTTCATCCGTACTATAATTGTTAAGCTACCGATGGCGATACTAGGAATGCTTCCGTAGCCGCTGCTAATCCGATTCAACATCAGAATCAAGGATTCCGTGCCAACCAAATGGGACCACCCGGTTTTGCACCCGTTCCAAATCAGAATCAAAACCGTTATCAAAACCAAGCTTTCAATTCAAACCAAAATAAAAACCGAGGACCTAATGTTAATCATGGTAATCAACACTACCAAGCTCCTCCACCTCAAGTTTACCAACAACCTCCTCAACAACCTTATCAACCACCTCATCAAGTTGCTCCGAATCACGATTTTGCAAATTACATCAAGAGCACTGATAACACCATTAAAACGATGCAGACTCAGATCAACATTTTGAGCAATAAGATTGAAGCTACGAGTAATAAACAAATGAATGAAATGAGGAATATGTTGACTAGTTTCTTTCAGTCAAATCAACCTTCTTCCTCTTCTTCTCAACCATCGGGTTCCGGTACTCTTCCGAGTAACACACGATTCCAAACCTGAGAGGTGACATGAAAGAAATCACCACCCGAAGTGGTGTATCTTACGATGGACCCACGGTTCCTACCACTACTTCTTCTTCTCCCTCTCGAGTGGTAGACCATGAGACTGGGGTGACAAAGGACCCGGTGCTTCCTACTAATAAGGGGAGTACTGAGAATGTCTAACCCACGGTTGTCCTGACGTCTGAGCCCAAGGATGCTCCCGTTAGTGCTACGAAGCCTAACCCAAGAGCAACAACTCCGTACCCATCAAGAATGAATGATCAGAAGCAACGTGAACAAGAAAATCTTCAAATGGAGAAATTCTTTCAAATCTTTCAAGATCTTAACTTCGAAATTAGCTTTGCTGATGCTCTTCTTCTCATGCCTAGATTTGTTATGACACTAAAAGGATTGTTAAATAATAAAGAGAAAATCTTGGATTTGGCAAGAACGTATTTGAATGAGAATTGTTCGGCGGTTATCCTCAAGAAAATTCCCAAAAAGTTAGGTGACCCCGGCAAGTTTCTCATTCCATGTGATTTTCAAGGAATCGTTCAATGCTCCGCCTTGGCCTATCTTTGCACGATTATCAATTTGATGCCGTTATCGATCTACAAGAAGCTTTCATTGCCCAAACTTTCACTAACATGTATGACCCTCGAGCTAGCTGACCGTACTACAACTAAACCAATCGGTATAGCCGAGGATATCTAGGTTAAAGTGGGGAAGTTTGATTTTCTCGCGGATTTTGTTGTAGTCGATTTTGATGCCGACCCTCGTGTACCCATTATTCTTGGAAGATGTTTCTTAAGTACCGGCCGTGCTTTAATTGATGTCCATGGAGGAGAGATTACGGTACGAGTTAATAAGGAAGCTATCACGTTCAACGTCAATCAAACATCGAGTTATTTCTCGAATTACGACGATGCTTCAATCAACCGGGTCGACGTTATTGATGTTGTTTGTGAGGAGTACGCTCAAGAAGTACTTGGTTTTATGGATAATTTCAAGAGTGGAAATTACAGTCCATTTGAACCCTCTCTTGAACCTTTTTCTGAACCAATCATTTCGAATTCCTCACCTCCCCTTACTCCGTTTGAGGAGAGTGATTTCATCTTCGAAGAGATTGAGGCTTTTTTGCACAACAAATCAAGTTCACCGGAAATTGATTTTTCCGATTGTAATTCGGAAGAAGATATTTGTTTACTTGAAGAAATTCTTAATATGGACCAGTCATGTCTCTCGGAAAAAATTACGATTGAAGAACTCAAAGAAGTACAAACATCAAATGAGAAACCTCCGGAGCCCGAGCTCAAAGATTTACCTCCTCATCTTGAATACGCTTTTCTTGAAGAACCAAACAAGTTTCTCGTCATTATTTCTAAAAATTTGAAAGATGAGGAGAAAACTGAACTTTTGGCCATCCTTAAAAAGCATAAAAGTGCCATCGCTTGGCAGATTTCCGAAATTAAGGGCATAAACCCACGTTTTTGTACTCATAAAATCTTAATGGAAGACGATTATAAACCCGTCATACAACAACAACGTAGGGTTAACCCGAAAATTCACGATGTCATTAAAAAGGAAGTTCTAAAACTCCTTGACGCCGGAGTCATCTACCCAATTTTAGATAGTTCGTGGGTTAGTCCCGTCCATTGTGTCCCGAAGAAAGGCGGAATGACCGTTGTGATGAATGAAGATAATGAATTGATTTCCACACGCCTCATTACCGGATGGAGGGTGTGTATTGATTACCGGAAGTTGAATGATGCTACCAGGAAGGACCATTTCTCGCTACCTTTTATGGATCAAATGCTCGAACGTCTAGCGAGAAATGAGTTCTATTGTTTTCTCGATGGTTTCTCCAGTTACATCCAAATTCCGATCGACCCGCAAGATTAAGAGAAGACGACTTTCACTTGCCCTTATGGAACGTTTGCTTATCGACGAATGCCATTTTGTTTATGCAATGCTCCTGGCACGTTCCAAAGGTGCATGATGTCGATTTTCCACGATATGATCGAAAAGACTATGGAGGTGTTTATGGACGATTTCTCGGTTTACGGAGACTCTTTCACTTCTTGCCTCTCTCATCTAGACCTCATGCTTAAAAGGTGTGAAGACACCAATTTGGTCTTGAATTGGGAGAAGTGCCATTTCATGGTTTGAGAGGGCATTGTCCTCGGCAATAAGATTTCCAAATCAGGGATTGAGGTCGACCGAGCTAAAGTCGACATTATTGATAAGTTACCTCATCCCACCACCGTCAAAGGTATTCAGAGTTTTTTAGGTCATGCCGGTTTCTATCGTCGTTTCATTCAAGATTTCTCTAAAATAGCCCGCCCTCTAACCCATCTCCTCGAAAAGGATGCTCCGTTTATCTTCACTAATGAATGCATTGAAGCCTTTAACATACTTAAGAAGAAATTAACCGAGGCTCCGATCTTAGTTGCCCCCGACTGGGAATTGCCCTTTGAGCTTATGTGTGATGCGAGTGATTACGCAATTGGGGCAGTCTTGGGGCAACGAAAGACTAAACATGTTCAGCCCATACACTATGCGAGTAAGACATTGACTGAGGCCCAATATAATTACACAATTACAGAAAAAGAATTATTGGCCGTAGTTTATGCTTTCGAGAAATTTAGACCCTACCTTGTCTTATCGAAGACCATAGTGTATACTGACCATTCTGCCCTTAAGTACCTTTTGGAAAATCAAGATGCTAAGCCCCGATTACTTCGGTGGGTTCTCCTCCTTCAGGAATTTGATGTCACCATTCTTGACAAAAAAGGAGCGGAAGCCTTCAGTTGTCCAAACTGCATTCGTTCTCCAGTAAATGGATATGGCCCGATTGAAGGATCGGTTGCCTTCGTTGTTGTGCTATCTGAGTATGTTCCGATTCCCTTACGAGTCTTTTCGGCTAACAAAAGTAGATCGGCTCTCATCTAAGAGAATGGAAAAAAGTACAGTATGGGGGCTGACGCCTGCCCAATGCCAGAAGGTGTGTTTAATGCTTTCGGTTGTAATGTAATGTTTCATTAATGGAATCCTGCTTATGTATGAATTTTTCTGTATATTTTTGTGCAATAAACCAATTTGCCTCTGGCCTCTGGGAACGTCGGAACAACATGAGTTCACCGGGGTGGAGCACGGTCCGCCAAAATCAGTGAACAACCTTCCTTACCAAAGAATAAGCAGCTACCCCATGGTTTGCCGACTTTGCAAATTACCATGCGGGGAATTTCATTGTGAAAGAGATGTCGTCCCAACAAAAGAAAAAGTTTTTTAAGGATGTGAAGCATTATTTTTGGGACGAACCATACTTGTTTAAGATTTGTGCGGATCAAGTAATCCGGGGGTGTGTTCATGGCCAAGAAGCCATCGATATTCTTAATGCTTGCCACAATGGACCCACCGGAGGCCATCATGGTGCAAGCTACACCGCCAAAAAGGTTTTTGATTCCGGATTTTATTGGCCGACCATATATCGAGACGCCCATGATTTGGTTAAGTCATGTGACTCATGCCAGCGTCAAGGGAAGATTTCGCAAAAAGACGAAATGCCGCAAAATGCGATTCAAGTCTGCGAGATTTTCGACGTTTGGGGCATCGATTTTATGGGACCATTTCCGTCGTCTAAGGGTAATAAGTATATCCTCGTGGCCGTCGACTACTTGTCCAAATGGGTCGAAGCGAAGGCGCTACCCACAAATGACGCCCGAGTGGTTGTTAAGTTTTTGAAGAACTTGTTTTCCCGATTTGGAGCACCTCGTGCTATCATCAGTGATCGCGGTACCCATTTTTGTAATGAACAATTTGCAAAGGTAATGTCTAAATATGGAGTTACCCACCGTCTTTCTACCGCGTATCACCCGCAAACAAGCGGTCAAGTTGAGGTGTCCAATCATGGTTTGAAAAGGATTTTAGAAAGGACCGTAGGAGAAAACCGAGCTTCATGGGCCGATAAGTTAGATGATGCATTATGGGCTTTCCGCACCGCATTCAAGACACCCATTGGGTGCACCCCATATAAATTGGTGTATGGAAAAGCTTGCCATTTGCCCATTGAGCTCGAGCATAAGGCATATTGGGCCTTGAAACAAGTGAACTTTGACCTTAAGACCGCGGGTGATCACCGTAAAGTTCAATTGAATGAATTAAATGAACTTAGGGATCAGGCTTATGAGAATTCTTTGATTTACAAAGAGAAGACTAAGAGGATTCATGACTCTAAAATCAAAAACCGCGTCTTCAACATTGGTGATCAAGTCCTCCTCTTTAATTCTCGATTGAAGATATTCTCGGGCAAACTCAAAACCCGTTGGTCCGGACCATTCACCGTAGCTCAAGTTTTCTCGTATGGAACTATCGAGCTATCTCAGCCCGAAGGCCCAAATTTTAAGGTGAATGGTCATCGTGTTAAGCATTACTTTGGAGGGGACATCCCATCTATGGTTGTCCCGGATCTCCAAACTTTCCCCAAGGACAATTGAATTTTAGGACGAGTCAAGCTAGCGACTCGGTGATCAAAAACAGTAGCGCTTCGTGGGAGGCACCCCATGCTTATCCTCTATCTTCCTTTTATTTTCTCTAATAAGTGATGTGAAGGGGTTAACCTCTTCAATTTCTCGTGTTTGGTTGTTTGTGATGATTTTGTCTAGGATTTTCCTGATATGAAGACTCTCGTGCTCGATGTTTGTATTTTCTCCACTCGAGTTTCATGATTGATGCTGATGGAAATCCGATATCTGAAATCTAATCGACTAACGTTTATCTTTAAGCATACTTTATAAATGGCTTTTAGATTTTCGTTGATACCCTTGCCTTTAAACATTGAGGACAATGTTTTGTTTTAGTCTGGGGTGGGTAATCTTCGATTTGATTTGACCGCCCTTGCTTACTCTTTGCCGTGTACTCTCGCAACCCCATTTTTCCTTAGAAAATGAAAAAATTGCACAAAAAAGTGAAAATTTTAAAATTTTTTGTAAGCTTTTGCTAGTTTTATAATTGAAAAGTCTTTGCGAGTTTCTTAGAAGTTACTTTAAATATGCGTTTTCTTGAAAAAGTCTTTGCTAATTGCTTAGAAAAGAGGTTATAAAATGCGATTCTAGCTCACAAGGCCAAGAATTTGCAAGCTTCCCTAAGTGATTTTAAATATGCGAAGCTTTGGAAGATTTGCTAGTTTCTAATAAGTGACTTTAAAAATGCGAGAGTTGAGATTATTTTACGAAGCATTAGCTAAGTTAATATATGATTTGACACCTTGTTAACTTTCCACTGGTGAGAGTAGGAATAGAATTCTGACTTGACCGGGCGTGTTGAGCCCTAGCTTGTTCCCTTAACCATAGATAATTAAATTATCGGCTAAGCATCCACGGATCTCATTATTTGAGATTTTAAATTTGCGGAGATCGAGGAATGATAGAGTTACTTATGAGTTTAGATGCTAAGCGTGGAGTAGATAGTTCTCTTTAGAGCTCATCGAAGGTACTTGTGGCTTTTTGCTCCCACAAAATTGTCTCACCCCATATCTGTCTAATAATAATTAAAGATGTAAGGTTTTGACGATAGTTAGTTTTTTATCTTCTTTAGAGAATCATTGCTTATGAAAGTTGGGTACACATCAAGGTACTGTCAGTGTTGCGGTATAAAAGCCGTAGGACTCGGAGTTTGGCAAAAATTATCATGAAATAAAGCCCAAATGTATTAAAGTAAAAATCCAAAGCCATAAAATTTTTCTATGTCCGACGATACCCCCGTTGTCATGGACTTCAAAAAGGTAGAGGAAAATTCCAAAGTCATAATAAGACTTCTGATAAAACGGTAATCCTGTTGAATTAGTGGTTGAAAAGACCGAGGGCCTGAATTGCAAAAATGAAAATGTGCTGAAATAGTGTTAAGCCAAACTTTGACTCCGGGAGATATCTAAATAAAGCTTCTGTCTCTGGACTCGTAGATGAGTTGTTTCGGTCGTAAAAAAATGATATCTCCCTAAATTGTGTTAAATTAAGACCTTGATGTGGACCTCATTCTTGTTTGCAACGGTTTTTGAGGGAAGATGGAAAACTAATTAGCGCCTTAGCTTCATATCTTTATCGGAATAAAACCTATCGAAACGAGAAACTTGAAGAAATTCATTTCTCACCAAAAATAAAATAAATAGAGGAAAATAGGAAAATGGGAGGAAGAGGTAATTACACAAGTAACTTCTATGGGTAGTGTTAGCATCTAAAATCATATTTAACAATGATTTCGATTTTACGTTTTGTTTGGGAACTTGTGAAAAATCAGGGATGATGTATTCTATCCGTATGGTCACTCCTCGTTGAATTGTGTTTCCTACTCTGTGATCCTAAAAATGTCTTTTGAAAAATGTTGGAGTTATTGATCGACATGAAAATTCAACAAACCGTCACTCATAATTGGAATGTGCTTAATCGTAATATCTATATGTGAATTAAAAGGTAAACGAGGCATTTTTAGAATTAAAGGTTTCTTAATCTCTTTTGAGGAATATTTGCTACTTTTCATAGGTTTAGTAGAAAGAGGTTGAAATCTTTGGTTTTAGAAGCGTGAGTTGATTACATTGCGTGAGGACACGACAATCTTCTAGTCTGGGGTATTTTGGTATGTGCAAAAATACGTACCATTTCTTTACCAAAATAGGACCAAAATAACCAGAAAAAGGCCGTTTATGTCTAATATTTGTTGGTTTCTTGAGTTTATGCATGTGAAAGTACGGATATGACGAAACACACAAAAAAAGACAAATTAGACAAAAACCGAGCACGAGAAGAAAGAGAGTGCAAAAGCTGAAGCCGAGAAATCAGAATTGAGTGAATTTGAAGTTTTGGATGCTCAAGGGTTGATTTTTGGAAGTTTGTATCAACTTTGAAGAAATTACAGATTCAGTCCCTCAAGTTTTGCAAAGTGACAAAATCTACCCTGGAGATATCAAAAATGGAAACTTTGGTCCCTCATCTTTCCCACATTTGCAAAATATACCCTTGTGTCCAATTTTCCAAAATTACCCTTTCATTTTTCTCATTGTACAAAATAAACCCTTTAAAAATAAAACCTTTCAAATTAAATCCTAAAAATAAAAGTCAAAGGTCATAACTCATTTTTAACCCTTTCACCTGAACTGCCCTGTCAAACACTAAACCCATTTGACCCCTTTCTCCCCAAATGAACCCCTTCCAAGAACCAATGGACCTTCCCTTTACCCTTGGTCAAACGAGTCAACCCACAATGTTAGAATCGATGCTCGAGGTTGTTTAGACCTTATCTAGGATTATCAATAAGCACAAATAACAATGAACAATAATATGTATGCACAGCGGAATAAAGAACTTTCATTGTTATTATATCAAGGTTTCGCCATCATCATGTGTTCTACAAAACACATCCACAACCCCAATCCCAGATGATCAACTCTAAGACGGTTACACAACGGGGATCAATGATCCTTGGGGCTAAACACTACAAGTCGACTATCACCTAGTCTAGGCGTTTACATACTTACGCCCTAGACACACACACACACCCCTTTGTCTAATGTTTACATTGTTTGACACACTTAAACCTAATTCCCTATATCTCTTTATATAATAGAGATACTAGGGTTACAAATGACTACAAGGGACTAGATAATAAATACTTATTTGCCAAGTAGGTCCCTTGTCTTTCTTTGTCTTCAATAGTCCTTCATCTTTCATGTATTTTGTCTTATCAACTTAAATATAATTCCCAAAAATCTTCCTCTAGTTGATAATGACAAAACCAAATAAGCACGAACAAATATGTCTTGAAAGATAAACAAACTTCCCATTAAACATGCAATATCACCAAGGATCTTCAAGTTGCAAATCTTCTATGTAATGCCTTCTTCCCCTTTTTGTCATAATCCACTAGAAGAAGCTAAGGAAAATCAACTTTGATTCCAACCACCACAAACCAATATTGTTGGGTTCAGTAAATACCCAAACCCCTTAATCTAGGATTTGAATAGAAAATAGCCAAAGTGTTTAGTCCGTTAAACACTAAAAGGTCACTGAGTGCATAGTCTCTCAGTGAGCCATCTTCAAGATACTCAGTACGAGGCAACAAGATAATCTCTCCACTCAGCAAGGAGGAACTTAAAGGGTGAAGACTGAGTCAAGAAGAAGATGGTGGATTCAGTGAGTGATGACAATAACTCACTGAATCCTTAAGACTCCTCTCCAACTACTTACACTGAAGACAAAATGAAGTAGAAGACTCAAGGATATGAAGACTAAAGAATGAGCGGGACAAGGCGGGATAAGTTTGAATCAGATAAGACGAAGTTCTTATCAACAAAAGTCAACTTTCCCTGAATGGCAAAAGATCAGGCTCAGTGTCATCACTGACCTTAGGAAAGTAGTCTTGTCTCTTACCTAGAATAACCTTTGTAAACAGAGACAAAATGCATCAGTATTTTGTCTTTTGTAAGATGTCAGTTTGTCACTTAGAAAAGAGTTAAAACTCATACATGTATAAATAGCATAAGAGATGGAGTGAAAAGGTTAAGCTTGTGAGTTGTAAAAACACACATACACGCAAGCCATCTTTTCACTCCTCCAAATACAAATTAATCCCTGAGATAGCTCAGTAGGTTCTAAGAGTTGTGCTCAGACTTAGCTTGAGCTTAGAGAGGAGTCACCAAACTTTGTCATTTCAATCCCAAGTACTGTTCCGCAAGTACTTGGGTAACGTATTCTTTTTGATTAATTTCTAATAAAGAATATGATGTTGAAAAGTACTTTGTGTATTTTATTTATGTTAATTTCAGTCATTGTTCACTATTAACATGTTTTATATTCTTAAATTGTTTTTAAACTATAGTGAACGGGGAACAACAAGTGGTATCAGAGCAAGGCTAATTATAAAACTCTTTTTAGGCCGCTCTAAAAGTTTATACATTAGGATCCTACATGGATGAAATTGATGTACCCCAACTAGTCGATAAAAAGGGTGGAGCTTATTCAGCTGTTGCCCCTAGACTTGAAGTTGGCAAATTCAACAAATGGAAAAACCGAATGCTTTGCTATTTGATTGGGATGGAACCTTATTATATCAAGTGTATAAATGAAGGTCCATTTGTCCCAAAGACTGCTGAAGGTTTGCCTAAACACGAAGCTCGATGAACTCAGGATGAAAGGAGAGTGGTCAACCAGGACCAAAGACTCAAAAGTATTATCATATCATGTCTTCCTGATGATATTATGGAGTATGTTATAAGCTGTATAACAGCTAAACAAACCTGGGATGACCTGGTCCACAGTCATGAAGGTCCATCTGATACCAAGGAAAACAAGATAATGGACCTGAAACTTGAGTATAACACCTTCAAGGCTAAGGACTCACAAACTCTATCTCAAACTTACACCCGGTACAAAAATCTTTTAAATGAACTTTCAAATGATGGTGTTAAGTTATCCAAATATGAAATCAATGTTGGTTTTGTCAATAGTCTCCCTGAGAAGTGGTTGAATTTCTCTCAGGGACTTAGGAATGCTTATCATATCCAGAATCTTGAGCTTCCTAAAATTTATGGAAAATTTGTCTATGAGGAAAACCTCACCAACAGACGATACCCTGACTTAAAGAAGTCTCAGGAAGTCAAGAAGTCCCTGACCACCACCTCATCACCAATATCAACTGCTTTCTTTTCTAACAATGTGGTTCAAGATTTCCAAGAAAACTCAGATGATGAGCCTGATGAGGGATCAAGTGAGGAGTACCTAAATGACCTGAATGCTGAATTTCAAGAAAGGTCACTCCTTGCTAACTCTCGAAGGTTTATAAAAAGAAACAAAAGTTTTCAACTGCTAAAGCAACTGAAGACACTGAATGCTTTAAGTGTCATAAAAGAGGCCATTTTGCGAAAGACTGTTTTTCAAAAACAATTTTTGAACCCCCTTACAAACCATCAGGGTCTAATCAGTCTTTGTTAGGAATTAGAAATTCCATGTTAAAGTGTTGGCCACCCCAATTATGGTCTAGCATATGTTAGCTCGTAGACGTGTCGTTATTTACGTTATTTAGTAGTCAATTAGTTAGTTTGTAGCGTAGTTTAGTTTAGTGTAATACCGTGGAGGAAGGATGGGTCTTTACCCAATGTATACCTGATCCACAGGCCGTTAGGAGGTCGTTATGTCTGTAACTATAAATACCCCTTCCATCCTTGGAAGGGGTGGTGCTTCTCAATCTAACATTTGATAATTTACAAAGCAAGTCTCTAAGTAGAACACCCTCTCTTTCTTTCTCTCTCTAAACTATGGCAAACATGTATTTCCATCATCCAAGACCACCCGAATCATCAACACAATAAATATTACGATCCTACAAATGGTATCAGAGCCAGGTTATTGTGTTATCTTTGATTTGTGTGGTTCATACCATGGTTATTGTGTTTTATTGATTTATGTTGGTTCGAATCTTTGTTTTAAAAACTGTTTTTGTATCACTTTTTGGTCGATATATTCTGTCTCTCTTACTCTTATGGTGTAACAGTTTTTAAACAAGTTTTATTTCTTGGTCATCTAATGTTACAACTGTTACAATGTCTGGTTATATAGTCAAACTGCTTTTGGAAGAGTAGATAGAATTTTTATGATGTGGTCACTTTCATATGGTCAGAAATGGTCATGTTTTAGAGGTCAAAACAAATACTGTTTTCTGTTTTTCTGGGTCATTCATCTTAGCGACTTGTGTATATGATATATGGCAGCGACTTGTCATGTGTTGTGGGTTTTGAATTTTGAGTCAAAAGACAATTGCGTCTTGTTAATAATTTGTATGCTAAAACTTGGGTCAATTGCCAATAGCGAGTTGGACCAGTCAATAGCGACTTGTGCAGCAAATTTAATGGCGACTTGTTAAAAAAGAGTTTTGGTAGCGAGTTGTGATAACTGATTATGTAGCGACTTGTCTTTACAAGTCGTAGCTACTTGACAATACCATGTAGCAACTTGTTGACTCACTCAAGAAAATGATGTAGCGATTTGTCAAGTAAATGAAATAAGTTAGCGACTTGTTGTGTTTATAAAATTAGCAAATTGTGACAGAAAAGGAAGCAACTTGACTCCAAAATAGCATAGAGACTTGACTCTTAAGAGGTTAGCGACTTGACTCCATAGCTCAGTTAGCGACTTGACACAAGACTTTGGCTAGCGACTTGTGACAGAAAGGATGAAGAAGATATAGACCGTTGACCACGACCTCAACAAAATTACAAAAAATGTAACTACCCAACCACACCACGACCACTAGACCAAAATACCTAATACCATTCACCATATACCAAATCACCATTGACTTCAGTTTCAAAACATCATCAGTCATCAAAAATATTTTAACAGGTCCGAATCAAATCTAAATGGACTCACGACCTCAGTTTCAATAATACATCATAGGTTCATGTCCAAAGATTCATAACAAAAACAAATGATCTCAGCCTCTTATTTCGTGGTTCATTAAGATAAAACTATCATGACTTCCGAGAGTCCTCAAACACAAAATATTCTAATCAAAATGTTTGTGATAATATACGAACTTGAGAAATGAGTATAAAAACTATGTTAAATCACTTCCCTGGTTCGTTTAAGACTCAAAGACATGAAGGAACTAAACAAAACCTACTTTGAACCACAGACTGATCTCATTGCCGAAGCATAATACTCAACGCCATCCCTTTGGCTGTGATATCACGTGCCTCATACCATCCCTGTAGTGAGGTTTTGATGTTTATCAATATGAAGAGTCACAATCGTTTTGGTTGCTCGTCAAGATGGATATCTGTGTTGAGATGTGAAAGAGGCGTAAAGTTTGGTTGAGGACTTTTAGAGTATGATATCTATGTTGAGATAAGAAAAAGGCGGATAGAAATTTTGGAAGTGATTAGGGTTAGATTAATATGAGTATTTTTAAGGTATCCATTGGTTTTGATAGGTCTTTTATAACCCCCGAATTATTAGGGTTTCATAAGTCATGGGCCTTAATTCCGATCTTAGGCTGTACGAAGTGTTTTTTTGTGCTTAAATGTGTTAATGGGCCTAAGGAGGGACTTGGTCATGGATCGGATATGTGTTACTGGGCCCGTTACTTCATCTATGTTTTCACATAAGATTAATACTGCTTTTACTTTGATCGGATGTGTACATATGTATGGAGTGGACTGAATATGAGACATGTTGGATTAGGTGTAAGTCTGTGTAATAATTTGTGAGCCAAGTTACTTCTATGAGATAAATATTTGATCGAGATTATTTATTGAATGAGACTTGATCAAAGGACCATGAACTGTTATGTATTTGAATCAGATCTCGTTGGTATTAACGAATGGAATGGACCGGGCTTGTGTAGTACATTTGATGAGATTGGGTATGATGTTGAGATTTGTTGTGTTATGGGTTTTGACACTTTGGTTTATGCATTTTCACGGTGTATATTATGTCTCGGATTGAATTGATGGTTGATCAAAGCTGACCTTGGGGTTGTTTGGATGGTATTCCTTATTTGGATTTGAAGTAAGGTTTTCCGGGCGTGTTTACTTATTTTCGTCTTCTTTCTTTCTACCCTTCCGTGAAGATGACTTGTTTGAGCATTTATAGAGGGTGATAAAGACTTGGCTATTTAGTTACGTTTGTGATTCTTTCTCGCTTAAGCCACAATGTAGCTATCACTTCGGTGTCTCACTCAGTTGAGAATGTCAAGAGGTTTTGTACCTTGGGTACACCATTTCTTTTTCAAAAGGATTAGTACAAGCTTAAGTAACTAATCTGGGGAATTCTACTTTATGATCAAGTTTGGTATATCGGGTATACTTCACCATGTTCTCACTGCAATTGCCGACATAATGCGTGAATGATGTGTTTACCAAAGTATTTATTGGATGGTAGATGATATTGTTGATGTTGGATAATGAACCGTTGATGAACCGTTGCATGTTCCCCTAAAACAATATTCACCGAAACCAAAGTTGTCATAAAACATTCAATCTGAAATTGTTTACGGTTTTGTCTTGATTTTGTAAAATCCCGCAAAAGAACCTATTTCTCGGTTTAAATCATAGACTTGTAAAATCCCGTGACAATGGAAACATCCTGGTAATAGTAAAGTGCATTTCCGGATCTATCTTCCAGTTTATTCTTGGTTTTGTAAAATCCCGCGAAAGAAACTATTTCTCGGTTTAAACCTTTGAATTGTAAAATCCCGTAATGATGGATTCATCCTGGAGAAAGGAAAGTGTATTTCGGGATCTTATTTGATGTTGGTGCTACGGTTTCTACTTCGTAGAAGGGATAAAAGGGTGTACTTCATGAATTGGATGTGTGTTTGGATTTTCGTCATGGCAGTTTGGTTATTACATGGTTTTATGGGGTTATGTGCTTCTAACCATGGTCGGGATGAAACCATTATCAAAGTTCATTTAAATGTCAAAGAAGGCTAGATTTGAGCTTTTAACCAGAAGATGTGACAATGGGGTTAATTCACTATTATTTATTTGAGGTTGAAGTGAAATATCACAGGCGAGTGTGCTTAGTATCTGAAGGTATCGGGGATGGTTGGATGAAGATTCTTCAAGATCCTTGTTCGAGCTTATTATCAAAAATGAAGACTTGGAAAACTAGTTATTGTTGGGTGACTTTTACCTTTTCTTTTTACCACTTGGGGGAATTGGGCTCTTATCACCTCAAAATAACTATCACTTTAAGGAGTTACGTTGTAGTGCTCAGTATCACATTAAATTGTGGATTTTCAAGAGGTAATGTACGTCTGTTACTTGATGGTTGGTTGGTTGAAGAGTATAGAGTACTTAGACATTCAATGGACGATGAAGTCTCGGCACCGCTCTTTGTTACATATGTGCAAGTTTAAGTCACGAGTTCAGGTTGTTTTACTTCAGGGCCAAATTCATCATATTGGGTTTTTCTCCATCAGCTGTCACGATAGAGAGCCTACTGAATGATAATTGGATGATTACATGTTTTGCCAAGAGATGATGAAAAGAGAGAGATTATGACATATGAACACAACAGTTCATGCCTCGTTCCTCAAAGAAAAGAAAAGTGTACGCTTCAGTGCGCTTTATCTTCTGAAGAAGAGAAATCTTCTTATTATGACCATTCTCATCAACATGCTTCATGCTTTTTCCATGCGCTTCAGTCATCAAGTGAACCGGACTACTGATTACTCTTATTCCACTTGCTCTTTTATAATGACGATGGCGACATCATATGCTAATTTTGCGGGGGAGAAGTGTGAATAGACTACATTTGGATGATTTCACTTACTTAATCAAGAATGGCATCTTCGTATGCAATTCTTGAGGGGGAGAAGAAGTGTGATAATTCTGCATGGTTGATTGACATATGAGAATATATGGTCATACGGCTCCTAACTCATGTAAGAACCGAGCTTCTTCTTATCGGGTCATCTTTACATGGAGTTTCTTCTATGAGCCGTTGGTTGACATCTTCACATGGGCTGATATGACTAAATGACAAAGTGCTTCTAGTTGCTGGGCTGATTTCTTTGATGAACATCTTTCTGTTTTTGTTTGATTGGGAGGGATTGTAGTTAAGGAGATTTGCTACATATAAGGTAATTGGAACGCATTTGGTGAGATGAAGATGTTAACTATTTATTCCCCAACTGGACAATCTTGAAGAAGGTCAAGTCTACAGTCGGTTCTACACTTTCTGCTACATGTTAGAAGACTAAAGACAAGTTGCATTTAATTATCTAAAGACTTCTTCTTAATCTGGGCATTTATCAAACAGATTGTCGGTTTAGGGGAGAGCACTAATTGGGGGAGAGTGATATGTCGAATTTAATCCCCAATTAGACTTGCTCACATTATTCAGCATGTTGATTCTCACAAAGACTTCAAGCGATCTTCTCAACAGATTTCAAGTATTTGGGCTTATAATGTTTTGCTGATTCTGAAGTGTCAAAACCAGCAAGGGGGAAGGAGACAAGCACCTAAACGCGAGTAAACTTGATGAACTTAATACTTCTAAGTAATTGAAGATATCCCGAGAAGACAAATGTTATTACCGCAGAGAAACTCAAGGTTTGACTCATGGCGAGTAAACTTGATGAACTTAATTCTTCTAAGTGATTGAAGATATCCCGGGAAGACTATTGTCATGATCGCAGAGAAACTCAAGGTTTTACTCATCAAGGCGTTTAGTGTTATTATTCCAACTATGTGGGGGAAGTGATGTTAGAGAAAGTTTCTGAAGATATAAGAAGTACACAAGTGTGTGATGATCTCGATGTTATCGCAATCATCAGGGGAGAGAGAATTGTGTACATTGGGGGCGCTCAGCTGTCTCACTTAAGGGCTTAATCAGTGATTCAGAGATATAATCACTTATTCCGGAGTTGACATCCGCAGAGATTGTCATCCGCAGAGATAATCAGTGATTCGGCCTGCTTCTTCAATGTTATCGGTTGTTCTCTCTTTGGGGAATGTGTGTACTTCGGGTCCTTGAACTTCATACACGATCATCAGGGAAGAAAGCCATTGTTTACCAGAAACATTGGGGAGGTGTTTTCTCTCCGGGCATGATGTGTATTCGGGAGAGTTCTTGGATATTGGTGTACTTCGAGTTCTTGAGCATTATACAAAGAGACTGACTGCATCAATTCGTCTACTTGGGGGAAGTGGTTTCTTGACAACTTGTGGTATGGATTGCTTCAGACTTCAGTGGTAATGAAATATGAGAAGAAATTTTAAAGAGTGGGATGATACGTTGTTGTTCTTGTTGATGATATAACCCCGAACGAAGAATCTCGATTATCGTTCTTAAAAGGAGCAGCGGGATTTATGATAATGGTGTGCTTCTTTGTGCACCTGGCTAAGGCAAGCTTGAAATAGAGCTTCGAATATGCTCATCTAATGGATATTCGGTTTGGGGGGAAGCTGCCAAAGTCTCTCTTTCTCAAAGGCTCATGTTCTATCTTCTATTCTGGAGCCTCGGAAGCTTTGGTGGTGAAAGTTTAAGAGATGACGAATTCTATCTTCTACGACGTGCTGCTCGATATCCTTATCTCGGTACTCGTATCATCATCTTCTTATTCTATATCATCTTCTCTATCATTGTAAATATTTACCAAAAAGAAAATACAAAAATATAAAACCAACAAAAACAAAATAGAAAAATATAAAATCTACAAAAATCCATAAAAATCAAAAAATTTGAAAATTCCAAAAATATGTTTTTTTTTTCAAGACATGTCTTCTGGTATCGATAACATCTGCGGTCTTAGAAATGTCATTCAACAATGGTATGGGACCATAGATGAAGTTCGAGCAGGAGGTGTAAATATTCGTTTTCAAAACATGTCTAAATCTATGGCTTGCAGTTACTTCAGACTGCAACCCGTGCTTAAACTATGGCTTGTTATTATTTCCTATAGCAACCCGTTCTTCAAGAAAGGAAAGTGCTGCGCTAAACCAATTTTCAAATATTTCGTGCACTTATCCTAAAACTAATTGAGCAAAGTATGTCGAAGGACTGCTGTTCCTACACAAATGTTTTTCCGTCTAAAATTCTTCAGAAAAATATTTGTTGTTTTTCAAAAGTGGTGAAAAATGAGTTGCTTGAAAAAATCAATCAGAATCAGAGTTGTTATAAAATTTGCAAACTCAATCAATGACTTCAGCGCTTTTAAACTTTTCAAAAAATGAGTCATTGATTGAGAGGGAGAATGTTTTCAAATTTATATTATCTATCAGACTTATCTAATTATCCTAAATGCTTAACTGAAAAATGATGTTAACCTATGTTGAAGGACTAGGTGCCTAGGATATGATTGTAAGGATTAGATGATTAGAGTTTGATGAACACATAATTCCCATGCCCTTTTAAGATCTGATTGATATGTTGAATTGATTGTTATTAGTCGACCACCATATATCTGTATGTGTGTTCACTAACGTATGCAGGTATATTTGTACATAAGAATGTTCCCTATCCGGATCCCACAATTAAAGATGATTGGATGCCGAAAGGAAAGGGTAACTATATCTTGGGTTGACAAATGAAGAAACGGAGCTTAATTGGACTTCTATGGAGAGTTGGCATTAATGCAACGTAAGAGGTCTCACTGCATCAGCAGATGGTTTTCTTCATCAGCAAATGAAGAAACGGAGCTTAATTTGACCTCAGTTGGCATTAAAATGCAACGTAAGAAGTCTCACTGCATCTGCAGACGGTCTTTCTTCCAAGCCCTACAACAACAACATAAGCTTCTCCACCACCTAACGTATCTTTGTGCATGATAATTGTGATGATACCATTTTTAAACAATTTTTTGAAAAATTATTGTTTTTGAAAATGGAAAAATATTGTTTTGAAAATAAATCGGTCTTAATTTTGGAAATCACCGGTCTTCATTTTATCAAAACTTAAGTCACTAAATCAACGACTACGGTCATTGATTGAGGGGGTCAGTGATTTCAAATAAAATATTTTCAAACGATATTTCTTCATAAAAGTCCGTTTGTACAAAATAAAGTGGTGATCTAAAGATTTAATGTTATGTCATGGTATGATTTTCTTTAAAACTCAAAGATCTTTCAAAATGAAAATTTTTCTGTTCTTGTTTGATTGTGAAATTGTTTTATTTTACCTAAAAGATCTCTTAAAACAATCATACCTGACACTAACAATCTTTAATGTCTTAAAATGGTCCTTATCTGCCATTTTTCAAAATCAAATCTTGCCACGTCTCTCCCCAAAATTTTTTAAATGATTTAAATCAATTGGGATCACAAATCTCAATTGGTTTGATATTTTTATCGGGGGAGAGATCGTGATTTGAATATCAAATTTGTTTAAATGGAATTGGTTTTAGTCCTTTATAGGCACTCCTGTCTCCATGTGCCAAACGATTTTAAATACACAATGCACATGTTGAGGAGGAGGATTTATCCAAAAACAAGATGAGTATTTAAACCTGGCCACATATTCTCCCATGTTTTCTAAACCTTATTAAATCAAGTGGGATCCAAAATCTCAAAGGGTTTGATATTTTTGATCGGGGGAGAATTTGTGATTTAATAATGAAATTTGATAAAAGGTGATCGTTTTGATTTAAGTGTGCATACTACTCTCCCATATGTGCTAAACACTTTCGAATCTCGAAGCACATATTGAGGGGGAGCATTTCAAAAGAAAATAAATTATCAAGGTACAAAGATTTGTATGTTTCAATATAAAGTACCTTGATAGATTTTCTAATGGTTTCTTAATGTTTTTTGTGATCGTGGATGTGCTTCAAAAGAACTCTTTCCTCTATGTGATAAAATCGTTTCAAATATCCTATGCACATATTGAGGGGGAGAATTTACCAAAGAAAATCAAATGGCTTTTTCCATGGAAATTGTGATCAAGAATTTATTTCAAAAGAACTCTTGCCTCCATGTGCTAAACAATTTATAAAATCATATGCACATGTTGAGGGGACCATTTCTTGTTAGGTCACTAGATTTACCACACAAGCTTAATAGAAAGATAAAGAGGCGATTGAACAAGATTCACACTCACACACACGATATAATAAAGATGGTTATGCGTAGATGTATGTGAAGAGAATAACTTGAACAACCAACCTTCAAATGAAGGTTTACAAGGGGTATTTATAGGAGGGAAGCTAGGGAAACACTGCTAGTTCCCATCCTTTCCTTATTGGACTTGGGCCTAAGCTCATGGGCCTTCTACATAAGCTTAAGGCTAATAACAAACATAAAGGCCATAATTAAACTAACTATTACATATGAGTAACTAACACTTGAATAAAGGTTTAGGAGTGATTCCAACAATCTCCCCCTCAAGTGTTGGTGATGAAAAACGGTGAAGGCGTTGATGTAATAGTAGCTTTGACGTCTTCTGACATTCTTCTTTCTTGTGAGAAGAATTGCCTTGATTTGAACCATCTACCCAGTGTAGCGAGATAGTTTTCTTTGAGCAGTTATGCTTTGACGTCATCTTTAACTTTGTTCTTTGATCATTGTTCTTTGTGATGAAAGTGATAGTATGTTGTTGTTGTCCGCATCAAGTCCGCCTCAGTGCGCTTCACTGCTTCAGTGTCTCCACGTCTTTCTCCAACATGCTCACACACTCTTTATCGTTGGATTACGGTACTGATGAAGTTCTTTAAGTCTTTAACTTTGTAGATTCTTTGATTTGACGAAGAATCATTCGGACTTTTGTGTTGCTTTAAGATAGAACTTCTTTGATGATGTTGTTGGTGTGAACAAGTGGAGAATCTGCACGATCATTCCGCTCCAGAGCTTCCATAAGAAGTAAACATTAAAACGGTTAGTAATAAGCGGATTCCGGCACTTACAAGTTTGAACTTCGAGTGTTAACAGCATAGTGTGAAAACACAACTCTAATTCTTACAAAGGCCGTTCTGGAATCGGAGTCCCACAAGTGAGATAACACGATGTACCGAAGTAAACCTACGATTCAGATGAGTCGCTGAGGTACACCGAAGCATCACCTCACGACTGTAGACCGTTTGAGACCACTAAGCGCAATCCACAAGGAGTTGCCGAAGCGACCTGTTGTCAGGGCTGTTTGATGTTGACCCTGGCAGGAGTTTCCATTCAATCACTGAGGATCACAAATGTGAACCTCTCATAAATGTTCTCGACAGATTGCTAAGATCTATGAAGGACTCGATAATGTACCACTGAAATTCTTATTATTGAATGTCAAGTGATGAAATGTCAAGTGTACCTAAGAGATCTTTTGATGAATCTCGTGGCTCTAGACTCAATAGTGCATTTTGGTTTTCCTTAGCGGAGACTAGGGAGAGGGTCTCCTTCTTCAATACCAGCAATCTCTAATAGAAAGCCGATAGTTTGCGTAGGGTTCCCTGTGAGAATGAAACAAGCTTCTGTTGAGAGAAACTTGAGTGGTTGAGAAGGTTTAGTGCATGCGTCACTGGGTCCATGACGACTTTTAATCTTCAATACCGGTGTCATCTAGTGACAACCAGTAGCATATGAATTGAACCCTGCCCTAAGTTGAAGAATCTGGAGGGCTATTTCTTTTCACCCTTTTCTTTGCATTTCTTTTTAATTCTTCAACTCCTTCTTTCTCCGATTCTCATTTTCTCATTTTTATAATCATACCTAAGGACTTCTAAATACTAACTATTTGTGGTGTCCTTGGGTAGATCCCTCCGGCTCTGGCGGATCATAGGACGGTTATTCCTAACCTTAGTCACCTTATAACTCCATGACTAACCTATGTTGCCATAAAACCATTTACTTGAAAAATCTCGCTCAGTGTTTATGAATAAAAACATTTTTTAACCACTGTTGAGATGAGATTTTGCATAAATACTCCCCTCCACATGTGCTTAAGAGATTTAACGGTTAAATGCACAGTGAGGAAAGAGCGCGCACATTTTGAATTGATCAACTCAAGATAGACATTCCTCCGCGAGACACGGTTACGTGGCATAGTTAAAGAGTTGCATTGTCAGCTTTTAGGTGACAACTAGCTCTAATAACTACCTTGAAGGTGTAGACAATCCTCGAAAGGTTGTCAAACCCGTCAGAGTTCATGTCTACCAAGAGTTTCTCGAATGGTACATTCTACTCAGACAAGTCCTTTGCGAGACACGTTTACATCACTAGCGAACTAGCTTGAAATTATTACCCGTCCCGGACAAATCTTTTCGAGTTACTAGCAGTTAAGAGCTCGTCAATTCATGGGTTAAAGTCTTTTTACACGAGAGTTCATATAGCAAAGCACAACATATTTCTTATCACGTATTTTCTCCCCCCTCAAAAATGGCATATAAAATGTTATTTTTGAAAAGTTGAGAACAAATATGACCATTTCGAGTGTTGCGGGAAGAATGACCACTGTGAACAATTTGTGAACAAAGTTTTAAGTCAAGTACTCCCCCTCAACAAGTGATATAAGCGGTTGAGGTTTTGAAAATCATAAGGGAAAGTACTTGTTCTTTTGAGCAAAACCTGGAAAAGTGAAAGGTTTGATAGGTTTTACTCAAAAGTAAGAAGCTTTCGCTCCTTTTATAAGGATTGTGGCACTGAAGCGTACCACAGGATCCTTTATTTACAAGTATGGGTTGTACACTGTAATGTGTGCACAAGCCATAGACATAATAAATCATACATCCAAATTTATAATGAAAGAAGCAGTTCAAGGGGTACCGGTAGTCGAGATGTCGCCAGGAGTGTGAATCGGGCGTTGAAAGCCGATGATGTTTCTCCTAGGTCGACCACCAACATAGCTTTCCAATCTTCTGAACTGATCCCTTCTATACAACCGTTCATCAATCATGGTGATGATCCTCTTCACGTCCCTTCTTTCCTAAGAATTCCATCGCTTAGGAGACCCAATCTTCTGATGTATATCCTTCAACCGATAAGCCAATCCGTCCCTAACCAACTTCAAAGTGAGATCTCCAAATTTGTGTAGATCTCTGCACGCCATCAAGCAATTTCTTTGAAGTTCACTGCGGTAAACGACGCCGAATGGTGTGCTGATGAGTGTAAATTGTGAAAGCTGGTTGATTTTGGGAAGATCAAGCTGTGGTGGAGTAAAGTTTACACGAGTCTGATAAGATTCAACTGCAAGCTGGAGATCTTCTACACGTTCTTTGATAACTATGCGTCTGATGAAGATGAGCACTGACTTGATGAATTCACGTTGTACTTCAGTGGAGAATTGTCTCATACGACCCTGTACTTTGGCAAGGTACATGTCTTCGATGTCGTTGATAGACAAATTCTCAAAGTCAGCTTCAGAGAATGCATAATCTCTTTCGTCTTGTCTTTTGACCACAATATTCTTGAGATACGTGTAGTCCCATTTGGACGAAAGATCAACGTGTTTGATGGCAACGATGTTTTAGTACTGAACACTGCATGTTGAGACTTCTGAACCTGGCAGCTTCTGTAGTAGATTCGTCAGCGTTCCGGCCAATGATGAATCCCGTACATTGCATCTCGGTCGTATGCTTCCACTTTGTTGGAGAACAAGTGATTAGCTCTTTCCTCGATAGCTATGCAGTTTGAGTGTTCGGCTGCTGGGAATGGAAGTGTCAAGGATGTAGCGTATTTCCTTGAACCATCGCCACCGTGAAGAAGAAATTCCAAGTCTTTGTTGAAGAAATATCTGAATGGGATCCTAGGCTGATATGGTTGGCCGATCGTTGGTAGTGGTTTAGACCAGTCGCTGTAATATGGAGGGTTGTCCCGCTTCGTAAAGTCGATGTTTGCTTCTGGGTTGAGCCAATCCATGTTATTAGACATAGCTCGAGCAATGTTGTCAAGGTGATATTCGACCTCGATGGCACTTTCTGAGCTATCTTTTAACAGTTGAAAAGCTTCATTCTTGATTCGCCGTAACTCAGATTTCGTCATCTTCTTTACTCGAAATTTTTCTTGCAATATCTTTGCATGCTCCAAAGTAGTACCGTCTACCAGATCTTGTCCTTCTTCAGGGTAGGGAGTGGAATTGACAAGTGTAGAAAACCATTCAAATTCCTCTTGTTATCTTCATCTAGCCAGGATAGGACGTCAGCCTTGGGCGCCGCTTCTTCTTTTTCTTAGGCCTAGATGAGGATTCTTGTTTCTGTACTTTGTCGGGTGAGGCGGGTTGTTGTTGGGGCTCATGGTATTCTTCGTCGTCACCACCCGTATACTCAAAGTGGTCACCGGTTTTTGAGTCTGGGTGGTGTCTCGAATCCTGAGGTTTATCATCATAAGAGCGGGGAGGAGATCTTTGTTGAGCTGGAGTCCTTTGTGGTGGAGGCGGCATTGAGGACTGAATCGAAGATGATTCACCAGACTTCTTTGTGCGTTTAGGCTCCTTATCCTTATCTTGATCTTTGTCTTCATCATCTCTTGAACGCTTAGGCCTTATAGCCTCTTCTCTGAATGATGAATTGAGTTGGTATTCCAGCAATGCTTCAAACAGTTTAGCTTCATGGGAGGCAAACGTTGCAGAGCGTGTTGACATTTGCGCTACCAGCCGGTTTACTAATTCATCATCTGAGAAGATTGTAGTTTCAACTGGATTGATGCTCAAATTCATCGGAGTTGATTTCATTGCTTGCTTGGCTAAATGTAAGAGATTCGGATAAAGTTTTCTGGTATACATCTCCTTTGTCAGTTTCGGAATGACCTCCATTAAGAACTTGTGAGTGTATCCTTTTATCATCTCGTCCATGCTCCCTTGAAGATCATCCTTCATAAGCTTTTGTACATACTCCCTTTCAACTTGCATCTTGTCATTCTCATCATGAAGATACGTTATTTGATCAGCGAGGAAAGTCAACTTTCTGTAGAGAATATCTTTCTTTCTGACTCGTTTGACAGCTTTAACGATTCGATTCTTAGATTGAGAGATCCAAGATGGAGTTGGCTTCTTCTTGATCTGGATAATGATTTGGTTGATTTCTTTGATGGTGGTGGTGAAGAATGAGAAGACGAATCGGATGATGAAGAGACATGAGGAGACTCTGGATCCTTTGGAGGTTCAGAGGTTTTCTCCTCTGATCGAGCAGGACTGTCTAGCAAAAACTTATCATAATCAGGTGTCATCTCGGACTTATCTTTCTCTTCAGTCTTTTCTGTCTTAGTCTTTTCTTTGTCACCCTCATCTTTCTTGGACTTTTCTTTAACAGGTTCCTCAAATTCATACTCAATAGTTTCTTCCACGGGCTTTTGTTGTTGCTCCAAAGTGGTGGCACCAGATCCCTTATCGGGTTGATTAACCGCATCAGGATCTGGTGAAGGTTGAGCTGCACCACTTGACCCTCCAGGGCCACCCATTTGTTCTTTTGCAAATTCTTTTGCCACATGTTGGAGTCTAAGGAATTTGAACTTCTTCCTGTATGAAGTATCCAATTGCTCTTCATCTTCATCTGAGCTTTCTTCATAAGGCACAAGTACAGGAGTCTTCCCTTTGTCAGCTGGTGGACTTGGAGGTTTATGTAACGCCCCGACCCGACAAGGGTAAAGGAATCACAAACAATGGTGTCATATCAAAGCAAACATAAATATCCAAAAGAAGTCTTAACATAAATGCGGAATAATTCAAGTCAACATGACTTCAATACATAGGTCCCAGCGGAAATAAACTCCAACAAAATATCTGAAATAATGAAGTCTTAAATAGCATCATCAGATCAAAGCTAAATATCTCTAAGGTAAGTCCACTCATGCACTCATCCCAAAGCAAAACCCAGCTTCAATGCTTAGATACCTGCCGCGGAAGAAAAGAAATGCGGCTGAGCTTCAAAAGCTCAGTGAACAGATATACAATCAAAGAAAATACGAAACGATTTCGAATACGAAATATAACGAACGAAAAATGGCAAAATCATAATCATTTTCAAAGTATAAATCAGAATTATCGAATAAGGTTTATAGTTAACTACCACGAGCCTAGAAACAAATATCAGATCATAATCATAATCATATTCACATAAGGCAACATTTGTAGGGGAGACCTACCAGAGTTATGAAGGACGTGCATGCACGCAGCATCAATCATCAGATAACAGATAACATATAACAGATAACAGATAACAGATCTAGGATGCATCCATACGCCCCACAGACAGATATTGGTCATATAACATAACTTGAGCTCATAACAGATAACAGATAAGGGATGTGGCAGAACATCACTCTAACGCCCTAGAGTCATGTCGAGAGGTGCATCAATGACATGGACATGGAACCCCCATGACTAGTGAAATATTGGCTCGGGTGTCAAACTATCTTAGGTCAAATAAGAATGTCAAACCGACACGATCATACTTTATCATAAGTTTAATCATATTTTCAAAATCAGAGTTTTCATATCATATAGTTCAAAATCGGATGTTTCATAATTCAGAAATCAGAGTTCAGATAAGCAACAGCTCAAACAAACAGAATGGGGTTCATAGCAAAGGCTTAGGAAACCTTAATATAAAAGCTAACGAAAAGAAAACGTTATAAGAAACCTTTACTGAAAAGGTCAGAATATCTGTACCTTATTCCAAAGCAAATGACCAAAAAGCAAAATATGGAAAGCAAAGGATTACTCCTTCTTCACAGAACCTATACACATTAACGGTCGTACATGTTATTTATGATTCCATAATCGTCGAAATGATCTTTTAATATTTGGTGTTCATACTTAATGTATTCAGTGATCTTATTACTTTAGGGTTTTATAGTTAAATGAGACTTAAGTGTTTTATAACCGATATTATAGATTAGGGTTCATTATGTCATTTATTAAAGTTTAGGGTTAAATGTGAAAATAGTTTAAAAGTCATAACTTACACATGAAATAACGAATTAATATAATCAGCTTCAAACCCTAATCGACTCTCATTTATGTTCTAGGGTTTTCTCAATCTTTTAATATCATATCAATGTGCATTTACTTTACAGGCTACGTAATTTAATAACTCATTACTCTTGTTTATTTACTCAACACATTCATGTCTTAACCATACGTTACTTATACACATATTATACGTCAACTTTTATACCCATGCACGTCTATGATTTCATGTGACTACACAAGTTACTTATTATCCGGATTAGATATACATCTACACACATGCACAATAGCTTCGACTAGATATGAGCACGTACTACGTTTACACATCGACAAGCTCACTTGACTCACAACACACGCGCATGGTACACGGTTTACCAACCATTTAGGGTTCGGTTCACACATCACTTAGGGTGTAGGTTTTGCATGACCTTACTCATTTAATACACTTCCACAAACTCTTACATGTTTTGGTTAATACATAGGTTTCGGCTAATATGTTTTATGCAAACCCTAATTCTTCTACGTACTTTACATATTCACGTTTGCATGATTCACATAAGGTCCGATTTATTTATATATGTGGTTCGGTTCTATGTGGCTCGACTTATTTAAGATCCGATTCATACAATACGTATTACATACATGCTCTTTAATATTATAAGGTTCAATTCATATTTGTTGTTCTCGGTTTCATATGGTTCGGCCAAAAAAGAACACAAGCTCGACTAAAACAAAACATGATACAATATATTATACGTTAGGTGTTATCAAAGGAAAACGAGAAAACATGTTATACCTTAGCTCGTTGGAAACAAGGTCTCGACACCAAGGGAGTTAGGGCTTCGGCCGAATGAAAAAGAAAAGAAAAGAGGCAAAACTAGGGTTTCCAAATTGTGTTAATGTGTTGTATTTATAGTGGTACAAATTTGGTTAGACTTGAGGGGGTGTGGGCTTCGGCTTGGGTCCAACCGAACACAAACAAACACGCCCATCTTGGTTCACCATTAAATGAAAACAAGGCCCAAACGAATGGCCCAACTATTTACGCGAGACTTTTAACTTCCGTCATACAAGGTCGATCACATACACATATTCGTTAAGTTTTAATTATAGATAAGTTAGTTTTAATTTCGTTGAATGAATATAAATTTCTTTTACG
>OU343218.1:13928979-13957220 GCA_910596185.1 Chrysanthemum makinoi
CCGGCATGGCTCAGAATGTTCAAAATGAGTCGTTCACATCTCATTCCGACGATTTTCAACTAGACCCCGTCGTTATATTTGACGATCAAGATGACCTTATGGTTTCCTTTGATACTCAAATTGACTCCGTGGTTATACTTGAGGATCTAAGTAATGATCATGTTGTGACTCACGTTGAACACACCGAACTTTTGCCTCATCCAGATTTTGCTCGTTTAATACAAGACCAACAGACCATAGTGGAAAAATGTCATGCCATTAATCAGGACTTGAAAAGCAAAAATGCATTGTTAACCAAGGATTTTGAATGTTTACACAAGCAACTCAACTTTTTCAAAACTCAAGAAAAACGTGAAAACGGTTTTGAAGCAGCCTTTGCCAAATCTCATCAAAACGAAAAATATTTAGAAAAAGACAGTATGTGATCTAGCCGCTTCGAAGAATGCTTTGTTGTCAATAGAACAACTGAAACATGAACATAAAAAGCAAATTAACGCTCTCACCTTGGAAAATCAAAAAGCTAAGGCTGAGCTGTTAACTTGTCAAAAACAGTTCTCTGCATACAAAAAGCATTCAACCAAATGAATAGATGATCATCTTGAAGAAATCATCGGCTTGCAAAACAAACTTAAAGAGTTTAAAACTATTGTTTACAAACATGGTGTTGTTCCCCGTTCACTATCGTTAAAAACAGTTTTAAGTTTATAAAACAAGTAAATAGTGAACTATGACTGAAATTAACATAAGGAAAACACACTAAGTAATTTTCAACACCATATTCTTATTAGAAATAAATCAACAAAGAATACGTTACCCAAGTACTTGCGGAATAGTAAAATTGATAATTCTGTTATGAGTGTTGTTGAATATCATCGTCAAGAGGAATTAGATGCCGAAGACGAGAGTCGATCAAAATTAGAAAAAGTTGTTTACAACAAGCCTTTTAACTATTTCAAAGCGTCACTTTCGTCACACCAACGGATTCTTCTAACACACCAAGGATTATCATAAAAAACGTCTGAGTCTTCTAATGATAATCCCAAACCAGATTATGCACAAACTTATGTCCTTTACCTTCCATCAGTGAAGTAAACTCAAAACCTGAAAATCGCAAAATTCTTCGATATTTGACCTTTTCATGGCTGACCTCAAAACTTTACAACATGAGATAGAATATCATTCTGAATCAAAGTTCAACATTTTCAATCGCCTCTAGCGCGAGAACAAAGAGACATTTTTCAAAAAATCTTTTACCAAATGTTAAAAATTTGAAAAGTTGTGCTATAGGAAATAATAACAAGCCATAGTTTAAGCACGGGTTGCAGTCTGAAGTAACTGCAAGCCATAAATTTAGACATGTTTTGAAAACGAATATTTACACCTCCTGCTCGAACTTCATCTATGTCCCATCCATGTTAATGACATTTCTAAGACCGCAGATGTTATCGATACCAGAAGACATGTCTTGAAAAAAAAATATTTTGGAATTTTCAATTTTTTGATTTTTATGGATTTTTGTAGATTTTTATTTTTCTATTTTGTTTTTTGTTGGTTTATATTTTTTGTATTTTGTTTTTGATAAATATTTACAATGATAGAGAAGATGATATAGAATAAGAAGATGATGATACGAGTACCGAGATAAGGATATCGAGCAGCACGTCGTAGAAGATAGAATTCGTCATCTCTTAAACTTTCACCACCAAAGCTTCCGAGGCTCCAGAATAGAAGATAGAACATGAGCCTTTGAGAAAGAGACACTTTGGCAGCTTCCCCCCAAACCGAAGATCCATTAGATGAGCAGATTCGAAGCTCTATTTCAAGCTTGCCTTAGCCAGGTGCACAAAGAAGCACACCATTATCATAAATCCCGCTGCTCCTTTTAAGAACGATAATCGAGATTCTTCGTTCGGGGTTATATCATCAACAAGAACAGCAACGTATCATCCCACTCTTTAAAATTTCTTCTCATATTTCATTACCACTGAAGTCTGAAGCAATCCATACCACAAGTTGTCAAGAAACCACTTCCCCCAAGTAGACGAATTGATGCAGTCAGTCTCTTTGTATAATGCTCAAGAACTCAAAGTACACCAATATCCAAGAACTCTCCCGAATACACCTCATGCCCGGAGAGAAAACACCTCCCCAATGTTTGTGGTAAACAATGGCTTTCTTCCCTGATGATCTTGTATGAAGTTCAAGGACCCGAAGTACACACATTCCCCAAAGAGAGAACAACCGATAACATTGAAGAAGCAGGACGAATCACTGATTATCTCTGCTGATGACAATCTCTACGGATGTCAACTCCGGAATAAGTGATTATATCTCTGAATCACTGATTAAGCCCTCAAGTGAGACAACTGAGCGCCCCCAATGTACACAATTCTCTCTCCCCTGATGATTGCGATAACATCGAGATCATCACACACTTGTGTACTTCTTATATCTTCAGAAACTTTCCCTAACATCACTTCCCCCACATAGTTGGAATAATAACACTAAATGCCTTGATGAGTAAAACCTTAAGTTTCTCTGCGATCATGACAATAGTCTTCCCGGGATATCTTCAATCACTTAGAAGAATTAAGTTCATCAAGTTTACTCGCCATGAGTCAAACCTTGAGTTTCTCTGCGGTAATAACATTTGTCTTCCCGAGATATCTTCAATTACTTAGAAGTATTAAGTTCATCAAGTTTACTCGCGTTTAGGTGCTTGTCTCCTTCCCCCTTGCTGGTTTTGACAATTCAGAATCAGCAAAACATTGTAAGCCCAAATACTTGAAATCTATTGAGAAGATCGCTTGAAGTCTTTGTGAGAATCAACATGCTGAATAATGTGAGAAAGTCTAATTGGGGATTAAATTCGACATATCACTCTCCCACAATTAGTGCTCTCCCCTAAACCGACAATCTGTTTGATAAATGCCCAGATTAAGAAGAAGTCTTTAGATCGTTAAATGCAACTCGTCTTTAGTCTTCTAACATGTAGCAGAAAGTGTAGAACCGACTGTAGACTCGACCTTCTTCAATATTGTCCAGTTGGGGAATAAATAGTTAACATCTTCATCTCACCAAATGCGTTCCAATTACCTTATATGTAGCAAATCTCCTTAACTACAATCCCTCCCAATCAAACAAGAACAGAAAGATGTTCATCAAAGAAATCAGCCCAACAACTAGAAGCACTTTGTCATTTAGTCATATCAGCCCATGTGAAGATGACAACCAACAGCTCATAGAAGAAACTCCATGTAAAGATGACCCGATAAGAAGAAGCTCGGTTCTTACATGAGTTAGGAGCCGTATGACCATATATTCTCATATGTCAATCAACCATGCAGAATTATCACACTTCTTCTCCCCCTCAAGAATTGCATACGGAGATGCCATTCTTGATTAAGTAAGTGAAATCATCCAAATGTAGTCTATTCACACTTCTCCCCCGCAAAATTAGCATATGATGTCGCCATCGTCATTATAAAAGAGCAAGTGGAATAAGAGTAATCAGTAGTCCGGTTCACTTGATGACTGAAGCGGATGGAAAAAGCATGAAGCATGTTGATGAGAATGGTCATAATAAGAAGATTTCTCTTCTTCAGAAGATAAAGCGCACTGAAAGCGTACACTTTCTTTTCTTTGAGGAACGAGCATGACTGTGTGTTCATACGTCATAATCTCTCTCTTTTCATCATCTCTTGGCAAAACACGTAATCACCCCATTATCATTCAGTAGGCTCTTTGTCGTGACAGCTGATGGAGAAAAACCTAATATGATGAATTTGGCCCTGAAGTAAAACAACCTGAACTCGTGACTTAAACTTGCACATATGTAACAAAGAGCGGTGCCGAGACTTCATCGTCCATTGAATCTCTAAGTACTCTATACTCTTCAACCAACCAACCATCAAGTAATAGACGTACATTACCTCTTGAAAATCCACAATTGAATGTGACACTGAGCACTACAACGTAACTCCTTAAAGTGATAGTTATTTGAGGTATAAGAGCCCAATTCCCCAAGTGGTAAACGAAAAAGGTTAAAAGTCACCCACAATAACTAGTTTTTCCTGTTCATTTTTGATAATACTCGAACAAGATCTTGAAGAATCTTCATCCACCATCCACCACTCCCTTCAGACTAAGCACAACTCGCCTGTGATATTTCAACTTTAACCTCAAATAAATAATAGTGAATTAACCCCATGTCACATCTTCTGGTTAAAGCTCAAATCTACCTTCTTTGGCATTTAAATGAACTTTGATTAATGGTTTTCATCATCCCGACATGGTTTAGAAGCACATACCCCATAAAACCATGTAATAACCAAACTGCCATGACGAAAATCAAACACACAATCCAATTCAATGAAGTACACCCTTTTATCCCTTCTACGAAGTAGAAACCGTAGCACCAGCATCAAATAAGATCCCGAAATACACTTTCCTTTCTCCAGGATGAATCCATCATTACGGGATTGATTCCTCCCGAACTACTCATCTTTTATTTCCCAGCCACTTGTGAATGGCTGATACTAAAAGCTAGACAGCCCGGGAGAGAAATGCAAGTTTACCAAGGATTAAAATATCTTTGGATCGTTTATGTCCTGGTGAGGTGTGATATCCTGAATACAACGACTGTGATAAAATGATATGACCAAGAATGTACAAAAACAGGAATCTGATTGACTAACACTAGGAATGTGAATAGTAATAGCTCTGTCACAGCTATGCCGTTAAAAACGTACAATCAGAAACCTAAAAACGCAAAAGATATACAAACGTACGTTACTAAAACGTAAACGTTTAAAAGCAAAACGATTATAACTATAATAGAGATTTACAAGTCTAGGCGACTTAAATGCAAATTAAATAAAATATAATATATAACTATAATTTACAAGTATGTACAAAAGGTTAAGAAAACTAAAAACTAAAACAACAAATACATATTTACATAATAATTACATAAATGAAACAAAATGAAATAAGAAAAGAATTATAATTTTACTAAGGAAATATAAAAATATCAAAATTTTGAAGTCATTTTAATTCTATTTTTACAATTGTTTACCGATTAAAATCTATACACTTACGTTTACTAAATATTACGTAAACGTACAAAATAAAACGTGAATTCAGTCCAATCCAACTCCCACAAATGTGAAAATTATATTTTTAGAATCCTCAAAAGATAAGAAAATTATTAGAAAAGAAAAATAAATTTTTACACTATTAAATTAATTATTATAAATTAAAAATGAATTAAATGTATTAAAAATGAATTAAATAATAAGAAAATCTAAAATTAACTTAAATAAATGAAATAAAGAATTTGAAAAATCTAAAATATAATAAAATGAATTTTAAAACTGAAAATGTATTTTTTTTTTACATAATTATACTATTTATTATTAATTATTTACTATTATAAAGTAAAAAAAAAACTAATATTTAATTATTAAAAATACTAAACAGTAAAAGAAAAATCTGAAACTTTTTACAAAATTCTACAATAAATATAAGATCTAAAGAAAAATATAAAAATGGCAGCTTATGTACAAAATTAAGCTAATGGGCAAATAAGCTTATAACTATAAGCTATCACTTATCTCAAAAATGGTTCTTTTGGTTTTTTCTGTTTTCTGGATTAAATAAGTACTGATAATATACAAGTGTGAAGAAAAATAAGCTATACAAACCAAGAAATAAGCATAGCATGAGCTTATGAGCCCAACAGTTAAGCTTTTGGCTTGACTGTTGGAGCTTAAGCTCATGATAAGCTCAAATAAGCTATCTGATAAAACAAAAGGTGAACTAAGGTATACATCAGTCCAATGCAACAATATAAACAAGAAAAATGGACTGCTAAAGTGTGAGCTTATGGTTTAGACAATCAAGCTACAAGCTTGACTTGGATGGAATTGAGGCCTCAAAGGACCTGTAATCCTCCACACTTGATAACAAATAAAATAATATGTATACAAGCTATAGGACCACTATGAACAAGATATGCACAGGCATCACCTATAAGCTTGCAATAAGCTAATAAGCAAATCCAAAACCAAAGCACTGCAGAAGCATACTTCACAAAATGGGACAAAAAGAAAGCTCATTGCAGCCCTAGAGAATAAGCTACAAACTGAAAATTAAGCACATAATCAACAAGTTGGGTTGCTAGGCTTCCTAAAAAGCCAAGCCACACAGGCTAGTGATCACTATTGAGCTTATGAGAGCTTGAAGGAAATGGTGTAAATGGACTGCATAAGCAGTCCATTGTTGTGAATGGGCAAACATCAAGCTCATTTATGACTCATCAAATAAGCTCTAATAAGCTCAACTTGAACTGAGACATTGAGATGGACTGCTTAGCTTCTCACAAAGCCAAGAATCACAATCTCAAGCTCATTAAGGAGCTTATAAGAGGCTTAGGTAATAAGACCCACTCAACTGTTTGCTTCAGTTGAGTGGTCAAAATAGGACAAAATAAAGGAGTAGATTAAGCTAAGCTAATAAGCTAAAGGATGACAAATAAGCATACACATTACAACTAAGCTACAAAGGCTACACAAAGAAGCCAAGCACACAGGCTAAGATCAAATCCACAAGCTTTTGCAAGCTTGTGAATTTGACTCCTAAACCTGTGCTCAGGGCAGATTTTAAAACAGGTACCCCACAAAAAGCAGAGAAATAAGCACTTAAAAGCTGATAACCAAATAACTAGCATTTTTGTATTTTTCTTAAGCAACTAGACTATGATATCTCAAAAGCTTTTAGGCTAAAACTCTCTATCAAGCCCACAGTGAAATTCCAAATTTTATTCAAAAACGACCTTGTGAGATTTTGACTTTTATAGAACAACTAAAAAGTTGACCAAAGTGAACTTTGATCTGATCTAAAGTACTTAACATGTTGTTTTAAGGTAAGAATAGACTAACTTAAGCAAGATTAACAACTTTTAAACACAAAATCAAGATTCTATATCCTAAACATCCAACAGTGACTGCACAGATAAGGATCAAATGAGTTTTTGACTTTTTGCTAACAAGGACTAAATATTAAGACTAAACTGAGCTATTAGGTACTAAAGAAACTTGAAACAAGTATAAAGAACAACAGAAACACACTGGAGGTCTAGTTAATCAGCAATTCCAAACAACCCTTTAACTGTCATTTGTCACATGAACTTCAAAGGTTTCAATGATTTTGAGTCTAAACTAGATTCCATACATTATATTATGACATATTAAGACCATTTAAGCATAAAACTTCAAGAACACAGTTAAGAACACATACTTGTCAAATTTGCATTTTAACTGAGTAATTTCCAATTTTTAGCAAAACTGAATCTTATGAACAAACTGCTTTTATAAAGTTATAATAATACTAAACATCAACAGAGGAACATGAAAACATAAGATTTAAAGCCTAAGAAGTAGAAACATAGTAACTTGTAAAAATTGGTAAAAATGGAACTTACATGTGATCAAGGTGAAAAATGAGTACCAAGGTCCAAAAACCACTCCTAGCTTGGTGTCAACAAGCTAGGAACCAGAAAACCATCCAGCTTAGCTTCTTACACCCCAGAACTGCTTATTCAACCACAGTTGACTTCCATTGACTTTTCTTTTGATTTTTTTTAGAACTTTTCTTTTCTGAATTTAAAAGCTAACATTGTTTTAATGAATCTAATAGCCTTACAGCTTTTGTCAAGAGCTTAAGAAAGCTATAAAAACCTTAAAACAACTATGTAACAGGAAATTAAAATGACTTGAGAATTTAAAGAGAATAAAGCAAAACATGAAAATTAAAAGATACTTGAACTTAAACTGAAAATTAAGTTCCATTACACTAATTTGAGAAAGGTAACAACATTAAAACATTAAATGACAAGTAATTAAAGAAAACAGTAAAACTAATTATCACTACGTGACCTAGGCTAATCCAAAGGTGGGTATTCCTCTGCTCCTCTTCTTTCTTTTATACCCAATCACCTTCTCTCTCACTTCTGATGAAATCCCACCAATCCTAGCCCTTGGATAGCTTGAAAATAATCTCAACCGTTTAAATGGTGTTTTGGCGCCAAATTTCTCTTTTGTCCATGTGGGGTTGAGTGAGAGGTTAGGGGAGCAATTAATGAAGCTTGGAAGCTAGTTGGGGGTGAGGGAACAGGTTTGAGTGATTGGAGAGGAGGGGGGATGGGATTACCTGGTGAGTTGCAGAAGCAGGTGAGAGTGATGACTTTTTGGCGGGTGAGATTTTGACCAGATAGGCCTAATAATAGGGGGGTTCAAATTCAATTTTACAGGGGTCCAAGGATATGAAAGGTCCAAAGAGTGAAGGTTAATAACATAGGGACCTTAAGTGTAATTTCTGAATTTCAAGGGACAAATTCTGCCAATTAAGCAAAGTTTCTCCAAGGGTTGAAATTGACAAGCTTCAAAAGTATAGGACCATTTTTGCCATTTTCCAATTTTCCGGGGCCTTTCTGCCAATTTGAAACTTGAAGGACCATTTTTGTAATTTTCTCAAACTTTTGACATTTTTCACCAAAGGACTAAATTTGACAATTTATGATTTTAAAAAGACCTTGTGTGTGTTCTTTCTTTGAAATTTGTGCTCAGGGACTATTTTTGACAATTTTTGAAACTTGGGGGACTAAAACTGCAATTTTGCAAATTTGATACGTTTTTCATCTGATTTTGATTTTTTGCATAAACACATAAAACTGATTTTGATATTTTGATCATTTTGATGTGTTTCTGAGTGTTTTCAGATGATTTTGCAGTTTATATTGTACAAAAATGATGAGTATTAGACACTCATCAATCCCCCACACTAAGATATTGCTAGTCCCTAGCAATGATTTGAGAAACTTGATGGATTTTATCTTTACCAAAAGCCCTTACTTCTGGAGTAGCCAAATGTTTTAGTTCAAGTAAGAACCATGGTACACCGATAACCATGTGATTTTGAGCAAACCACCAGCTTTCAAAGGATTTGATTTTGTCTTTACCAGAAGCCGTACCCTTCTGGACTAGCCAACTCTTAGATAAATTATCAGAATTATCTTTGGTGAGCTGAATTCCAATTATGGATTTTCCACTGCCTTTACCACAAGCCATAAACTTGCGGGCTAGCCAACTCTTCACTTTTTAGGATATGGTGAGCTGAATACCATACAATTTTGGGCAAATTGCAAGCCATATAAACGGATTTGAGAAATCTTTACCAAGAGCCGTTTGCTCCTGGATTAGCCAATCCTTTAGTCTTACAGACATGGCGGACTGATAACCAAGATGAGTAAGTGTAGAACACTTACTCCAAAAAAATTTTGGCCAAAAATGGGGGATTGGTATAATTTATGATAAATTCGTGAGAATTCTCCCCCACACTTAGAAATGAATATTGCCCTCAATATTCAAAGTACCCGGCGTTATGCGAAACAAAGAACGTAAAAGGGAAATACTACGGCCATTATTCTGAAAGTTTTTTTTTTTTTTTTTTTTTTTTTTTTTTTTTTTTTTTTTTAACTTTATATACACAACATGTGGGGCAACCCCCCCCACTAGGTGTAGAAAGAAGTCAGATATATGGGTGAAAACCCATATGGCATGCTACTGTTTTTGATTCCCGAGTCGCTAGCTTGACTCGACCCCGAATTAATTTGTTCATGGGGAAGCAAAGTGGAAGAAACAATCTCCATCGGACTTTCATTCAAGATGTTTGGATAAACATTGAAGTACGTGAAAGTTCCACACCGATGAGATATATACAGACAGACAGACCCGGCTCACAGATGATAAATGAAAATGCCGGGATCAAAGATAGTGTCCTCACTCCCGAAGGAGTGAAGAAGAGAGGAAGTCACCGAGTAGGTGAAGAAAAGAAAGAAAATCATGATGACGATCATGATAAGATCTTCTTCCTCAGGGTCAAGTGAAGTTTCACTCGTTTGGATTATATCGGTTGAGCTCTTAGGGTTGGAAGGCATCTCGGGAGGGAGGGTTGGAAAATTTGTCATAACTATGTAAATTGAGATTCTCTCCCCCCGATCATTATCTTTGCCATCCAAGCAATCATACTCCAGCGGAGATATGATATGAGTGAGTTCACCGCGACTCCTCATGAAGAGTATAACGGAGGTGGGACATGTGCGGTACTTCGTGGCCTATAAATATGCCCCTCGTCCTTATAGTCTCCGGTTCAGCTCATCACTACAAAGATTGGATTAACTGAATTAGAGTAAATTCGAATCGAATTCGAATAAGGGATTAGTGATAGTCGTATGAATTGTTGTGAACAACATGTCAACATCCTCTTCTAAGTTGACGATCTCGGAAAGTGGAAGTGATGCATCAATAAATTCTATGTCATTAGAATATAAAGAATCGGCATCACTATAATCACTGTCAAAATCTGAGAAAGTCTCAACAAGATCATTTGTAAGAGGAGAAAACACATCACACTCATGGTCAAGAATTCCCTCAGACTCACTTGGGATCGGGATAAGGCTCTCAACACTAGACGATTCCGTTTCCGAATAGTGGCTGAGATGCTTATCCCCCCTTATGAGAGAGTCAATGGGAGCTACGGGTGTGATTCAGTAGATTGAGGGAGTTGAGAGATAATTGTTCAATGGAATAGCACTCTCTCGTCATCGTCACAATCAAGTGCATCTTGCGAAGGCTAGCTTTTAGCTCTTCGAATAGTAATTCTGCCATAGTTTTATCGCAAGACGCCATAAAGATAAAAACGAGAGGGTTGAGAAGATAGAATTATCGGTTTGAGATAAGGAATGGAGAATTAAACATTTAGAGGTAAGGATGAATATTTTTGGATTTTGAAAAACATGCCATAAAAACAAAGAATGAAAATATTTTTGGGGTTGATAACACTTCAGGAAAAGTGTTAATGAACTTTTGGATTTTTGAAAACTTTACAAAAAACTTTTTACAAAGGATGGGATATGTGCAAGAATGGATCTGAAAAAGGCTAAACACACGCTAAAGCCTCCCCGGCAGCGGCGCCAAAATTTGATTCCTCCCCCAAACTACCCATCTTTTATTTCCCAGCCACTTGTGAATGGCTGATACTAAAAGCTAGACAGCCCGGGAGAGAAATGCAAGTTTACCAAGGATTAAAATATCTTTGGATCGTTTATGTCCTGGTGAGGTGTGATATCCTGATTACAACGACTGTGATAAAATATATGACCAAATGTACAAAACAGGAATCTGATTGACTAACACTAGGAATGTGAATAGTAATAGCTCTGTCACAGCTATGCCGTGCCAAACGTACAATCAGAAACCTAAAAACGCAAAAGATATACAAACGTACGTTACTAAAACGTAAACGTTTAAAAGCAAAACGATTATAACTATAATAGAGATTTACAAGTCTAGGCGACTTAAATGCAAATTAAATAAAATATAATATATAACTATAATTTACAAGTATGTACAAAAGGTTAAGAAAACTAAAAACTAAAACAACAAATACATATTTACATAATAATTACATAAATGAAACAAAATGAAATAAGAAAAGAATTATAATTTTACTAAGGAAATATAAAAATATCAAAATTTTGAAGTCATTTTAATTCTATTTTTACAATTGTTTACCGATTAAAATCTATACACTTACGTTTACTAAATATTACGTAAACGTACAAAATAAACGTGAATTCAGTCCAATACAACTCCCACAAATGTGAAAATTATATTTTTAGAATCCTAAAAAGATAAGAAAATTATTAGAAAAGAAAAATACTTTTTACACTATTAAATTATTATATAAATTAAAAATAAATTAAATGTATTAAAAATGAATTAAATAATAAGAAAATCTAAAATTAACTTAAATAAATGAAATAAAGAATTTGAAAAATCTAAAATATAATAAAATGAATTTTAAAACTGAAAATGTATTTTTTTTTTACATAATTATACTATTTATTATTAATTATTTACTATTATAAAGTAAAAAAAAAACTAATATTTAATTATTAAAAATACTAAACAGTAAAAGAAAAATCTGAAACTTTTTACAAAATTCTACAATAAATATAAGATCTAAAGAAAAATATAAAAATGGCAGCTTATGTACAAAATTAAGCTAATGGGCAAATAAGCTTATAACTATAAGCTATCACTTATCTCAAAAATGGTTCTTTTTGGTTTTTCTGTTTTCTGGATTAAATAAGTACTGATAATATACAAGTGTGAAGAAAAATAAGCTATACAAACCAAGAAATAAGCATAGCATGAGCTTATGAGCCCAACAGTTAAGCTTTTGGCTTGACTGTTGGAGCTTAAGCTCATGATAAGCTCAAAATAAGCTATACTGATAAAACAAAAGGTGAACTAAGGTATACATCAGTCCAATGCAACAATATAAACAAGAAAAATGGACTGCTAAAGTGTGAGCTTATGGTTTAGACAATCAAGCTACAAGCTTGACTTGGATGGAATTGAGGCCTCAAAGGACCTGTAATAAGCTCCACACTTGATAACAAAAGTAAAATAATATGTATACAAGCTATATGGACAACTATGAACAAGAATATGCACAGGCAATCACCTATAAGCTTGCAATAAGCTAATAAGCAAATCCAAAACCAAAGCACTGCAGAAGCAGTACTTTCACAAATGGACAAAAAAAGAAGCTCATTGCAGCCCTAGAGAATAAGCTACAAACTGAAAATTAGACATAATCAACAAGTTGGGTTGCTAGGCTTTCTAAAAGCCAAGCACACAGCTAGTGATCACTATTGAGCTTATGAGAGCTTGAAGGAAATGGTGTAAATGGACTGCATAAGCAGTCCATTGTTGTGAATGGGCAAACATCAAGCTCATATATGACTTATCAAATAAGCTCTAATAAGCTCAACTTGAACTGAGACATTGAGATGGACTGCTTAGCTTCTCACAAAGCCAAGAATCACAATCTCAAGCTCATTAAGAGCTTATAAGGGCTTAGGTAATAAGACCCACTCAACTGTTTGCTTCAGTTGAGTGGTCAAAATAGGACAAAATAAAGGAGTAGATTAACTAGCTAATAAGCTAAAGGATGACAAATAAGCATACACATTACAACTAAGCTACAAAGGCTACACAAAGAAGCCAAGCACACAGGCTAAGATCAAATCCACAAGCTTTTGCAAGCTTGTGAATTTGACTCCTAAACCTGTGCACAGGGCAGATTTTAAAACAGGTACCCCACAAAAAGCAGAGAAATAAGCACTTAAAAGCTGATAACCAAAGAACTAGCATTTTTGTATTTTTCTTAAGCAACTAGACTATGATATCTCAAAAGCTTTTAGGCTAAAACTCTCTATCAACCCCACAGTGAAATTCCAAATTTTATTCAAAAACGACCTTGTGAGATTTTGACTTTTATAGAACAACTAAAAAGTTGACCAAAGTGAACTTTGATCTGATCTAAAGTACTTAACATGATGTTTTAAGGTAAGAATAGACTAACTTAAGCAAGATTAACAACTTTTAAACACAAAATCAAGATTCTATATCCTAAACATCCAACAGTGACTGCACAGATAAGGATCAAATGAGTTTTTGACTTTTTGCTAACAAGGACTAAATATTAAGACTAAACTGAGCTATTAGGTACTAAAGAAACTTGAAACAAGTATAAAGAACAACAGAAAACACCTGGAGTCTAGTTAATCAGCAATTCCAAACAACCCTTTAACTGTCATTTGTCACATGAACTTCAAAGGTTTCAATGATTTTGAGTCTAAACTAGATTCCATACATTATATTATGACATATTAAGACCATTTAAGCATAAAACTTCAAGAACACAGTTAAGAACACATACTTGTCAAATTTGCATTTTAACTGAGTAATTTCCAATTTTTAGCAAAACTGAATCTTATGAACAAACTGCTTTTATAAAGTTATAATAATACTAAACAACAACAGAGGAACATGAAAACATAAGATTTAAAGCATAAGAAGTAGAAACACAGTAACTTGTAAAAATTGGTAAAAATGGAACTTACATGTGATCAAGGTGAAAAATGAGTACCAAGGTCCAAAAACCACTCCTAGCTTGGTGTCAACAAGCTAGGAACCAGAAAACCATCCAGCTTAGTTCTTACCCCCCCAGAACTGCTTATTCAACCACAGTTGATTTCCATTGACTTTTCTTTTGATTTTTTTAGAACTTTTCTTTTCTGAATTTAAAAGCTAACATTGTTTTAATGAATCTAATAGCCTTACAGCTTTTGTCAAGAGCTTAAGAAAGCTATAAAAACCTTAAAACAACTATGTAACAGGAATTAAAATGACTTAGAATTTAAAGAGATAAAGCAAAACATGAAAATTAAAAGATACTTGAACTTAAACTGAAAATTAAGTTCCATTACACTAATTTGAGAAAGGTAACAACATTAAAACATTAAATGACAAGTAATTAAAGAAAACAGTAAAACTAATTATCACTACGTGACCTAGGCTAATCCAAAGGTGGGTATTCCTCTGCTCCTCTTCTTTCTTTTATACCCAATCACCTTCTCTCTCACTTCTGATGAAATCCCACCAATCCTAGCCATTGGATGGCTTGAAAATAATCTCAACCGTTTAAATGGTGTTTTGGCGCCAAATTTCTCTTTTGTCCATGTGGGGTTGAGTGAGAGGTTAGGGGAGCAATTAATGAAGCTTGGAAGCTAGTTGGGGGTGAGGGAACAGGTTTGAGTGATTGGAGAGGAGGGGGGATGGGATTACCTGGTGAGTTACAGAAGCAGGTGAGAGTGATGACTTTTTGGCGGGTGAGGATTTTGACCAGGATAGGCTAATAATAGGGGGGGTTCATAATTCAATTTTTACAGGGGTCCAAGGATATGAAAGGTCCAAAATGAGTGAAAGGTTAATAACATAGGGACCTTAAGTGTAATTTCTGAATTTCAAGGGACAAATTCTGCCAATTAAGCAAAGTTTCTCCAAGGGTTGAAATTGACAAGCTTCAAAAGTATAAGGACCAATTTTGCCATTTTCCAATTTTCCAGGGGCCATTTCTGCCAATTTTGAAACTTGAAGGACCATTTTTGTAATTTTCTCAAACTTTTGACAATTTTTCACCAAAGGACTAAATTTGACAAGTTATGATTTTAAAAGGACCTTTGGTGACTTTTCTTTTGAAATTTTGTGCTCAGGGACTGTTTTTGACAATTTTTGAAACTTGGGGGACTAAAACTGCAATTTTTGCAAATTTGATACGTTTTTCATCTGATTTTGATCTTTTTGCATTTAAAACACATAAAACACTGATTTGTGATATTTTGATCATTTTGATGTGTTTCTGAGTGTTTTCAGATGTTTTTGCAGTTTATATTGTACAAAAATGATGAGTATTTAGACACTCATCAGGGATTTTACAATTCAATGGTTTAAACCTAGAAATAGTTTCTTTCGCGGGATTTTACAAAACCAAGAATAAACCGGAAGATAGATCCGGAAATGCACTTTACTATTACCAGGATGTTTCCATTGTCACGGGATTTTACAAGTCTATGATTTAAACCAAGAAATAGGTTCTTTCGCGGGATTTTACAAAATCAAGACAAAACCGTAAACAATTTCAGCTTGAATGTTTTATGACAACTTTGGTTTCGGTGAATATTGTTTTAGGGGAACATGCAACGGTTCATCAACGGTTCATTATCCAACATCAACAATATCATCAACCATCTAATAAATACTTTGGTAAACACATCATTCACGCATTCTGTCGGCAATTGCAGTGAGAACATGGTGAAGTAAACCCGATATACCAAACTTGATCATGAAGTAGAATTCCCCAGATTAGTTACTTAAGCTTGTACTAATCCTCGTGAAAAAGAAACGGTGTACCCAAGGTACAAAACCTCTTGACATTCTCAACTGAGTGAGACACCGAAGTGATAGCTACGTTGTGGCTTAAGCGAGAAAGAATCACAAACGTAACTAAATAGCCAAGTCTTTATCACCCTCTATAAATGCTCAAACAAGTCATCTTCACGGAAGGGTAGAAAGAAAGAAGACGAAAATAAGTAAACGCGCCCGGAAAACGTTACTTCAAATCCAAATAAGGAATACCATCCAACAACCCAAGGTCAACTTTGATCAACCATCAATTCAATCCGAGACATAATGTACACCGTGAAAATGCATAAACCAAAGTGTCAAACCCCATAACACAACAAATCTCAACATCATACCCAATCTCATCAAATGTACTACACAAGCCCGGTCCATTCCATTCGTTAATACCAACGAGATCAGATTCAAATACATAACAGTTCATGGTCCTTTGATCAAGTCTCATTCAATAAATAATCTCGATCAAATATTTATCTCATAGAAGTAACTTGGCTCACAAATTATTACACAGACTTACACCTAATCCAACATGTCTCATATTCGGTCCACTCCGTACATTTGTACACACCCGATCAAAGTAAAAGCAGTATTAATCTTATGTGAAAACATAGATGAAGTAACGGGCCCAGTAACACATATCTGATCCATGACCAAGTCCTTCCTTAGGCCCATTAACACATTTAAGCACAAAAAAACACTTCGTACAGCCCAAGATCAGAATTAAGGCCCATGACTTATCAAACCCTAATAATTCGGGGGTTATAAAAGACCTATCAAAACCAATGGATACCCTAAAAATACTCATATTAATCTAACCCTAATCACTTCCAAAATTTCTGAGCTCGTAGACTTCAATTCTTCAAGTTCCGCAATCTTTGTGCTTTTGTAGTGATTCTTCAAAGTCCGCATAGTTTTGTACTTTAAGTGGAGGTCTTTGAACTGATCCACATCTTTGATGATCTTCGAGCTTTCTTTGAGATCATCAGCCATAGTAAATCTCTGGATCACCCTTTGTTGTGTTGCCATCATGTGAAGTTGTGACTTTCGGACCGACCTGCTCACACTTTTGGATCATGACATCTTTTCATCAGAGTAGCAGAAGCTTTACTGGCTCATGATATTTGCAGTGGCGTAGCGGAAACATAGTTTAAAAATATCAGAGCCAGATTCTGTAGATATGCACAAGTCATGATTTCTTCAATTAAGTGTGGATGCTGTGAGCATGCGGCTTTGGATTGACTCCTCAATTCTGATCAGCTACAATCGTCGGGGTGTACCTGCATACGACAGTTAGCAATAAAGCACACGAAAGTGTCTTTGATCACTTTCGTTGAATTGAGGTACACGGCCCATGGTTCCCCGCTGATCAGTACAAGTACTGCCTGTGATAAGGTAGAATTCCGAAGAATCTCCTTGACAGGGTTTCGCAGCTGCTCTAGTTGTTCTCAAACCGGAACGTCTCAAGAAGACAACACGGAGTGAGTGAACCAGTTAATTGAGATTCACTGATTGATGAAAAATTGATTTGAAAAACAATCGCGTATTGCTCAGAAGAAAGAGTTGTGCAATACGACGAAGGTTTTATGAGAAAGATCAATTTTCAATCAAAAATACCTTTTCTACTTGAAAAGAGTACACATTCGATGTGCTAGAGAAAAGAAGAAATTTGCACATCGAACGGTTTTTCCAAAAGTATTTTTTTCAATCAGAGATACTTTTTGAATTTGAAATATGAATACACATTCGATGTGCTAGAGAAAAGAAGATTTGCACATCGAACGGTTTTTCCAAAAGTATTCGTCAATTCATTTCCTGGACCAAGGTTGATTCACGAGTGAATCGCCCCATCGTTTCTATCCAGTTGTCAAAAGTTTGATCTTTAGAAAGATCTCACTTGTCACCCACCAAGAGATTGTTTGATGTTGGCTCTAGAAGGCTTTCCATCTTCATCATGAATATATTTGATATATCACTCGGATGTTCTAGCAATACCACAAGGATAATGCGTAGGACTCTTAATATATTCTTACTTTCCACATTGCGTGAAACAGCAAGTCTTCATTAATTTAGTGTCCTAACAAGATATTTTGGATGGCCTCTTGGCTCTAGACTCAATTGTGCACATTTGGTTCCTATGCCGGAGACTAGGGAGAGGGTCTCCTTCTTCAATATCAACGATCTCTAAGAGAAAGTCGATAGATTATGTCGGTTCCCCGTGAGAATGAAACAAGCCCTTTTAAGAGGAACTTGAGTAGCTTGGGAAGTTTAGTACAGTGCGTCACTGGGTTCATGATGTCTTGTCTTCAATACCAGTGTTACCTTAGTAAACACCAGTAGCATATGTATTGAACCCGGTTTCTTCTGCCCTAGGTTGAATTATTAGGGCTATTCTTTTCACCCTTTTCACATTTATTCTTTTTCATTCTTCAACCCCTTCAGTGCTTACCGAGACTTCATTACTAGAACCTTGTTGGGTTTATTCCAGTCTAGCTCTATCTCAGTCGGCACTCTTCCCATATTCTCATTTTCTCCTTTTTCATCATACCTAAGGACTCTACACTATCTAGTGGATTGTCCCTGGGTAGATCCCTCCGGCTCTGGCGGGATCATGGGAACAAATACCTAACCTAACCATCCTTATAACACCGTGCAAAAATTAAAATGGTCAGTCTTTTGGTACAGTTCATTCTTCCTTGAAACCAATTGAAAAATCATTTGGAAAAATCAATCAAGGTACTTGTGATATAAAATCAAAACATTTTGTACCTTAATTGTTTTGATCATTTAGAAATGTTGGAATCACTCCTAAACCTTTATTCAAGTGTTAGTTACTCATATGTAATAGTTAGTTTAATTATGGCCTTTATGTTTATTATTAGCCTTAAGCTTATGTAGAAGGCCCATGAGCTTAGGCCCAAGTCCAATAAGGAAAGGATGGGAACTAGGAGTGTTGCCCTAGCTTCCCTCCTATAAATACCCCTTGTAAACCTTCATTTGAAGGTTGGTTGTTCAAGTTATTCTCTTCACATACATCTACGCATAACCACTTTATTATATCGGTGTGTGAGTGTGAATCTTGTTCAATCGCCTCTCTATCTTTCTATTAAGCTTGTGTGGTAAATCTAGTGACCTAACAGTGGTATCAATCGCCAAATAGTTGGGTTAACACTTTCGTTTTTGAAGTTTTTTTTGTTTTGGTCTTACGTGTAAACGTGGTTACCACTTTGGTTTGCTTAAAAATTCATTTTTTACACTTTTTAATCCAAGATTCTTGTACTTTCAATGTTTTAAGGTGTTAAAATAACTGTTTTTGGCAAAAAGTTTTAAACTTTACGCGTGGATCTAAGTTTTTAAGCTTGTTTTTGTTCGTGGGTGTCATTCTACGCGTAACCCGTTTAGCTGTTTTGGTTCATCAAGTTTCACACTTTTGTGTTATTTTGGTGATATTGAAGCTATTCCATAACAAAAATCTGGTTTAGAAACAAATTTGGGCAAAATCATTTTTACGAGTAAGCTACGCGTAAGTGAAACCCTAATCTTACGCGTAACTTTATCCGTGGTTTGATCTTCGTTTTCGTGGTTTACTCCGTGTTTTCTTGCTTGGATAAGCCTGAAAATACGTCGACTTTGGATATCTTTTGCACTGTGATAGTGTAAAAGATCATTTGGGATAAAACCCTAAACTTACGCATAAGCATAAAGCTTACGCGTAGAAATCCTACGCTTAAGATTCATCTTACGCCTAAGCCTAGTCTTATGCATAAGGTAATCCTACGCATAAGTTTCTACGCCTAACTTTGTGTCTACGCATAACTTTAGTGTCTTTTCCCTACTTACGCGTAAGCTAAAACTACGCGTAACTCTCATTGTTACGCATAACTTTGGTGTTTTTACGCATAAGTCCTACTTGGTTTCTTGTGATTTCTACGCCTAAGGATACTTCATCAACAAAGGTTCATTCGACTACAAAGATCCATTTTTAAAACACAAGTTTTCAACATGTCACAACCACCATACTCTAACTATTTCCCTTACACTTATTCTCAACGTCAACAACAACTAACTCCACAACATCAACAATGGAATCAACAACAAGCAATTTATCAACAACAATTTAATCAACAACATACTCCACAACTTGCTGCAATCCCACAACCTCAAATGGTTCAACCACCACCAAGTCTTCAAGTTCAACCCTACACAAATGATTACAATCAACATCCATCAAGGAACACTATGAAGGAACCCACTTGGTTTGCAAAGATGTGTGAAGCTTTAAGTAGCCAACAATCAATTCATGAGGCTGGATCACTAGATAGACCTCCAATGCTCACTCCGGGAAACTACGATCAATGGGTGATAAGGTTCTTTAGATTTTGTGATCTAAGGAAGCCACATGGAAAGTTCTTAAAGAAGGTTATCTTGGAAGGTCCATTTCAGATGCCTATTGTTATCGTACCCGCCGATCCAAATGCTAATCCACCAAGAGATGAACAATCCAACATTGCTACTGTTGCCGACCTGAATGCAGAGGAACTTCTACACTATGAAGCTGATGAACTTGCAATGCAATATATCCTCTTAGGATTACCTAACCCAATTCTTTGAAGTGTTGATGCTCAAAAGACTGCAAAGGAAATGTGGGATCATATTCATCTTCTTATGGAAGGATCTGTACTCAATCAGGAGGATTTGGAATCCAAAATTTACTTGGCTTATGAACACTTCATGATTGAACCTGGAGAGACACTAGAGTCTTATCATCATCATTTTTCAGACATCATCAATGATTTGGATAAACACAACATCATCATGCCAAGAATTGCAGTGAATACTAAGTTCCTGAGTAGTCTTGGTCCTGAATGGGAGAAGTATGTCATTTTTCTCCGTCAAGCGAAGAATTTGCATCATTCTACATATGGATTGTTGTACGATTACTTGAAGCCTCATGAAAAGGAAGTTGATAGGGAAAGGATTCTCCGTGCTCAAATCGCTCCACCGACACATCCGGAAAATCAACAACTTGCCTTATATGCTCAAAACAGTTATTCTCCTCAACCAGCAACTCAACCAACTGCTACAATCACACCATATGATCCTTCACAGCCTCAATCTCAACAAACTCAATTGGTTCCATACAACAACAACAATGCTCAAGCACTTGTCAGTGAAGCTAATGAGGAATCTGATCCGTTCGAAGCACTGCAACAAGGATTTGCTATGATTGCTAATGCCTTTAGCCGTTATACCAACAAGTCCAACAACCGTATTCGTTCCTCATCTAACACAAGGAATCAAGCTGTTGTGAACAATGGACGAGTTGAAGTTCAGAATCGTGGTTATGGTCGTCAGATGGGCGGTGGTCAAGGGTTTAATGATGTGGGTAGGAATAACAATCGAGCTCAAGTGGTGGAACAGGGAAATGCTCAAAATGGGTTGAATGGTCTTCGATGCTACAACTGCAATGAGAAGGGACACCTGGCTAATGCATGCCCAAAGCCGAGGACTAGGGGCAGTGCTTATCACAAAGAGGCTCTTCTTTTGGCTCTTAAGGATGAAGCTGGTGGAACTCTCACAGACAAGGAACAAAGCTTTATGGCAAATGCGACTCAGATGATATATGGAGGACTTGCATGCCAATGCAGCTGTTATGTTGATGGCTAATATGCATGAGTTACACATGAGTGACACAGGCCCAGTGTATGACACTGATGGCTTGTCTCAGGTACCCAAACAAACCATATTTATCTCTGATCTCATATCTCCGCCAACATCTGAATCCGGCAAGGCTCAGAATGTTCAAAATGAGTCGTCCACATCTCATTCCAACGATTTTCAACTAGACCCCGTAGTTATATTTGACGATCAAGATGACCAATGGTTTCCTTGATAATCAAATTAACTCCGTGGTTATACTTGAGGATCTAAGTAATGATCATGTTGTGACTCACGTTGAACACACAGAACTTTTGCCTCATCCAGATTTTGCTCGTTTAATACAAGACCAACAGACCATAGTGGAAAAATGTCATGCCATTAATCAGGACTTGAAAAGCAAAAATGCACTGTTAACCAAGGATTTTGAATGTTTACAAAAGCAACTCAACTTTTTCAAAACTCAAGAAAAACGTGAAACGGTTTTGAAGCAGCCTTTGCCAAATCTTATCAAAACGAAAAATATTTAGACAGACACATGCGTGATCTAGCCGCTTCGAAGAATGCTTTGTTGTCTAAAATAGAACAACTGAAACATGAACATAAAAAGCAAATTAACGCTCTCACCTTGGAAAATCAAAAAGCTAAGGCTGAGTTGTTAACTTGTCAAAAACAGTTCTCTGCATACAAAAAGCATTCAACGAAACGAATAGATGATCATCTTGAAGAAATCATCGCTTGCAAAACAAACTTAAAGAGTTTAAAACTGTTGTTTACAAACATGGCGAGTCGGTCACAGCCATTGAAAAGTTTACTTTAAAACCCAATCCAAATGGATATGGACCGAATCTTGCTGATTACAAACCTAAGCTTTCAACAAAGCATTCAAACCAAATCCTGAAGTTTCCAGTGCAGAATATAAAATTGATAATTCTGTTATGAGTGTTGTTGAATATCATCGTCAAGAGGAATTAGATGCGGAAGACGAGAGTCGATCAAAATTAGAAAAAGTTGTTTACAACAAACCTTTTAACTATTCAAAAGCGTCACTTTCGTCACACCAACGGATTCTTCTAACACACCAAGGATTATCATAAAAACACCTGAGTCTTCTAATGTTAATCCCAAACCATATTATGCACAAACTTATGGTCCTTTACCTTCCATCAGTGAAGTAACTCAAAACCTGAAAATCGCAAAATTCTTCGATATTTTGACCTTTTCATGGCTGACCTCAAAACTTTACAACATGAGATAGAATATCATTCTGAAATCAAAGTTCAACATTTTCAATCGCCTCTGCCGCGAGAACAAAGAGACATTTTTCAGAAAATCTTTTACCAAATGTTAAAAATTTGAAAAGTTGTGCATTGTCTTGGAAAAGGACTTTCATAAGGAACTTGGATTGATGAAGGTCGTTTTCGAGAAAACGGAAACATCTATTTCTAATACTAAACGTAAAAAGAAAATGTTGAGAAAAGATGTTGATCGACTCTTGGAAGATGTCATCCGTGCTGATGTCCATAATGTTGTGTTATTGAATTCTTTGTCATATGCATTTGATTATATCTCTGCTGATACTGTTGATTCTGTGGTAAATGTTGAGAACACTGATAATGTGCTTCAGATCGAGTCCTTAAAAGTTGAAAACAAACGATTGTCAAACGAACTTTCAAATGCAATACGTCGTCTTAATTGGTGTCAAAAAGATATTCACGATCAACAACTTGCTTTTCAACACAAAATCGCCAGTTGCGTGCAAAATCTTCTGATCCTAAAATTGAGCAACTGGATGATCAAAACGTGTCTTTTAAGTGTCAAATCTCAAAATATGAACAAGAACTTGTAAAAGTTAAAAAGGAATATGGTGTCATATTTGATTTACTCAAAAAGACTCGTGATGAAGCATCAAATGAACTTGATCATTATCTTGCACACACTAAAGAAGTTATGCATTTTGCTGGAAATATTCGGTCTAAAAATCAAGATCTGATTCACACTATCTTCAAGTTAAGAGAAATGTTAGGAAAGTATGAACAACTTCCGCCAACCATCATTAAGAGATTAGCACCAGTAACACTTAGTAATCGTGAACCTAGAATCTCTACTGCCAAATCACAAGTTGCTAACGTGTTTCCTTCTACTAAAACAGGAATAGTTGCGTCTTTTCCAAACGTCCGCACTTCACAGCCTAGGAGCACTACATCAAAGAATAGGAAGTTGCGACCTAAGAAAAGATCAATAAGGAATGCTAAAGTAGAAGAACACCCTAGGACTATGAATAAGACTCACGTTGCTTCCACTATAGATATTGCGTCTGGCAAATGTAATAGAAATAGTGATGTAACGAATGCTAAACCATTAAGTACTTTTGATATTCAGTCTGATGCACCTTGTGTTATTTGTCGTAAAAGTATGAATTCTGATTGTCATGATAAATGTGTTGCTAAAGCTATCATCTCTCGTTTAAGGAATCCTAAGAACCGGAATACCTCTAGGCCCACTAATCTTTCTAAGTCTGTGCTTGGTAGACCGCCCTCTTTAGATTCTAAGAAACGCATTGCTGTCCCTGTAGCTCCTGTTTCACCTCCTAGGAATGTAGTACCACCTAGTGCATTCACTAAGACTAAAGCAAATACTAGTTGGAGATGGCAGAAATGGATATATAACACACTAGGATTTAAATGGATACCTAAAGCTATTGATGTGTGTATATCTACTATAACTGCTCCGGAACCCTCTAACATTTCGGGTTCCACATCTACTTCTATTCCATCTGTGTCGTCTGTGTGTAATGCAGGTGATACAGATCATTCTCTGGATTGTTGATAGCGGATGTTCCCGACACATGACAGGCAATCTTAAATTGTTATCAAACTTTATTGCAAAGTTCATTGGCACTGTCAGATTCGGGAATGATCACTTCGCAGCTATCATGGGCTACGGAGACTATGTCAATGGGAACATCGAAATTAGCAGGGTTTATTATGTGGAAGGCCTCGGTCACAATCTGTTTTCATAGGTCCTTTTGTGATGGAGATTAGGAGGTTGCTTTCAGGGAGAAAACTTGTTTCATTCGTGATCTACAAGGAAATGACCTTATGTCGGGCTCGCGTAATTCAAGTCTTTACACTATCTCTATGCAAGACATGGTTGCTTCATCTCCCATCTGCTTACTTTCAAAGGCAACATCAACAAAATCCTGGCTATGGCACCGTCGTCTCTCACATCTAAACTTTCAAACCATCACCAACCTTGCTCGACACAAACTAGTTGAAGGACTCCACGTTTTTCGGTATTCTAAATATCACCTTTGCTCAGCTTGTGAACAAGGCAAAAGCACTCGTGCTCATTTTCCTTCAAAGGTGGAACACAGCTCTCAGCATGTGCTTCATCTTCTTCACATGGATTTGTGTGGCCCGATGCGCGTGCAAACGATCAATGGCAAACGCTACATCTTAGTAATTGTTGATGACTATTCACGCTGGACTTGGGTCTACTTTCTTCGAAGCAAAGATCAAGCTCCACAGATGATCATCACCTTTCTCACGAAAATACAAGTTCAGCTACGTAACACCGTTCGACAAATCAGAACAGACAGAGGCACTGAATTTGTTAACCAAACTCTTCGTGAATTTTATGAGAAAGTGGGAATTCAGCATCAGACATCTATTGCACGTACACCAGAACAAAACGGAGTTGTTGAAAGACGAAACCGAACGTTAGTGGAAGCTGCAAGAACAATGTTAATCAATGCTAAACTTCCAGATTACTTATGGGCAGAAAGCTGTATCTACTACATGCTATACTCAAAACCGTTCTATGATTACAAAACGCCACAACAAAAAACCTTTTGAGCTTGTCCACAACAGAAACCGAATCTCAAACACTTTCATGTATTTGGATCTCTTTGCTATCCGAATAATGATCGTGATGACTTTGGAAAGCTCAAAGCCAAAGCTGACATTGGAGTCTTTATCGGATATTGTGATAATTCTAAAGGTTTCAGAATCTGGAATCGTCGAACAAAGGAGGTTATGGAAACGATTCATGCTCATTTTGATGAACTTACGGAAATGGCTTCTGAGTATAACAGCTTAGAACCCGGACACAACCGCTTAAACTTCCCCCAAACCCCATCATCAGCTGAACAAAGCCCCCAGCTTACTCGTCAACAAATGGAAAGGTTATTTGCTCCGCTGTTCAGTGACGATATTGATGAACGTGCTCCAGGTGTATCCGTTGTTTCCGCTGCTCAACCTGATAATACTCTTATACCTGATACACCTGCTACAACAACTACGGTTGAAGAAGCACCACCAGTTGACTCCAACACAACAGTTGAACAAACCGCTTCCAACAATGATGAACCGCTGATGATGTTCTGAATGAAGTACCCCCACCTGCAGATTTTGATCCAAATGCGTTCTTTAACCCGTTTGCTAATGAGACTGCTGCACCAGATGTCGCGGAATCTTCAACAAGCCATTTGAATCCTCAAAATCTGCACAATGTATACCAACATCAACCCTCCACACATAGATGGACAAAGACCATCCTCTGGAAAATATTATTGGCAACCCGAATCAACCAGTCGTTACAAGACAACGTCTTCACTCAGATGGTGAACATTGCATTTATGCACTCACTGTCTGCCAATCTGAACCTAAAAACATCAAAGACGCAATGACAAAAGACAACTGGATCGAATCCATGCAAGAAGAACTCAACCAATTCAAACGTCTTGAAGTATGGGAACTGGTTGAAAGACCAACAGGGGTCTACGTCATTGGTCTCAAATGGATTGGGAAAAACAAATTGGATGCTGAAGGAAATGTTATCCGAAATAAGTCACGTCTGGTGGCTAGGGTTATCGTCAGGAAGAGGGTATTGACTTTGAAGAATCTTTTGCTCCGTTTGCTCGTCTTGAGGCTGTTCGGATATTTCTCGCGTTCGCGGCTCATATGAATATAACGGTCTTTCAGATGGACGTCAAAACTGCTTTTCTGAATGGAAAACTGAAAGAAACGGTCTATGTCAGCCAGCCAGAAGGATTCGTTGATCACGGCGTTCCGAATCATGTCTACAATCTGAACAAAGCTCTGTATGGTCTCAAACAAGCTCCTCGGGCATGGTACGATAAGCTATCATCTTTCCTCATTGCCAATAATTTCACCAAAGGTTCGGTTGACCCAACTCTTTTCATACAATATCACGGGGAACATATTTAATTGTTTCAAATTATGTGGATGACATCATTTTTGGGTCTACACATAAAAAGTTTTCAACGCTTTTGCAAAACTAATGAAGAAAAATTTTTGAAATGTCCATGATGGGTGAACTTACGTTCTTTCTAGGACTACAAGTTCATCAATCACCCCGTGGTATTTTCTTGAGTCAGTCCAAATATGCCCTTGAATTGTTAAACAAATTTGGAATGAAACCTGTGACACCTATGCCACACCAATGGCTCATACCAAGAAGCTAGACGCTGATTTACATGGGAAATTGGTGGACCCTACAAAATACCGTAGTATTATTGGTCTCTCATGTATCTAACAGCTAGCAGACCTGATATTGTCTTTGTCGTATATCTTTGCTCCCGTTATCAGTCGCGACCAACTGAAACCCACCTCTTTGAGGCTAAAAGAATCCTCCGATACATAAAGGGAACCATTAACTTGGGGATCTGGTATCCGAAGGATTCTGGTTTTGAACTAATCGCTTTTACAGACGCTGACCACGCAGGATGCTTAGACTCACGGAAAAGTACTTCAGGAGCTTTACAATTTCTTGGTGATAAACTGGTGTCATGGCAATCGAAGAAGCAGGATTGTACATCGCTGTCCTCAACCGAAGCTGAATATGTAGCCATGTCGGCATGTTGTGCTCAAGTCATTTGGATGAGAACACAACTCAAAGACTATGGTTACGTATTTGACAGAATCCCGATGTACTGCGACAATCGGAGTGCCATTGCGATCTCGTGCAACTCAGTTCAGCACTCGAAATCAAAGCACATCGATCTTCGATATCATTTCATCAAGGATCACGTGGACAGGGTACTGTTGAATTATATTTTGTGGGTACAAATACCAATTGGCAGATCTTCTCACCAAAGCCTTGCCTCCCGCTAGGTTTAATGAGTTGGTCCCCCGGATTGGTATGAGGTGTTTGACTCAAGAGGAATTGGATGACCTCCTAAAACAGTCTTAAAACCTGTCAAACACCAAAATCTCTTTTGTAAATATTTTACAAAATACAAAATATAATAAAACAACAAAAAATATTCTTCTATCTATTTTCTTTAAACATTGCAAGTACGTTTCTTCCGTCAACACTTAATCTTTCAAAATCAATTTTTTTCCGATCAAGTGTTGAGGGGGAGAAATAAACAACTTACGTTTCAAAACATTCGTGTACTTGCATGTTACTCTCTTCTGTTGTTTCTTGTATCAATGGTGGTAAATTTTCTGGTTCAACTGACACTCCTCGGACTAAAATTTATAACCTTTCATTATTTTCTTAAGTCGAGGGGAGTGTCAGTCAGTTTCTTTCTTAAATCTTTGTTTGGTAACCAAAATGGAAGTTAAATGGCTTTTGTATGAAAAGGAAAAGGTGGAGGGACTAAAACTGTCAATATGTTTAAGTCATTTTAATAAAAGATCCCACCTAAACTAACTCTTCACATTT
>OU343218.1:13957320-13982320 GCA_910596185.1 Chrysanthemum makinoi
TTTATAAGGATCCGCCGGTTGTTTAGTATACAAGGACTAAAAATGTAATTCAACCTTCAAGGACTGAGAGTGAACTTTTTCCAATGCTCTCACAAGGACCAAACTTGACAACTTTGATAATACAAGAACTTTTTGCATAAAAATCCATTTTTAAAGGTCCAAGGACTAATTTTGCAAATTTCCAAAGTTTAGGGACTTTTCTTGCCAATTGACCAAAGAATCATTCAAGGATCATTTTAAACAACTTAGAATAATTCAGGGACCTTGAATGATAAATTTCCACATTTTTGAATTCCAGGGACTAGATTTGACAACTTTTAAACTTGGGGGACTAAAACTGCCAATTTTGCAAACTTGAATCATTTTTCATCTGATTTTGATATTTTTGCATTTAAAACACATAAAACACCTTTGTGATAATTTTGATCATTTTGATGTGTTTCCGGTGTTTTCATGATTTTGCAGTTAGACAAGATAAAATGATGAGTATTTAGACACTCATCAATCCCCCACTAAGATATGCTAGTCCCTAGCAATGTTTTGAAGCTTTAATGGATTTTAAAACTCTTACCAAAAGCCATTACTCGAGTAGCCAAATGTTTGATTCAAGTAAGAACCTTGGTACACGATAACCAAATGATTTTGAGCAAATCATAAGCCAACGGATTTGATTTTGTCTTTACCGTAAGCCGCACCTTCCTCAGCCAACTCTTAGATAAATTATCGTAATTATCTTGGTGAGTGATTACCAATTATGGCTTTTCCACCCTTTACCACAAGCCATAATCTTAAGGCTAGCCAACTCTTCACTTTTAGGATATGGTGAGTGAATACCATACAAATTTTGGGCAAATTGCGCCATATAAACGGATTTGAGAAATCTTTACCAAGAGCCGCTATTCCTGGATTAGCCAATCCTTTTGTCTTACGCACATGGCGGATCGATAACCAAATGAGTAAGTGTAAACACTTACTCCAAAAAAAAATTTTGGCCAAAACCGGGGGAATTGGGTAGATAATATATGAAATTCGTGAGAATTCCCCCCCACACTTAGAAATGAATATTGCCCTCATATTCAAAAGCCACGGCTATGCCGAAACAAAGAACGAAAAGGGAAATATTACGCCATTTATTATGAAAGTTTTATTTTTTATTTTAATACTTATATACAACAAAGCAGGGGCAACTCCCCACACTAGGGTGGTAGAACGTAGAGAAGAAGATAGAAATATGGTGAAAACCCATATGATGCGTATATAATGTTTTTGATTACCGAAGTCACTAGTTTGACTCGATCCCCCGCATTGGTTCATGGGGAATGTTTGTAAATCCGACAAACCACAGTGGGGAATGTCCTCCAAAGTAATGCTTACCTCGATGACCATTCACTTTAAAATTAGGACCATCGGGTTGAGATAACTCAACGGTACCATAAGGATAAACCTTAGCGATAGTAAATGGACCGCACTAACGGACTTGAGCTTTCCCGAGAAAATCTTCAATCTTAAATTGAAAAGAAGGACTCGATCACCAACGCTAAAACGCTCTTGATCTTGGAGTCATGAATCTTCTTTGTCTTTTGTTTATAGATCAAAGAGTTCTCATAAGCTTGATCACGGAGTTCATTTAGTTCATTTATTTGAACTTTTCTCAGATCTACCGCCTCAGATATCGAAGTTTGCATGCTTCAAGGCCCAAGATGCCTTGTGCTCTAACTCGATCGAAGATGACATGCCTTCCCGCATAATTCAGTTGCGGAGTACACCCATTGGTGTTTTGTGTTGTGCACCTAAAGCCCAGAGTGCGCCATCAAGCTTATCCCACCGTGATGCACGATGCTTACCGCCCTTCTCAAGAATCCTTTTAAGACCACGGTTTGAAACTTCCACCGCCCACTTGTTCGGGTATGGTAAAGAGAGAGACGATGGGTAACACCATATTTTTGCATGACTCTTTCAAATTGGTCATTACAAAAATGTGTACCACGATCACTGATTATCGCCTCGAGTTCCAAACCCGCAAACAGAGATTTCAAAATTTCACAACAACTCGCATCATTGGTGGTAAAGCTTTTGCTTCAACCCATTTTGACAAATAGTCAAATGTACTAAAAGTATGTACTTGTTTCCACGAGATGAAGGGAATGGCCCCATAAAATCAATACCCCGTATGTCAAATATCTCACAAACTTGAATGGCATTTTGTGGCATTTCATTTCTTTGAGATATATTTCCGCGGACGCTGACAAGCGCCACGTGCTTTGACAAATTGTGGGCATCTTTATAGATTTTGGGCCAATAGAACCCGAATCAAACACCTTTTGGCGGTGTAGTTTGACTATGATGGCCCCCGTGGGTCCAAAGATGGCAAGTCGTGAGAATGTCAATAGCTTCCGTCCATAAACACACCGCCGGATGACTTGATCCGCAGACATTTTGAACAAGAAAGGGTCGCCCCGCAAATAATGTTTAACATCTTTGAAGAATTTGTTCTTCTCGCTGGGTCGACATCCCTTTCAATAAAGTTACCCGCATGGTAATTTGCAAAGTCAAGAAACCATGGGGTGGTAGAATTTACCTAAAAGAAACCGCATTGAGTGTCTCGAGAGGAAATGTTTCATTTATTTCCTTTTCTCGAAAACATCTTGGTGAGGGTTTTCTAATCGACAGATGATCAGCCTAGATTCTCGCCTTTTTATCACGATAATGATATCAAATTCCTGGAGGAGGAGAATCCAACGAAGCAATCTCAGCTTTGCATCTTGTTTTGCAAAGAGATATTTAAGAGCCGAAAGGATCCGTATATAACCACGATTTGGTCAAGATAAGATACGCCAAACTTCTCAAAAGCATACACGCTAATAGCTCTTTTTCTCGGTGGTGTAATGAGTTTGAGCCTACCATAGTCTTACTTGCATAGTAGAATAGGCTGAAAATGCTTGTTTCTTCGCTGCTCTAGGACCTAACCCGATAGCAAAATCACTTGCACGCACATGAGCTCAAAAGGCAAGTCCCAACGGAGCAACGAATGGTAGCTTCAATAAGCTTTTTCTTCAATGTTTCAAAAGCTATGATGCACTCGGATGAGAAAATAAAAGGAGCATCCTTTTCAAGAAGATGGGTCATTGGCCTGCCATTTTGGAAAAATCTTGAATGAATCTCAACGATAGAAACCGCATGACCTAAAAACTCCTAATACCCTTGACGGTAATAGGATGAGGTAATTTAGCAATAACATCAACTTTTGCTCTATCTACCTCAATCCCGTTTTGGGAAATCTTATGGCCAAGGACTATGCCTTCTTTGACCATAAAGTGGCTCTTCTCCCGCTTAGACAAAGATTTGTGTCTTCACACCTTTGAAGCATTTTATCTAAATGGGAGAGACATGATTGAAAAGAATCCCCAATGACCGAGAAGTCATCCATAAACATTTCCATTGTTTCCGATCATGTCGTGGAAAATGGCCATCATACATCTTTGAACGCGTCAGAGCATTACATAAGCCAAAAGGCATATGCCTGTAGGCAAAAGTTCCGTATGGGCAAGTGAATGTGGTCTTCTCTTGATCCCTGGATCAATAGGGATCTCGAAGTAACCCGAGAAACCATCAAGGAAGCAATAGTATTCATTCCCCGCTAATCTCTCGCATCCGTCCATGAAGGGTAGATGAAAATGGTCTTTACGGGTGGCGTCATTTAACTTACGATAGTCAATACACACACGCCATCCGCAACCAACGAAGTTGGAATTAACTCGTTATCTTCATTACCACAAGCATGCCACCCTTTTCGAACACAATGAATTGGGCCGACCAAGGACTACTGAGATCGGGTAAATTAATCCAGCATCAAGAAGTTTGATAACCTCTTGTTTGATAACATCATGGATTTTTGGATTCACTCTTCTCTGATGTTGAACTGCTGGTTTAAAGTCATCCTCCATCAAGATTTTATGAGTACGTAACTCGTGGTTGATACCTTTGATGTCGGAGAGTTTCCAAGCAATTGCTTGCTTGTGTGACTTCAAGATTTTAATGAGAGCAGCTTTTTCATCTTTACTCAAATCTCGAAAGCAATAATGATGTGTAATTTATCATCACCCTCAAGAAATGCATACTCGAGCTGAGGAGGTAAGTCCTTAAGCTCAACCTCAGAGAGATTCTTCAGCTTTCAACCAATTGACTTCCTTATTATGAAGTTTGATGGGAGGGAGAGGAAGAGAAGTGTCCGTGATTTGACAATTTCTCAAGAAGAATATCTCCCTCCGCATTAATCTCATATTGATTAATCTCAACTGGGATTGAATCACTAGGGTGAGGGGTTGATGATGGATCATCATTGAGCAACTTCTCAATAAGAAGTATATCCCCTCATATCAATTGAGCGGATCAATTTCAAGGTACGTAATCACTAGCCAAGTAGGCTTCAATCTCATCTAAGATGAAGTCGCTCCCCTCAAACGGAGTGAGAGAGGGAGTAGAATTGGCTATGATAGGTTGAGAAGATGTGGTGGAATCCCCACTCACATAATTATGAGAATAACCAAGAACTTCTTTGAGAGTACTCGCCGAAGCAACATCAATGATATCTATTCTGTTAACCGATTCGTAATCATAATTTGCATGGCGGAGTACCTCAAGTTTGGTCAAGGTTAAAGGTGACAGCTTCATTACCAACACGCAATGTGATTTCTTGCTCAAATACATCTATGAGAGCACGCCTCGCTCTCGTGAATCCTCACCAACAATGAGAGGAACCCATGATCGCATCAAAATCAACAACCACGGTCACCGGAAAATGGAACTTTCCTACTGACAAATACGCCCTCAAAGAATGCCAAGAGGACGGATATGGAACGATCTCGCAAGCTCGAGTCATGCATGTAGGAGTGAGTTCCGAAGAGAAAGTTTCTTCCATATCAATATGGCATAAGATTAATGCTTGCACCAAGATCTGCTAGGGCAAAGCATTCAACCATTCCCGGGAATACACAAGGTAAGAGAAATTTCCCAAGTGATCTCCTAGCTTTTCTCTCGAAGCTTCTTCGTAATAATCACGCGAAAGCAGCCTTCGTAAGAGGAGTCTTAGCCATTTCAAACAGATTTTCCTTATTGCTTAACATGTGCTTGAGAGTTGATGCAAACTTGGGCATCAACATGATAGCATCCGCAAAGCTTATGTCAAAATGTAACTCTTGGAAAATTTGAAAGAATTTTTCCATTTGATGACCGGCCTTCTCGCGGAGCTTTTGCTCATTCAAGCGTGATGGGTAAGGAATAGAAGATTTGGATTTCGATTTTCAACAGAGCTACAGGAGGTTCAAAACAAATCCTTGATTTGATTTGGGTTTCGGACCACTTGAGGTTGGACTACCGGGTAGGACGTGCAAGACTGCGGGCTGGAATAATGCACCTTGTCCGCTGTTTCTTAGTAACTTGACTCATTGCCACGTGAGGAGGGGGCATTGGAGTCGAGGTCCATTGTGTTTTGGAGGTTCACCGCCCACTACCTTAGGAGAGAAGAAGAAGTAGAGGTAGTAGGAACAGCCGGGTCCAGTGTATGAAACACCACTTCGGTTGTGATCGCTTGGCATCGCCTCGGTTAGCGCATCGTGGTTGCTAGGTAAAGTACCCGAGCCCGAGGGTCGCATCATTTAAAGACTTTTGAGATCAAGAATTTGGCTGACCAAAACCCGCTCATTTCATCTTGGGACTTCATGAATCGCTTCAAGAATCATCGATGATAGTCCCGAGGAGTAATGACGGAGGAGCTGAGGGATAAATTGAGGCCGCATGTTTTGATTATAGCCAAAATTCCCTTGATTAGGATTCACATTCTCAAACTGATTCTCGATTGAAATTGTTATGATTAAGGTTTCCTTGATGTTGGAAACCTTGATTAGGTCCGTAGATAGAAATTTCCTTGGTTTTGATAACCTTGGTTCATTCTTGGTTGGTTCGATTCCCGGTTTTGCATGTTATGATTTTGGTTAAAACCGGGTGGTGCTTGATTAGTGTTAGCACGGTAGTGTGGTTCATTTTGAGGACGGTATTGATTACCTCCTTGCCGCGAACTACCTACAAAAGCATTTGTTTCAAAAAGGACTACCATCAGTGGCAGTACAATTGTAGTAAGCATGAGGACCACCACAAGTGACACAACTCTCAACTTTCTTCACTTCAAAGATGTGTTGGTGTCTCGAGTGAAGGAGACTTTCTTCAGTTAGCAAGAACCAAAGCCCTGAACAATGTCTCGTGGAGTTTATCAATCTTAGCATCGGGTGCTAGATGTACTTACGGGGATGAAGAAGAAGAAGGTCCAAAGATTAGACCGATATGTCTTAGCTCGAAGGACGGACTTGAGACTTGTTCTCAATGATCTCAAGGCCTCTTTGGTGGTCTTGCTCAGAAATTACCTCCGAGGCATTCAAAGAGTCTTGATTAGTCTGATTAAGACCATTATAGAAAGTATCCATTTGCATTAACTCGTAAAACCGCGGATGCGACACTTCATGCAACTCTTTGTAACGATCCCATGCCTCCCTGAATGATTCATCAAATCTCTAAGAAAATTTCATTATCTCATTCTTAAGACTTGTGGTTCGGGATGGAGGATAGAACTCGTAATCCAACTTGGTGACTAGATCCTCCCATGTCTCTATAGAACGAGGGGGTTGTTTCTCAAGCCAATTCCGGGCTTGTCCTCTAGAGAAAATGGGGAAATCAAGAAGCTTGATAGCTTCATGTGGGCCATTCTTGTACTTGATGGTAGATGCTATCTTGTTAAACCATCGAATGTGTGCATGAGGATCATCCCGCCCAAAACCATAGAATTGGCTTTGGGTTACTAGATTGAGCAACCCGGTTTTGAGCTCAAAAGTGTCACCATGCATGGTCGAACAACAATGGCATCTACGTAACCCTCGATGGGTGCTTGGAGAAGCTCATTCATAGGTTTGTCTTCGCCATTTCGACAGAGGTGGTGGTGGTAGACGCCTCGGCCACGGCTGAAGGAGCTGAACGCCCTCTACGCCTACGAGGAATCTTTCCAAGTTCGAAAGTGGACTTGTAGAACTAGAAGAACGAGTGCGCATGCACTAAGTGTAAAAATCAATTTTCAAAACAAATGAGGCAAAACACAAGTGAACTTAACCAATAATCACAAATGAAATGGCTTCTTGAAAAGGGACACCAAATCACAAGTGACACAAAGGCAAGTTTTAAATCTCATGTTCGAACTTATTATGGTCGCACCCCAGCTAGGTAGTGCACGCCTTGATTTGCGGTGGTTGATTTTATGTATAAATTAAGTACCACCTAAAAGACGAGGTATAGATTAGTGTAGATGGGTTCAAAAACTTTTGGACAATATTTTTGGTATCGCCTCTTAACCAAATCGTATCTCTTCAAGAATCACCTTAAAAGAGAATACTAAATAAAAAACGCTCCGATTGTTTTGTTATTTTATATTGTTTTTGGGTTTTTAACACTTTAGGAAAAGTGTTAATGAACTTTTGATTTTCTTATAACTTTACAAAACTTTTTACAAATGATGGTATGTGCAACAATGGATCTCAAAATGGCTAAACACACGCTAAAGCTCCTCCGCAGCGCTTCAAAATTTTGATCTCAAGGCCGAACCACCAAGTCTAAACAGACTTAAAACCGCCGCATAACAAAATGCAATGAAGTCCCGGAGAATAGATTGAATTCTCGGTCGTTATGTCCCGGAGACTCAATGGTGTGTCAAACAAACTCGAGGATAGAATGATCACTAAGGATAGTGATCTCTGAAGGTTATGATTAGAAATTACACTACTGATTGCTTGGAAAGGAATAGGATACAGAACTGGAAAGCACAACAATCAGATAAGAAAAACGTAAACGTAAGTTTTAAAAACTACGTATACGCACAAAAATAAAAAGTGAATCAGAGAAATAAAAGACCTAAAAATATAAAAATGACATTTTTGGAATCCTAAAAATAAAAGAAAATTATTAGAAAAGAAAATTATTTTTATGACTATTTAATTAATTATTATTAATTAAAAACTATTTTAACTATTTAATAAATACTCTAAAATAAAAGAAAATAGGAAATAAGGCTAGAAAAATAAACTTATGATTCAGAAAAATCTAAAATATGATAAAACTAATTTTAAAATAGAAAAGATATTTTTTTATGCTTTTTAATTATTTATTACTAATTAATTACTATTTTTAACTAATTAAAATTATAATAAATACTGAAAAGATAGAGAAAAATATGAAACTTTTTCTAAAAATACTATATGATGACAGAAAACAAAGAAAAATAGAAAAAACAAGATTTGCTTATTAATAAGCTAAAAAGAAAAATCAAAAAGCTAAAACTATTAAATAAATGCTATCACTGTTTTAGTTGACTTTTTCCGATTTTCTTTTGAAAACTACTTTAATAATAATATTATGAAACTTTAATGAACACAAAAATTTTACAACTCAAAATTAAGCAGTTTGATGAGCTTATTAGCCAACAGTAAGCTAAACTAGCTTATTTTGTAGAAATAAGTTCAAACAAGCTTATAACTTGAAACAAAAGCTCAAAATGGATGCAAACAAGCTAAATGAACAGAAATGAGGCTAAGACATACAAAGAAGCACACTAATAAGCTAGACTTAAGCAGATAAGCACTTGGCTATTTGCAATGTAAATGGGACAAGCTAGAGGCTTGTTGTTTAGCTATTAAGCTCAAAAGTGATATCTTAAGCTTGACAACCAAGAAGACCAGCTGGCTTTCCAAAGAACCGAGAACACAAGATTTGGACAACTAATAAGCTCGCAAGCTTATCAATTTGGGCTTATCAATCAGCAAGTAAGTGGCACTTATCTCAAATGTAATTTCAAAAGCTAAGAAATAAGCACTTAAAGAACTGAGAACCCAAGAACTAGCATTTTTGTATTTTTGTATAGCAACCAAACTTTAATATTCTAAGAGCTTATAAGCTGAATCTTATTAATAAACCACAAAGTGAAAATATTTGTTTTAATCAAAATCCACCCAAGTAACAATTTGACTTTTGATGAAAACCAAAATGTTGACTAAGATGGATTTTGATTCAATCTAAGTAATCAATATGTTATATTAAGGTGTAATAAGACTAACTTGAGCAAAATTAACAACTTCCTAACACATAATCATGATTATGAATCCTAAAACTCAACAACGTTGAGCTCATAAGATGAGATCAAATGTATTTTGACTTTTCCTTGAATGAGTATCTAATTTCTTGACTTCTTTGAACTAATTAGAACAAGTGTGACTCAGAACAAGCACAAACAACAAGCATAAGCAAGACTTACTACAGTTTAAGCAAGCAAATCCAAACACCCTTTTAATGACTGTCTTGGAATTTTTTCAAAGCAAATCACAATTGTAAACCATAGAATTGATTTCAGACTTTGTATAATCCTATATTAAAACTAATGAAACCTAAAACAACAACCAAAACAACCTTAAACTCTAAATGATCTATATGTTATTTTGACTGCCAAAACTAAACTTTTTATAAACTTCAAATTTAAAAAGTACAACCAACTAATTTTATGGCTTAAACACACTTAATTATAACTAGATATCACAAAGAAACAGAATTTGAAGCTAATTAACAACTGTAACAGTAAAATGCCAAATTAGTCAAAAAGCTTACAAATGGATTTCCAACTGCAAACTGAGATCAAGGACTAATGAACACCCCTATAAGCTTACCACTAAGCTACTAACCCAAGGCCATCCATAATACACCTTGCTCCAAATGTGAGAACACCTTCTCCAATTGATTTTTTATTTTTCAAGTATTTAATTGGTATTTTTGTGATTTTTCTATTTTTGACTCTCAACTGAATTTTAAGATATCTAAAAGCTTCAATAAGCTTTCTAGGAGCTTAAGTGTACTATATCACCCATATAAACAACAAACAACAACATTTGACCATTAATGAAATTTTGCATAAACATGAGATTTTGCATAAACTGTAATAGAACTTGTTACTGAAATTGATAATTCACAGAAGCTTTATTAAATCATGAAAACTTGAAATACAGAGTTTAAAAACTAAAACATACACTGGACTTGAAAAGAAAGCTAAAACGACATAAGAAAATGTAAATTACTCTAGTTATTAAGATACATTGCATCTACTCTCTCCTTTATAGACTTTTCAGACTTCTAGATGTCCTCTGAATCTTTCCCACCACTTCTGAGCCTTTGGATCACTGAAACTCATCAAAACCGTACATTTGGATTTTGGCGCCAATTATTTCTTTGAGCAGGTTTGAACCATTAATGGGTTTTGTTTGAGATAATTAAGATTATTTGGTTGTTAGTGGAAGAAGAGGGGGAAAAGCAAGGAGGGGAAAAGCAAGGAGGAAACCATGACCGTTTTGAGATATCGCTTGGGAGAGGGTGCTACAATGACCGGTATTTGCGCGCTTTTGCACTGGTTTGACTTGCGCTGACCGTGGGTTTAATAACGGGGAGGCCGGGTTTGGCCGGGTCGAATGTATTGTGGATGGCTCAAGGGTCACCAAAGGGGTCAAGCCGGTTTGGGCTAGCAACTGGGCTTGTGATTGGGCTTTGATATTATAAGGATCCGCTTGGTTGCTTAGTATACAAGGACTAAAATGTAATTCACCAAACTTCAAGGACTGAAAATGAACTTTTTCCAATGCTCTCACAAGGACCAAACTTGACAACTTTGATAATACAAGAACTCTTTTTGCATAAAATCCATTTTTTAAAGGTCCAAGGACTAATTTTGCAAATTTCCAAAGTTTAGGGACCTTTCTTGCCAATTGACCAAAGAATTATTCAAGGATCATTTTAAACAACTTAGAATACTTCAGGGACCTTGAATGATAAATTTCACATTTTTGAATTCCAGGACTAGATTTGACAACTTTTAAAACTTGGGGGACTAAAACCGCCAATTTTGCAAACTTGAATCATTTTTCATCTGATTTTGATATTTTTGCATTTAAAACACATAAAACACTGATTTGTGATAATTTGATCATTTTGATGTATTTCTGAGCGTTTTCAGATGATTTTGTAGTCTAGACAGTATAAAAATGATGAGTATTTAGACACTCATCATGGCATCTCTAGGAATAGTAAACGGAATGTGACCACAAATCTAGTTAAAGAATCTGTTGGTTCTAACGACATGGTAAACAATCACTATCTAGAAGAAGCTAGGAAAAAGGCACAGACTCGAAAAGACGGAATTCTAGGTGCAACATCTAGGGTGATGAATTCTACAAGATTTCAAGGCATTACTAGTAGTAGTAAACCATTACCTAGGAACACTCTACAAAAGACTAGGGATTGGCTTACATCTAAGAGTAGTTGCGCAAAAGAAAATGCTATGCCCTTAGAAAACATCACTAGAAATTCTAAGTCTTTTTCGAACAAGAATCAATTTCCAAAAGACTGTAGTGACAAAGTTAAAGCTGCTGTTTTAAACAAGAATATTGAATTTGTCTCGTACTACATGTAAAAATGTGTCTTTTCAGCTAATCATGATGCATGTGCCTTACAATATCTCAAGAAAGATAATTCTCGTACCAAGGCACAATCCACTAAGACACCAAATAGAAACAAGCCCGTTGATAAAATGTCAAACAAAAGGAAACCTAATAGGTGGATCTCTTCAGGACGTAGTTTTTCTAAAAATGAGTCTTCCACAGATCTGATAAGAAAACAACTACTAGATCTTACCTTAGGTGGATACCCACGGGCAAAGTTTTCAACCAAATAGGTCTTAGATGGATTCCCACAGGAAAGATTTTTGATACTTGCTCCAACACGGATAATAGTGAAACTCATCAAGATAAGGAAGTCAAAACCACTACAACCGTTGATAGTGATCACCTTCACCGTGAGGAATCTTGTACTTCTAACATCGTTATTTGTGAAAACTCTTCTTCTTTGGCTGCAGGTGAATCAAATATCTCTGAACCCAAATTTCATCGAGGGTTCCAATTCTGTAAAATCTTCTTCTTCATTTTCACTATCTTCTATTTTTGATTTTCCATTTCTTTTATAAAACCAACAAAAGCAAAATATAAAAATATAAAACTTTCAAAAATACAAAAACAATATAAAATCAAAAATCCAAAAATATTCTTCTACGACATGTCTCTCGTATAATCGATATTCTGTACGTTTCTAGAAATGTCATTCAACAATGATACGGGCATGTACAGATGCTTGAGCGAGAGTTCTTTAAATGTTTTCCAAAACATGTCGTTTTCAAAAATTTCTAAAAACAATGGCTTTCGTATACTTCAAGACGAAACCCGGACTTCAAATTAATGGCTTCGAACACATCGGCAGTTCAGACCCGCTTCAAAGAAAGGAAAGTGCTTATCAAAATCAAAGGTTTTAAATATTTTTTCAAGCACTATTCCTTAAAACATAATGGCTTGCGTTACTTCCGCATCAGAACCCGATCTTTAAAGAAAGGAAAGTGCTACGCAATATCGTTTTTCATATATATCGAGCACTTATCCTAAAACAAATGAAGATAATTTTTTTTTCTCTAATATCTTCAAAAGATTTTTGAAATCTTCTCCACATCTTGCGTACCATCGATTCAAATTTTTCAAAAAGATTTTTCAAAATCTCTCACATTTGGTACCAAGATAACTCCCTCTAAACCCTTAATTGATTCTAAATTTTCTGTATGAAAAATATGCTTTCGTTAAGGGGAGTATTAAACCAAAGTTGTTCCAAAATTCATGCTAAATCAGTTTCTCCCCAAATGCTTTCCGAAAAACATATCTTTTAATCATTTTAGTTCAAAAACATCATGGATATGCTATTTTTTATGGGGAGAAACGTGATTAAAATGTGATAAAAAGTTTAATGATCGTTGTTTGAATCTCAAAAGAGCTCGACTCAGACGGAACCAATGAATTGACGAGTAATCAAAGTCAGTAAATGTACCATTTCGAGAAACTTTCTATGGACTTGACCAAGACGGGTAATAATTTCAAGCTAGTTCTCTAGTGATGTAAACGTGTCTCGAATCGGTCTAGTTCATTTAAAGTCGATCAATTCAAAAGTGCGAACTCTACCCTCTATGTGCAGATTTCTGTCAAAACTTATAAGCACATGTGAAGGGGAGTGTTTCTGAAAATATAAAACTCTCGGAGTGTTCCAAACATGTTTTTCTATCAAAAACACTCTGAGAGATTTTCAAGAAAAATGGTTTTATGGCAACAATAGGACAGTCATGGAGTTATAAGGTGACTAAGGATAGGAAATCCGTCCTATGATCCGCCAGAGCCGGAGGGATCTACCCAAGGACAATACCAATAGTTTAGTATTAGAAGTCCTTAGGTATGATTGAAAAAAGGAGTAATGTGAGAAAGGAGAAAGAAGGGGTTGAAGAATTAAAAAGAAATATAATGAAAGGGTAAAAAGAAATAGCCCTCCATAATCAACCTTAGGGCAGAAACCGGGTTCAATACATATGCTACTGGTTGTCACTAGATGACACCGGTATTGAAGACAAAGACGCCATGGACCCAAAGTGACGCGACCGCACTAAACCTTCTAGCCACTCAATTCCTCTTAAAAGGATTTGTTTCATTCTCACCGGGAACCCTACATAATCTATCGACTTTCTCTTAGAGATCGTTGATATTGAAGAAGGAGACCTCTCCCTAGTCTCCGCCAGAAAATCATAATGCACTTATTGAGTCTAGAGCCACGAGATTCATCAAAAGATCTCATAGCAACACATGACATGACATCGCTTGTTGTTCATCATTAAGGGCACAAGTGATATATTCTAGAGTCCTACGCAGGTCTTAGCAATCTCGTAACATTTATGAGAAGTTTCACAGCTTGTGATCTTCGATTGAATGGAAACTCCTACCGTGGTCAACATCAAGCGCCTGACAGCAGGTCACTTTGGTAACTCCCCGTGAATTACGCTTAGTGTGTCTCAAACGGTCTACATATGGGGTGATGCTTCGTGTACCTCGACTCATCAACTGAGATGTACTTCGGTATATCGCGTTATCTCACTTGTGGGACTCAGCTTCAGAACGCCCTTGTGAGAATTAGAGACGTGTTTCCACACTATGTTGTTAACACCCTCGAAATTCAAACTTGTAAGTGCCGAAATCCGCTTATTACTAACCTGTTTTTTTGTTTTCTTCTTATGGAAGCTCGAGCGGATGGATCGCGGATCGCCACATGCTCATAACAACAACACATGAAAGTTCTCATCAAAATCAAAGGCAACTCAAAGTTAAAGATGATTCTTCGTCAATGTCAAAGAATCTAGAAAGTGTAAAGACTCGAGAACTTCATCATTGGAAACTCAAAGTCAAATAGAAGTGTGAGCATGGTGGAGAAAGACGTGGAGACACCTAACCAACGAAGTTGACAATGGCAGACAACCACATTATCTGATCACAAAGCATGAAGGAACAAAGAATTAAGACTATTCTATATCTACACGCAAAGTTCTAGCTCAAGGAAAGTAAAGATCTTATCAAGTGGAGCATCATTTGAATGACCACCCCTTAGGGGAGATTGTTAGCCTTAACAATTTTTATTAGAAGTGATGGTCATTCACATTTAGGAACTTTGTAACGTGTGTTAGATATCGTTCTAGAATAGTCAAAGGGCTCATGGATTGGGCTAAGCTAAATGGTTAGACGTTTAGTTAAGCTAGCCTTGTATAAGTTCATGTAACCCAATCCATGTCCAAGCCCATCTCACGGCCCATGGCCAAGCCTTAGGGCATCATCTTCTTCTTGTACTATAAATACCCCTCAAGTATGTCATTTGAGGGGTGTGCTTGAGTGTGTGTGTGTGTGTTTTTCCTTGAAGCAATATAACAACTTATTGTTTTCATCTTCTTTCCTTTATCTCTCTAAATACATACACGAGTTACACATCTTAAGTCACCATCTCATCTTTCTTTCTTTCTTATTTACGCATATTGTGTTTGGGTTTAACGTGGTATTCTTGTGTTCATAACGTGGGTATTTGATAAGGTTGGTATATCTTTGGTTATAACAGAACCAAAATTCAAGCACACCCCAAAGCTCATCTAGTCCACCTAATAGGTTCAATCCTCCAAACACCGGGAACCCCACTAGTCTTGAGGCAATTGCATCTAGATTCATGTCATCTCAAGAAACTCGATTAATGAAGCTTGAAGCCGATTTCAAGCAACCCGACAAGGCGAGATGACAAACAAGCTTGATGCCCTCTTAAAAGCCTTTAATGACCTGGAAATTGGAGCACTCCCAAGTGATACTATAAAGAACCCAAAAGTGAGTTCGATTTCATCGACTTCATGTTCTTGTTCACCATGGGAGAGTGCACATCCATGCCCCTCACACCAAACGTTTCACTCGGTAAACGCTATCAACAAGGGTTCCAAGCAATCCAAAATGAGATACCAAGGCCCTGCACCATTAGTAGAACCTACTCCTGAGAAACCCGTCAACCAAGAACCCAAACCTAATCTAGAGGAGAAGTACAAGGAACTCCATTAAGAAAAACCGATTCTTGAAGTCTTAGCTCATGCACCTTATTATAGTGCTTTAAAAGAAAAATATGAGTTAGAACTTAAACTTGGGAAACATGGGTCCGCTTTTGTGCGAAATAATCTACCTAAGAAGTTAGATGATCCCGGGCTATTTACTCTTCCGTGTAGGCTTGGAACTTACAAACCTCTCGATGCTCTAGCAGACTTAGGATCATGCATCAATCTTGTTCCGTTGTCCCTCCATAGAAGCCTTAACTTAGGTAAGATAGAACCAACGGAAACCATCTTAGGTCTAGCGGACGGTAGTATTGCATATCCGGTAGGGATAATAAAAGACATGGTAGTACACGGGGGAGAATTGACTCTTTTGGCGGATTTCCATGTGCTAGACATGAATAAGGACCCGACATGCCCATTGCTAGTAGGAAGAGGATTCTTAGCTACCGCTAGTGCCATCATTGACTGTAAGATGTCCAAAATAGTGGTAGGAGAGGGGAGTGCTAGGTTAATTTACGATGTCAAAAGCATACTGCATACAAAGAAGAGGAAATACCACATGAGATTAGGTTGGATAGAACGCCATCTAGATATGGACCTTGGTTAGATAAGAACTTCATAGGTCCCCAACGACCTTTCTACCTAGCTGAAGCCTTTGCTAGTAAAGCAACTTTCCATGAAAAATAAATGGCTATGGACATGGAAGTGAACCCGTTCGAGGACGGCTTAGTATTTAGGAAGATGACCGAGTTTCTAGGAAGCTTGCCCGTCAACCTTGTCATGAATAAGTGGAAATTTGAGAGCGATAAGCCTAAACATAAGTGGGATTGGGATAGACCGCCTAGTGAAGGTAATGGAGAGTGGCACATTAGGATAACGATCTATGATCCCGATGGAGAGAAATTCGAAAAGACATATCGAACCAAACGTACTACTAGGAACTTAAATGATAAGTTTGATCCTTATGACATTCTAGAGGACAGGCTTACTTATATCGGTACGTAGGGGCACGACTTCGAGTCTAGCTACAAGAATCATAAATAAAGAAAAGCGCTTCATGGGTGGCAACCCATGCTTAATTGTTTGCTTGTTTGTGTCGTGTATCTTTTATTGATTGTTTATTCTCATGTTTAAATTTGTAAAAATGCTTTATTTTTTCTTTAACCTCGTCTTAATTACATATAAAGTTATTTTACATAAGGGATAAGTGTAGGGAGGATTACATACGTTTTCAAAAGAAACGTAAACATGAGAATTTCAATTAATTAAAAGATATACATGTGTGTTTGTTCGAGTCAAATGCTTGTATCGAGTCATAATGGATATTTTGCAAGAAATTTTTCCAGATTCAAAAGATGTATATTTTCCAGAATTTTTTTCCAGAAAATCGCAGACTAGTTTTTGTCAGGATAACCTGACGGCGTTAGATCGGAACTGACGGGTCAGAAGGAGCAAAAACAACTGATTACTTTTTCTCGTTTTCAGAGCTACTTATAAATTTTTTGAATTTTCCAGGTCTTAATTTTCCAAAAATTCTGTAAACATCCATTCCACAAGCATTATATCCTAGTTTAGTCGAGTCCTATATATATTATTACCGCCGATTTTACGCGAAGATTTCGTTTGTTTTCTTCAAGTGTGCAGGTTTAATTTACCAAAAAGAAGATACATAAGATGAGAAGGAGCTTTTCACGCAAACGTTCTTCTTGAAGAAAGATGTAACCACCACTTTACACGGATCCTACCGAGCTAATCAAGGGAGTACTAGTTTCTTTCGTTTTTTAATTACCTTCCATTATCATTACTTTTATACTTTCGGGGAACATTGGGGACAATGTTAAGTTTAAGTGTAGGGAGGGAAAATAAAACGGAAACTTTGAAACTATGTTTATCCTTGATTATTTGCTTTGTCCAATTGCATTTGTGTAATAAACCATGAGAAAATGTCGGTTAGGGTAATTTTGGCACCAAATTTAAAAATTTTCATGACATATAGGAGTGGGCCATTAGTCTTAATAAAGCGTCTCATGGATAGGAAATTATATGACTAGCACAAAAACCCTTTACCACTTAAATTCCACCCAAAATGTGAGGATCGCCCTTAGATTAGTAGGAATTAAAGCATTCATCTTTAATGCTTAGAGTGTGAACCGGTAGTATAATAGAAATCTAGAACTTGTTTTGTGATGCATCCCAAGATTGCTAGTAAGACTACACTTGTGTAGTTAGGAATAACTAAATGATAAGAGGCATTAGGATAACCCTTGTTTGATACCCGTAATATAATTACTTCTTCCACATCGGTTGAGTAATTCCCCCACACCTTTGCGTTGTACTCATCTTTAGTACACGATACCCCTAGTTAACCCCTCAGAGCCTATCCTTTTCGCGGTTCTCTTGATGTTTCGGTTTTCCGGAATATCAATGAAGAACATTGTTTACACCCCACCCCCAAATGTACACCCAAATCGCCTTAGTGTATTATTGTTATCACACTAAACCCTTAGTTCAATTATCTTGTTGCTTCCATAAGTTGCTAAGTCGAGTCATATCCTTTGTACACAGTTTTGGGACGATTGGGACTCATGGGAAAAGTTAAAGTTTATGAAATGACGGGAAGGGAACGTTAAATTCAAATTCCCTTTATTTGCGTAATAATGTACTCCAAGTGTTTTGATCTTTTCAATTCGCGTCATATTAGTGTTAGAGTAATAAAAACTCAAGTGTAGGGATGTGCCTATAAATCCCTATCACTTTGATGTTATCGTAGAGGATGGTAGAGTAAAAGTGTATAAAAAAAATGAAAAAACATACGGGCTATCATCCTGCATCTATCTATAATTTATGTTTGTTTGTTTCAGTTATCTAGAGTCTAGAGTGTCGAGTCTTGGCTTAGCAACGCCATTCTTCGTATGCTTGTAACATAAAGATTTTTGACTTGCCACCACTAAATAGACTATCCCACCAAACCCTTTGTTTCCCTTCCGTAAGCCTATCATTACAACCCTTTAAAAGACCTCTTGGATAGTCTTTCCTAGGTGCTTACGCCAAAGCGATGGAGGTTTGATCTAGTCTCAAGCCTATGGTAATCTATGTACTAGGACCGGTTAATGAGTGTTTATCTTCCATTTCCAACTTGTTATATTTCATATACACCCGAGAGATGTGAGTATCCAAACACCCCTTGTGAGGTGCTAGTATGTAATTTCCGTGCTTGTTATGACTTTTGTGGGGCTTATATGTGTTGTGGATTGTTCTAAACCAATGCTTCATGACCCCTAACTTATAAATTAATTGGCTAAAAGCACATTTGCTTGAGGACAAGCAAATACCAAGTGTAGGGATATTTGATAAGGTTTTAAAATGTACCTTTTGAGGGGTCGTTTAAGCCCTTATTTGATCACTTTTGTATCCGTTATTACTTAATATCGCTTCTTTTCACTTTTTAGGTATCTTGAAGGCAAAATGCTGGAATGACACTTATCCGACGAAAAGGCTAATATACGAAGAAAATGGCCAAAGTCAAGAATCGAGACACTCAAGGTGCTGGAACTGAAGGGGACGGCGTCAGCACAAATAGTTACGGGTCGGACAACTTTTGGACGGCTCGAAGCCAAATTGCTCATTTACAAGTGACGGCTTCAAGTTTTAAAAGAGTAGGGGTCGCAACTCGGCACGACCTAGATTTGATCCGACTACGCCAGAGATGAAGGGACGGCCCACAAGCATAAGGTGACGCCGTCACAAGACTAACGTGGCCAAGACGAAACCCTAATGACAAATCAAAGGGTGACGCCGTCGCATTTGTAATCTTATATATAGAATCCGAATTTTTTAGTTTTCAGTGTGTAGTCTTTTGGAGTAAAACCCTAAACCGAACCAAGGCTGTCTTGTACAGTATTTTAGGGTTCCATACACTATCTTACATCAAGATAAGTGTTTTACTTCATTAATTCAAGTATGCCTTCAATTAATTGTGTGTATGCTTGCATGTTTCCCAGGTCCGGCTAATTTACTTATGTGTTTTCTTAGGAAATATGAAACTTAATTATTGAATATTGATTGGTTATCTCTTATCTTAATTGTTAATGATCTAGTATTACGATAGGTCATCCGTTGTGTAGTTAATGCTTGATTAATCTTTGTTGAACCTTAGCTTATAGTACCTAGAGTCATTGTAGGCTAAACCATCCGAAGAGTACCTTAGCTTTAAGTTTATAAATCCTAGAGATTTTGTAGGCATTAACCTTTGGTAGTTTCAAAGAGTTAGGTATAAACGCATACCCTACGACCTTAGACACACAACGCGATTAAGAATAAGGACGTGACAATTCAACCATCAATAGGAGATAATTAAGGAGTAATAAAACCTAAGTAAACACATCTTTAAATCATCATACGAGCACACAATAATTAGACATATACTACATACACCACTAGATTAGATAATTAGATAAGTAGAGTAATCGGTAGAAATACCAACCCCCCAAATCCAAACCCCGAGATTCGTACCTTTCCATTTCCAAAAAAACATAAAAAAAGATAAAAAATAATCTTCCTCAACCCCAACCTTAGCGTAGTAACTTCTCACTATCATTCCTATTCCCCTAGAGAACGATATCAATTCTCGTGGCTTACCCTAATACTACACTACAACGATTAGGTTCACTACCTAGGGTGTTGAAAAACTTGCTCGACGAAAAGGAATTTCCTTTGACCCCGAACGACGCGTGTAGCGTTATCAAATGGCCACGAGGCTTCATTTGTTTCTATAGCTTCCTCTATGTTGTCATAGTATCTCCCCTCAACTGGTACACGAATTCCTTCTACATGAAGCTCCCAATATATTGAGCCGCCCGGTGTCTCAGTGTGTTCATATAAAGTTGGTCTTGGTGATCTCATAGAATCTGTCTATAAAAAGCAGAATCTCAAGGGATTAAGATAACTAAAAACATGTGATTTACACTTTTCTCATAACATTACACAACTAAAACTGAATCTAAAGTGATTTTCTACTTCTAGTTTACATAAAGCAAAATGTATATCCCACGGGATTTACACTTTTCTCATAACATTACACAACAAAAATAGAATCTCAAGGGAATTTCTACTTCCATTTTAAATAAAGCAAAATTCGAATCCCATGGGATTTACACTTTTATCATAACATTACACAACTAAAGCAGAATCTCAAGGTATTTTACCATCAATTTCTTTTGCAGCATCATCTTTATCTTTATCTTTATCTTCTCGTAAATCATCTAAAACATCTTATGTAACTACATCATCTACTGGAACATCGATTAAGTGACTTTCATCTATAACAGTGATTAATTGTTGATTTTCAACCATATTAGACGGCGACAGTGTTTTACGGTGAATCGGAAGAAGAGTAACGGCGGAGACGACGACTGACGCGCTCCAACAAGCTCTAAATTTATAAACAAGAATTACCGGTTAACTAGGAACACAATCGGGCAAGTATACCCTAGTCAAGTTGTAGTATAGGGATTAGGTAATTCGAGGTCATCCCAAGAGACTTGGTTGTAATCAAGTGTCGTTAGTTTGTTTAAGCAAGTAACAAGGTCGTGGTTATGATTGTCACAGATCAAACCAACAAGAAAAGCAGTATGAGAACAAGCACACAAAGAACATAAATGTTTAGTCAAATGATCACAAGGATATTAGGATGTCTACTTTGGAAAACATATTATAGAAAATAATCCTTTCGACCTATAGAACCCATAATAATATATTAGTGTTTTATAAATCAAAGATGTATAAGCCTCAATCAAATGGTCATGTCTTGAGCCTTATGCCTGAACCGACAACAACAAAGAATCCTTTCGAACTATAGACTTTGATGTTATTAATTTGTGAAGTTCCATTTACTTGAAATATAATGAGAACACATATTCAAAAGATTCCTTTAGGCCTATATTCTAAATTAAACATTTACTTGTTATGTTTATTAAGATTCTTATACAATCTTCACAAAGTACAAGACCAAAATCATTCGTCGACTAATGAATAGGAACTAACCATTATTGAGAATCCTTTCGGCCATTAAGCTCAACAATGATCAACCAAAATAATAAACAAGAACAAATTCCAATTTAACCAAATATAATGTTATCAACATAATCCAAACAAACACTACAAATATCCAAACATCCTCTTATCACAAGTTATCATATGAGCCAAACAAGTATCAAGACATCACAGTTATTTCAATCAAACTACAAAATCTCAACAATCATATCAATAACAAACATCTTGAAATATAAAAGTAACAAGGTTTACTCAAAGTATGAATTACAATAGGCAAATATGAAGGATTTATAGCAACCTTTAAGCCTCTAATTGATTACAATAGTTCTACCAAGCCAGAAAATTATATCCAAACGCCTTCAACAGCCCTTGAGCACACTACATGAATTTGACAGAAGGTTGTGGTCTTTTGGGAGAGATAGGTTGGTGAAAATTCGTTCTTGAGGGTGGAGGACAGAATTTCACACTGAAAACCAAGCCAAAATGGTCTTAATTATAGGTAGAAGGTGTGTCGGGAACAACGAGGCTTCCAATATTTCTTTAGTTGAGCTGCTTTTCTTCATTTCTTTCTCGTTTCCCTTCTTGTACTTTATTCTGAAGTCTTTGTACCACTATCTTGATGACTTTATCTTCTCGAATATACTCTACAAGTCTTGCTTTTGTCGAGAATTCTTCGTACATGAATAAATCTTCGTTTTTTACTTATTTTTCCGTCTTTTTCTCCACTTTCCTGTACTTTGCTACAAATGAACTAGCATACACACCTTTATACGATTAAGCAACAAAAGCATATGATTATAACCAAATAACATACATAAAATCATGCATAATGCTACTAAAAACATGCACAATTTGAGCGTTATCAAATTCCTCCACACTTAAACTCTGCTTGCCCTCAAGCAAATCTAAGAAAAGAAAAATTAAAAATACAATCCTAAATGACAAAACGAAAAAATTTTAAAAATTTGCATCTTCTTTTTTTTACTTTTTTTTTCTTTTTTTTAACATATATAAAAATAAGCGAAAAATGAGGGAAAACTCCCCCACACTTAAGGGTTTGCTTGCCCTCAAGCAAATCTAGAAATTAAGTAAAATAATCTCACATGGTGCATGAAATACGATTAGAAAAATGTGATGTAAATCTACCAAGTACAAGATATGATTCATCGTTTAAGCTTTGGTGAAAAACCAAGATGTTTGACAATACCCAATGATTTTCTTGCTTGATTAACATTCCTAAACACCTCAAGCAAAGGAACGGATGTATAATTCACTCAACACTCAATTTATTTAGTACACTCATATTTCACAGTCATGATCTAAATATTACCATAACCTTGTACAAGAAACAAAACTCCACCGACGTCGTGTAAGCGCCAAGTGTAAACATCTAAAGTGAGCTTTTATTCGGGTTAGGTTTAAGGGTTAACTAGGCTTATGTTCAAACATTACATACAAAATATAATAAATCGTTGGCGTGAATTCTTGATTAAGTCAAACAACGGATGGTCACTAGAGTATATCTCGGATTGCTGGCTTGTTATTCGCATAACGGATGGTCACCAAAAATATGCACTAGATCGCTGACGCGTCATTCGATCCTTTAAGAACCGGATGGTCACTAAAATATTCATGCACTTCATATTTTCTCAAAGCCAAAATGGAAGGGATAAGGCATGGGAATATTTATGAATTGGTGTTAAAAGAAAAAAAATAAATAAAGTCAAGTCTAAATACCCATGTTACTAATCACCGAACAAACCACAAACCCGTAAATGATTATAGTTACTAACTTCTCTTCACATATCGATCACTAAATTTATATATATCACATCTTAGCACATTGGCTAATCGATATCTCAAACATACTTCATCTTCCTTCATCTTCATAATAATAAAGCACATTGTCTATAATTGTCATCACGTATATATTTTTTCTTTCATTTTTTTGATGACTTATTCTTTTTTTTTCACATACATCACATCTCCCCCACACTTCGTATAAGCATACACCACAAAAATACAAAATATGAAGTTGCGCACCTTCATCTTCGTCGAAATGGCACACACGAATGGCAAAGTGTGGCTAACTAATAATTATCTAAAACAATCCAATCATACCAAGCAAATAGCAACCCACCATTTAGACTTTGAAAAGGGGTTAGGCTAAGGTTTAGGGTTTAGTGGATGTAACAAATAAAAATGATGGCTCAGAGGGAGTACTAAGGGTATCTAGCACTAAAGAATGAACGCTAACAAATGGGTTCATATGGGTGGTTAACTAACCGATGTGGTTAGCTAATATATCATTAGATGTGAAATGAAAGGCCATTTGGTTTTATTCCTAAGGTGCCTCTTTATCACACGAATGTGATCTTACTGCGTTCTGGTAATGATTTACAAGTACAAGTTCTAGAATAAATAAAATGACCGGCACACTCATAGCAAAAGATCCAAGCATAAAAGATGTATGCTATATATGAAACATGCTCAAATCCTCACAATTTAGTGGAAGGGCTATAAAATGTGCTAGAAAATATCATCGATCCCAGAATAGATTGCAATATTAATCGGGACACATCTCAAGTTTTTCAAAAATTACTGATTTCACCAGTGGATTGATCCAGTTATTCTAATATATCAACCTATACGCGTGAAAAACAACTAGATCATAAGGGCAAACAAGTATACAAAAAATTTAAAATTGGCCCAAAAATGAGTTTCGTTTTTTCCTATTTTACTTCCCCCCACACTTAAGTTGAGCATTATCTTGCAAAATAAACTTCAAAGCATGTAAGATAGGGAAAAATGAAATAATAAGTCCAAGAGAAACGAAAATTCCTGGGCCAAAGAAATCATGATCGAACTCCAAAGATAAGGTGCTAAGAAAGGGCTAGCATAAGCGTGTCTGATTAATCGATTTCTCTTTCAACCAAACATGTCCAATCAAGAGTGTAAGGTCACCAATAATCCATCCTCCAAGAGCTTAATAAATCTGCAAAAAAAAACTAAACTACAAAAATGCGTAAAATCTTAAAACTTACTTTCGTAGGCATCACGGTCGCATTTAGCATATGCAATAAGCCTTTAAACCCCTCAGTGGCCCGAGTGGACGAGTTATAGTCTCGTGAGGGTTTCTAGTGAACATTGTTAAAAAAATATATTTTTAAAAACACATGTACTTATATATTCACAATGTACTAAACTTTAACAAAACTTAAAAATGGCAAAATGTTGAATAATAATAATAATAATAATAATAATAATAATAATAATAATAATAAAGTGATGTTTCTTGTAAATCCTATGAGTTTTTAATAAAGTGATGTTTTACTATTAAAAAAAATAATAAAATAATAATAATAATAATAATAATAATAATAATAATAATAA
>OU343218.1:13984820-14055722 GCA_910596185.1 Chrysanthemum makinoi
ACAATTTTAAGCTAAAAAATGTGGGTCCTGATTCTTTTTGTGGTCCCTGATTTTTTACTGTGGGTCCCTGATTCATTGTATGTGTATTTATTGTGAAGAGTTGTAGCTATTTGGCTACAAAAATTATAGCTAAGATATCCCCATATATATATATATATATATATATATATATATATATATATATATATATATATATATATATATATATATATATATATATATATATATATATATATATATATATATATATATATATATATATATATATAAGTTACTAAAGTTTTAAAATTGTCATTTAGGTTACTGAACTTATGAAACATAACATTTTGAGGTTACTGAACCTATAAAAATATTCCTAAACATCACTGAACTTGTAAAAACACGACATTTATATTACTTAACTTATCAAAAAATATGTGTTCAAGTTACTCAATTTGACACTGAAATTATGGGTTAATATACAAAGAAGTTACTAAACTTTCAAAAAAATTTGTCTTAAGTCACTAATATTTATCTTCTATCATTTAGGTTACTACACTTCACGGGTTTTTCACATATGTCACTAAACCTTTTTATATGTGCCACCCTAGTCACTACATGGAAGGGCAACCGGTTGTAGTTTGCCACGTAGGATACCTATACAAACATGTCACTAAACTTTGCGAAAAATTTGTCCTAAGTCACTAACGTTTCATTTCTGTCATCTAAGGTACTCAACTACACGAGTTGTTAAATATGTTACTGAACCTTTAAAATATGTTTTCGTCCGTTTTTTTTACGGTTTCATCCGTTTTCATCCCCTTTTTACGTTTTTATTCGTTTTCAACCGTTTTATACGTTTTCATCCATTTTTTTACGTTTTCATCTTTGTTTATACGTTTTCGTCCGTTATTATACGTTTTTGTCCGTTCTTATACGTTTTTATACGTTTTATACAAATTTTATAAGTTTTTATTCGTTTTCATCCGTTTTATACATTTTCATACTTTTTTATCCGTTTTCATCCATTTTTTATGTTTTCATACGATTTCGTCCCTTTTTTACGTTTTGTATCGCTGTTTTATATATTTTCGTCGTTTTTGACGCTTTTGCTTTTTAATGTTTTCATACATTTTCGTCCATTTTTCTTATGTTTTTGCCCGTTTTCCTATGTTTCATTCGTTTTCGTCCCTTTTTATTGTTTGAAAACATAAGAAAATAGGCAAAAATGTAAGAAAATTGGACGAAAACGTAAGAAAAATGGACGAAAACGTATAAAAACGGATGAAAACGAATAAAAACATATAAAAATGTATAAAACCATATAAAACGGACAAAAACGTATAAAAACGGATGAAAACAAAAAAACGTATAAAAATTGTATAATGACGTAAAAAATGGGACAAAAACGGACGAAAACGTATAAAAACAGAAGAAAACGGATGAAAACATAGAAAAACAAACAAAAACGTATAAAACGAATGAAAATGAATAAAAAAGTATAAAAGGTGTTTAAAATCGTATAAAACGTATAATTTTAAAGGTTCAGTAACATGTTTAAACAACTCCGTGACACCCGAGTAACCACAAGGACCGTTTTGTACTAAAAAAATGTGCAATGTCATCATTTTAAAGGTTCAGTAACATGTGCCACAACTCGTGAAGTTTAGTACCTTAAATGACAAGAATGAAACATTAGTGACTTAGGACAAATTTTTCGCAAAGTTTAGTGACTTATTTGTATATTAACCCAGTATGCTCCAATACACGTCAGCTTTGAACCGGTAACAATAGGTATCAAAACTAGTGGTATCCAATATATATAACCGGTTACGTGAAGTATAGTAACTTAGATGACACAAGATAAACATTAGTGACTTAGGACAAATTTTTTTGAAAGTTTAGTAACTTTTTTGTATATTAACCCCTGAAATTATTGAAGTGTATGCTTCCTATAAGTTCAATAACCTAAATGACAATTTTGAAACTTTAGTAACTTAGTCAAAAATTTTATCAAACTTTAGTTACCTTTTGGTATATTAACCCGGAAAAAAAACTATACTCTTTTATTGGAACGACAAATATTATTAACAAAAACTAGCAAGGAGCGAGAAATTTACATAAGAGAAATTAACCAATCATTTCAACTAATATATTTTTTTTCCTCTAGAGTAAGCCAAAAGAAATAAAAAAGACGAATGTTGTAAAAAATGTCACATTTCCTTATAGATTGAAAGCAGAATGTAACACAATTCCGAAAGCGCCATAAGACCTAACAAGCAGCAACGAAGATAACATAAGCACGATCCTTAGAATCCTTATAGGCATGCCATGGAGTAATACAAGTATCCAAGTCACCGTAAGAGTATAAAACAGGGATCATTGAGTCACTCCAAATATGAATAAGTCTCCGTATTTTTGAAGCCGTAGTACACGAGAAGAAAACATGATTCTTAGGATCGTATTAAGACTGACCTCTAAATAAAAAAAATCTCATAGTTTTAGGGTGTGTTTGGTTGGCAAATAGCAATCACTATTGGTACTAATTAGTAAATAAGGTAGAATGACAGTAATTATTTTTACATATAATTTGATGTTTGGTTTGTTTATATAATTTGTATATCAATGTCACATTGTTGAATTAATATAACTTTTTTAAATGGATTAACAATGATGTTAAAAAAAATGTATTAACAATAACATTGAAAAAAAAACTAATTTAATAAACAAATAATATGGGGTAAGATGTTGGGTTAAATGATGAAATAAAGATACAAAGTCACCTTTTTAGCTATCAATGAATTGATGAATGTGATTCTTTTTTTAATTCCAAATCTGTCTGCGAAACAATTTTTGCTAACTCTCTATACCGATCAAACGATTTCCTGGTTTTTAAGCATAAATGCCGCTGCAACGCGCTACTCACATTTTACTCGTTTAATACAAACCTATATATTTTGTAGACATGTAATTGGAGAGAGAGAAAGTATAAGCTAATTATTTTTCCAAATACATTTTAATTTTGTATGGATCATTAGAAGAGCATCTTTAATGCAAAAGTGTAAAAAAAAAAAAAAAAAAAAAAAAAAAAAAAAAGGTTTTGGAAATGACTTAAAGAAAGGTTATCGCATAAGAGTAGTGCTCGATGTGGGAGGGTGGTTCGCCCGGCCATTCGACCCAACAACGTGACATTCGTCCGTCGTTCTGCACCGTTTCTCAAGTCATTCGTCCGCTGTTGGTATTTTAGCCATTGCAGCAACTCGTGCAATTGGTATTTTGTTATTGGATTTTTTGTTGAAGAGAGTGTTTTAGTTATTGGTGTGTTATTGAGAGTTGATGAAGTGGCACTCAACCAAACGAATAACGTGTGATCCTCATTGAGCACTCTTAGAGGAACAAGTTAAAAGTGTAGCAGGTGAATAAGATGGGGAAGAGTAACCGATTGAAATTTGATAAGGTGTGAGAAAATATCCTAAACAAACAAATAATTTCAAACATTTTGACAAATTTGCAATTAAAACAAAAAAGTCTGTCACAGTAGTTTAAACAAAATCAACAAGTATCTCTTTTTTTTTCTCTGATGTAGCATCTCATCAAATTTATAACCCAAATAGTATAACAATTTTCGAAACATACATAATTATTAAAAATATTAACTTTTTTATGGTAAGAATGCATGGAGGATAACTAACAAAAGACATAGAAGACAACAAATTCAGAAAAAACAAGTATATATTTGGATAATTTCTTCAATTCTGATTCAAGATTCCCAAACAAATAAGCTCTTGTAGTCATGATCATAAACTTTAGCCATGAGTTGGAGTGCATTCTTCTTATGTGTTACAATACCAGGAGATTTTAAAGTATCAATTTCGTGTGCTCCTGCAGGTGATTCCCAATCAAACGAGTAAATAAGATTCGAAAGAGTCATTTCCATTGTTACAGCCGCCATCGATATCCCAGGACAAATTCTACGACCAGACCCGAATGGGATCAACTCAAAATCCGTCCCTTTGTAATCAATACTACTGCCACTACCCATGAACCTTTCTGGCTCGAACTCTTCAGGTCTTTCCCAGCAGTTTGGGTCTCGTCCTACTGCCCATGCGTTCACATAGACTAAAGTCTTCTTGGGTATCTCGTATCCATTTATTACACACCGATCTATAGCTTCTCGTGGGAGTAATAGTGGCACAACTGGATACAATCTAAGTGTCTCTTTGATTACTGCTTTTAGATATTTGAGCTTGTCAAGATCATCTTCGTGCACTTTTCCTTTGTTCCCGATAACATTCCTCACTTCTTGTTGAAGTTTCTTTAGAGACTCCGGGTTCTTAATAAGCATCACCATCGCCCACACCACAGTTGCAGCACCTGTGTCTGTTCCCCCTAATAGAATATTCTGGGTAGCTCAAGATAGTTAAGGCATATAATAAATTAGATCTATAGACTGTACGTATTCGGAATTATGGATTAGTGAAATGTAAGTAAGTCACCATGAGCATAGCTTTAATGTGATCAAAAGTGAGATTGACTGAGGAATCTGGATCGTGCTTGAGTTTTAGCAAAATATCAACCATGTCTTCTTGCATTATGTTCGGTCTATCTGGATTCAAATGTTCATCGATGACTTGTTGATAGAACACGTCCATGTCTTTGACATTCTTTTCAAGCCTAGCAATGCTTCCATTGAGTTTATCAAGCAACCCCATGAACGGAAACTTGTCTTTGAAATAAAAGTGGACAAGCACAGCCTGACACTCTAACAGATTCTTTTGAAGTCGTATGACTTCTTGCTGTTCGTCAGCGTATGCAGCCGATCTCTTCCCAAAAGCCACTCTAGAGATAATATTACTTGTGAGAATCATCACGGTTTCACTCAAGTTCACTACTTGTTTAGTTAAAATTTGAGTCTTTATGGTATCTATCATGTTAAAAACTTCTTCTTCACGAACCCAACGGAACGAATTAACATGTTTCACTGAGAAGAGACTAAGCATGCAGATCTTTCTCATTTGTCTCCAGTAATCGCTGTAGGGTGAAAAAACTATATCTTTGTTATCGTATGAAATCTTCTGCAGGCCTGTTAACACAGGTCTTGTGCAGAAGTTCAAATCATTTGTTTTCATTACTTCTTTGGCCATATCAGCAGAAGAAACTATGAGGGTCTGAACCATACCAAGGCGAATGGACATTAAAGGGCCATAACGTTTTGAAAGACGCCATAAGTGGTCAGAGAGGTCGGTCATATCTAGCTGATGCAAGTTTCCTATTATAGGAAGTCCAGATGGTCCGGGTGGTAGTGGAAGGAGGGTTTTTGACAGAAAGCTTCTAAGTATCGAGATAATGAAAAGGAAGAAGAGGATGAGAGCTGATAGTGTGACTATAAATGGAGCCATTGTTAGAAATGAGCCCATGCCATATTATCTTGATGTCTCTCTCTTATATAGTACAGAATGTTCAAGGCGTAACAATTGATTCGTGGTAACAATTATAGTTTTCATTCAAAATTTATATTAAATAGTTATTTGAATATGCATGACATATTTAAAGTTTAGATAGGATATATATGTAATTATAAGTTAAAGTTAGATATATATGTAATTTTTAAACTTTTGAAAGAATGTATATACAATTATAAATTTATGTTAGATATACATACAATTTCAAGCTTTTAGAAGGATTTATATGCAATTCCCCTTATATTATAAAGCTAACCAGAGTGGTGACAAACTCATCTTTTGGTGAGTGAGTCACGGCCAAATCAACCGAAACACAAAAGTCATGTCACGACCATAATGCACTAGTTTGGTAAGTTACTTACCATAGTGAGTGCTGAAAAAGTGAGACAGTTTTATAATTACATAATGGAGGAATTTCATATATACCGAAGGAAACTTCAAAAATTACATATTTTCTCAAAAACACAAGTTTTTAATGCATGATGTACAATGCTATTAAAGCATACTTTGAGGAAACATGTAATTATTGAAGTTTGGTTGGGGATGTATGTAAATGCCCTTTAAATAATTGGTTTGTGAGTATATGTGAAGTATTTAGTGATGTATATTTCTATAAACCCGTGCCTATTGGGCTACTGCTCGTTTAGCCCGTTGCCCATACCCGCCCAGCCCGCCTGTTTTGCCTGATTTTAGCCTAAAGTCAATCTATCAATCAATCAAGAGTGCATATGTCTCGAGTGTATTTAGCCTCGGCCTTTCAAAATCTTCCAGGTGTAACAACTGATTCATTGTATTACAATAATAAATTAGTACACCACAATTGACTGGGCAAAATATCTTTATATATATATATCCTCTAATCTTGATTTCAAGTTTCAACCAATCATAATAAAGGTTGAAGATAATGAGAATATCTGTTGGTCCATCGTCATTTTTTTTAGGGCAAATATAAAAAAATATACTGCCACCTTTCTCTTTCAGGTATGAACAAAATTTTTGCTCTCGGGTAATATACTTTCTAATTCATCCTCTTTAGGGTATTTTCATGAACAGTTGGACAATTTTGCCCCTATTACCCAGAAGATGAAATGGAAAGTATGATACTTTTTATCATTTGCCTAGTTTTTTATTATGTTAAATTTTGGATATGCATTAAGATAATTTATTTAATGATTTATAACTGTGTTAAATCTATGATAAAAATGTTTTGTTTTAAGTTTACACTATTTACTTATTAAGATAATTTAGTTCCACCGCCACTTTCATTTGCAAAAGGACATGAGTTTAAATAAGTATACGCGTATGGCACGTGTGGGGTTCAAATTAGCAGCTTTAACCCTTACCATTTAGGCGGAAAAGCCGTACAGCCATTTCATCATTTTATTTGTATATAACACAATTCATTTCACATTTGTAAGCGGTTTTGATTGTAATTCTCTCTGTAATAAACTTCTACAAGTCAAAGCATAACAAATCCCATTAACTAATTCTTGAGTTCAATTCTTATTTGAATCTCGTTGATTCCTGTAAGAGTGTATCAACTGGTATCAAAGCAGTCAATTCGGCTGATCTTAACCCATAAACCTATTGAGTTTGATCGTCCGATCAAATTCTGCCAAAATACATTCGTTCCCTATCACAAATATACCCTTGTTAATTCTTATTCCGTTTTCTTAGCCAAAACACGTTTCCCGACGGCTAGTACATTATTTATTATTAAAAGTATCATACTTTCCATTTCTCTTCTGTAATAGGGCAAATTGTCCAACTGTTCATGAAAATACCCTAAAGAGGATGAATTTCAAAGTATATTACCCGGAGAAGCAAAAAATTTTGTTCGCTACCCTGAAGAGGAAAGGGTGGCAAGTATAGTACTTTTTTTTTATATTTGCCCTTTTTTTTACCGTGCCCATGCGTTATCATTTTCCTTGGACCTTCGTTTATCTTTAACGCTCATAATATGATAGTCCTAATTTCACAATGAGAACATATATAAGGAAATGCCGGCCAGTTATGACTGGTGTAAGTTACTATCATTTTCATAGTTCGCCATTGACTAGCTCGTAACTATTTTGTGTTAATGCATGTAAATTCTCAAAAAAATAAAGAAACCTCAGCATTTGCAATTGCCAAGTTGATAATCAAATTAAATTTAACATATACATTTTTTGGACAGCAACATTCTATATAAAACAGGGCAACATCCAAAAAAGTACAATTAAATTCAACGTATATGCATGTGTTTGTATGTATCATTTGTTAGGTAAATCAAATCTTTACGTATACAAACAATGGCAATACACGGTGTCTTAAAGATTTGTTAGTGTAGCTCACTACAATCAAGTCTTCTGCCGGTAGAAATAATGGTGATTGCTGACAAATGTTTCGGAGCTGTCGTAGGTTGAATGTTTCAAACCAAATATACCTAAAAATTCAGTTGATGAGCAAGCAAGATACAATTTTGGCTTTCATTTGTCCTCTTTTGTGAGTCTGTTTGTCGCGAGTTGAGTAATATGGTTAAAAAAATAGTTGAGGGTCAAAGCAGGTAAATTTTAGAAACTTTGAGTCACAAATTCCCAATTTTTTTGTCCTTCATCTAATCCAATAGTATTGTTTTACTGGTTCCTAACTCGACCAGATCTTCAGAAACAACATACACAACACAACCCATAAAACAGTGTAAAAGAATAGTACATTAGTAATGCAATTAAAAAACCCTAGATAACATTGCAATATTAATAGATTCAATTACCGAAAGACATAACCCAACCCTAACTAAATCAATCTACCCTCCAAAACAATAAAGAGTCCTTCCTTGTCTCTTAACAACATAAACAACATCCATAGCAGTAAGAGTCTTTCTTCTCGCATGCTCAGTATACGTAACCACATCTCTTATCACATTTTCCAAAAATATCTTGAAAACACCCCTCGTCTCTTCAGACGCGTGTTTAGATAACATCAAGGTAACAATTAAGCATATAAATACTTACTTAACCATTTTAATTTACGCTTTACTTCTTTGAGGTGAATTAGATTAATGAGCACTATTATATCAGGCTAGAGGATAAATATTTAGCCAGAATGACCTACTTAGCCATTTTCTTACCACTCGAAACTTAGAAAGGTATTATTATATTGTATAAGTATTATAAGTTATCATAGACATAAGTTATAGTGTAAAAGTGCAAAGAGTATTAACACTAGAATAAAAAGTGGATTTGGCTACACCCAATAAGTGTGACGATATACATATAGTCACACATGATTTTTCGAGTGTGTGTGACTAAAGGTCGCGCGACCATAGGGTACCTACAGTTACATGTTTGACTTTTTTTTAGTCTCTATTACAAAACAGTAACCAAAATCTTAACATGTGTGACTAATTAGGTACAAATTTAGTTGGATTAATCAGTATTAGTGACCATAAATACTGTATAGTCACACAAAGCATTTTTTTTTTTTTTTGTATATTTAGTCACATACAATTAAGCGTAAAGTGGCCAAAAGTGTTAATAAGTGTGACCATATGGTGTTTAAAGTGAAAAAATGTGTATTGTGTGTGACTATTGTTCATCCAATGGCCACTTGAATTTTATGTTTGTGTGGCCTTTTGTAATATTTAGTCACACAAATCATGTTTGTTTTGGGGATTTAGTCACATACAATTAAGCATAAAGTGACTAAAAGTGTTAATAAGTGTGACCATATGCCGTTTAAAGTGAAAAAATGTGTATTTTATGTGACTATTGATCATCCAATGGCCACAAGAATTTTATGTTTGTGTGGCCTTTTCTAACATTTAGTCACACAAAGCATGTTTCTTTTGGGTATTTAGTCACATTCAATTAAGCATAAAGTGGCCAAAAGTGTTAATAAGTGTGACCGTATGGTGTTTAAAGTGAAGAAATGTGTATTTTGTGTGACTATTGATCATCTAATGGCCACATGAATTTTATGTTTGTGTGGCATTTTCTAACATTTAGTCACACAAAGCATGTTTCTTTTGGGTATTTAGTCACATTCAATTAAGCATAAAGTGGCTAAAAGTGTTAATAAGTGTGACCATATGGTGTTTAAAGTGAAGAAATGTGTATTTTGTGTAACTATTGATCATCCAATGGCCACATGAATTTTATGTTTGTGTGACATTTTTTAACATTTAGTCACACAAAGCATGTTTGTTTTGGGTATTTAGTCATATAAAATTAATTATAAAGTGGCTAAAAATGTTAACAAGTGTGACCATATGGTGTTTAAAGTGAAGAAATGTGTATTTTGTGTGACTATTGATAATCCAATGGCCACATGAATTTTATGTTTGTGTAGCATTTCCTAACATTTAGTCACACAAAGCATGTTTCTTTTGGGTATTTAGTCACACACAATTAACAATAAAGTGGCCAAAATTGTTAATAAATGTGACCATATGCTGTTTAAAGTGAAGAAATGTGTATTTTGTGTGACTATTGATCATCAAATGGCCACATGAATTTTGTTTTTGTGTGGCCTTTTGTAATATTTAGTCACACAAAGCATGTTTGTTTTGGGTATTTAGTCACATACACTTAAGCATAAAATGGCCAAAAGTGTTAATAAGTGTGACCATATGCTGTTTAAAGTGAAGAAATGTCTATTTTGTGTGACTATTGTTCATCCAATGGTCACATGAATTTTTAGTTTGTGTGACATTTTATAATATTTAGTCACACATCGAATTAAACAAAGAGTGACCAATAATGCTGATAAGCGTGACCATATTATCTGAGCGTATCTTTTAGTCACAGGGTTACTACTGCTAGTACTAAGTTAGTACTGCTGGAGCAAGTTATTACTGCTAATACTATGTTAGTGCTGCTGGAATGAGTATATATATAAAACATAATTAAAAACAAAAAGCAATTTAAAATTGAATAAAACTCGAATGTATATAACTGAGCCAAATATACAATTGTAATGTCGTACATAATCATATTCTCAAATACCAACAATGTTACTTAGATACTTCCTATTTAGATCCAGGTTCTTACGTTATGTTTAACTGCCCGGTAAAACCAGTATCTCCATACTTCTTTGCAACAGCACGTGCCACACGGCCACAAACCGAACGATCCACGTTGTATATCTTGAAAGTCTTATTTACCACATTTTCATTCTCAACCGCATCTGATATCTGCAAGCAAAATGAAACATTTATAAAATGTTAGTATGTCTTAATACAGGTTACCAATCGGTGGCCAATCTCGAAGCAAACTCTGAAACTAAAAACCACATTTCAGGTTCGCTATAGAAATATCAAAGCACGACCAGACAAAAGTCTAAAAATCTCACTTGTTTATCTCATCACCCAAGTCACAGTCCTATTCGGGTACTTCCATTAGCTACTTACCTTAGAAGTAATTTCGGCTTGAAAATGACGCCAAATTCACATAATCGTTTTTAGAAAACTATGGTAAGCAAACATATTACTTATTGCGGGTTATTTGATTAGGATCAACTTGCAGCAACAGCATCAGCCCGGGGGCTAGCGTCCAGGAGTTGATGAAGCTTTGCGCTAGGTTTTTGATTAATGTTTCCTTCATACACTTCACCTTCTTGGCTTCTTCATTACCAGAACTCGAGCTAGAACCGTTGTCAACCTTAGATAGAAGGTTGGCTGTACTGAGGGACAAACCCTTTGTATCCAGTCGTGGGTCTTCACTATTTTGTTCTTGTTGTGCATTTTTAAGTTTTTCCTGAGGTCAAAGAAAACTGTGAGAAGGTGAAAAGTAATAGCGGAGTTAGAAAAAGATAAAGAAAGAAAATGGTCTTACCATAAGTTTGGCATTCTGAAACTTCAATTTTTTCGAGTTACCAGTCAACCGGTTAATCTCAAACTTCAGGGTCAAGTTTTCAATATGCGAGTTCTTCGGCTTCAACCTAGATAATTAAAATTTTAAATTTACATATATCACTAGCAATTTTTCTACGTAAAAAGTTCTAAATTGTAAGCATATAAAAGGTCATTATCCTCAGATTATAGTAGAAAAAGCAAAGAAATGAAATATTTGTTATACCAAAATGAAAGTAACACATTTATTCGATCTCATAACTAGTACTCATAGCTTTTTGCGAACTATCAGTCGTAATATAATACTTGGGTAAAAAAGTATGCCATATTCCATAATGAGCACTTTTCATATAAATATATCACTTAACCAACTAATGGATATATCTATTTTATTATATAATTTTTTTTTTAAAACTTGATGTTCCAAAAGATCCTCGTACCTGTTTCCTTAATCTAGACCTCCTGGCAGATTCCCGATTAGACTGCTTTCTTCTCTCCCTTTTAAGTTCTCGCTCGCTCTGTCATAGTACAAATGCAAAAATGTAGAACTTAATTAGATTAAGATAACAAATTCCCACGTTTATTCTATTCAGTTTCCGATACATTATTTAACACAAGAATAAGATTAACAAAACAAACCTGTAACAGGGCTTCACCGGCACCATTGCAAGAGTAGCTGAGGTCATCACAGAACTTGCAGTGGGAGACTTCTTCAGGTCGGAATCAGAAAGAACCTTAACAGGGGTTACACTGAGACCAGTCAATTTCTTAGAAGCCCCGTTCGGCTCAGCAGGGAAAAACTCGTCACTCAGTGGTTCATTCTTGCCAACTTTAGCTGCTGTAATAAAATATAATCAATACATAAGCAAAAATAGTTGCAAAAAGTACAAATTTTTTTGGTGAAGAACTGTAACTTACGAGCATTTGGTGATTCTTCACGGCTCCTTTTCCCACTACTTTTACCCCCTGAATAAACAAATAACTAATAAACATGATTTTCGGGAAATATTTCACAAGTATCGGTTGCAAAATTGCTGGTCCTAAATGTCACGAAAAGACTAACCTACACTTGCAATGAGCTAAATTTAAAATTCACTATTGCAATTTCAGTGACAACAATACCAGTTGCAAAGTTGCTGGTCCTAAATATCATGAAAATCTATACGTCAAATAGTCAGTTCATATACTATTCATAATCACATAATGATGTTTATCAACTTATTTTTTACATCTTTTCCCACTACTTTTACCCCCCCTGAATAAACAAATAACAAAGTCAGAACATGGTCACCCTCTACAAATTCAGTTACATCTTGTCCCACACTCTCAACAATTCTACAAAATATCACCCCTAATAAGTTGAGCAAAACATTTACTTATTAGAAGTAGCGGATAGTATACTTTTAAATGCATACAACCCCCAAAAATGGTTTTATTTAGAGAAATACAGTACATATTGTTGTAATAATAATGTTTCTGTAATCAGAATTAGTTCATTAATCATTTATAAGAAAAACGAACAAAAGTGTTTGTTGGTCAACTCGACCTAATCAAATATTGACCCATGCTAAAAATAACTCGTAGCCAGACCCCCATCTCGTCACCTCCAGTAAGATATACAAAGCTGGTATGATGACTAAAATAAGAAAAATCAAGAAACTACTACGCAAAATATATACCATTTTCTGAAAAATCAAGAAGCTACTATGCAAAATATATACCTTAATCCTGACCACCAGCCCGGTCGTTACTACATGGCTGCAAGAGCATACACAACTACTCAAAATGCTACATTTGACAACACAACTGCCACAACTATCTTATAATACAAATCCGCCACATCACAACCAATTCTATCACAACTTCCTGCCTACAATGAGCATCCAATATTAAATAAGCCATTTTCTCCAATATTCTGCAAACAATCCAACTTTTGAACCTTGACCATACAAGCTATCAATATTTTTGCAACAAAAACATGTAATATTAAGCATAAAAAAAAAAAAAAAAAAATCAAGTGACTACCTTATAATGATCATCAATTACAAAAAAGTATGTTCCAAGCTTGTATAGATTCGGGTTTATATGAACCCTAATTCCTAAAATCAGCCAAACATAAAATTGAGTCATGAAGACATCAAATTGATAATTAAATTGAACATATAATGCATTAAATTACCTGATTTGTGATTGGACTTGAAATAGAGTGTTGATACAAAAGTTGGGCGTTCCTTATTTGGGTCCGATTCCGTATCAATTACGTCTTAATGCTTGAGACTTGCGCACTAAGAAAACAGAAAACACCGTTAGGCTTACCGTGGGATTGTCTCCCACGATTATCCTCCGGCATGAGAGTAAGTAATCGGTTTTAGAGTATGTTTAAGAATTGGGGTTTTGAAGATCGTACCTTTAATGAGGGATGAGATTCCCTTTATATACACACGAAATCCTTGTTGGTTTCGTGTTCCACAACCTTCGGCGTATCCCGCCTAAGTCGGTTGGTAAACAATTATCTCCAGTATTAGGAGATATCCGATATCCATAAATAAGTCTTGGGTTTGGGCCTTCGTGAGCCCAAATGCTTATCGGCTTAGCCCAGTCCGTGTTGGGCTCGCTAGTATCGGTCTATAGTCGGGTTCGTGACCCGAATATAGACTATACGTCATCATGTCCCCCCAGTCTAGTATGCGCAGTGACTAGCTGCGGATGCTAGACTAATAACTGCAGTCAATAAATAACTGCGAAGCGTAGCAAAAAAGCCAAAAAAGGTTCCCGTCTTGAAAGATAAACATTGTATCTAAACATAATATTTAAAATGATGCCTCGTAAATCGGGGGAAAGTAGCTGTAACAGCGTCACATCAAGTGATCTGGTCCACACATTGGAGATAGTGGGATCCACGTGTCATTCATCGTGTGGATGAGAAAACTTATATAACCATCAACCTTCCTTTCACTGTGATGATCACAGTAAAAACTCAATCCGCCATTGTTAACAAACCTTCAACTTGCGACCCAGAAAACTACCATTCCCAAGGTAACCGCGCGTGCGCATATTAAAGCAAAACCATGGTCAAAGTATTATCTGATTTCACATCCAACATAACGGAGGACGAACTGCTAGAGTTCGCCTTTGATTATTACATTCCCCTCGCTGTGCATCCGGTAGTTCCGGGCGCAAAGGCGTCAATTGCGGACTTCCCCGAAGGGAAAATAGGGGTATACACGCGTTTCTTCGAGTTCGCGAATCAACGCGTGCCAATATCTTTATTCCTGAGCGACGTGTTAAACTGCTACCGTCTGCATATATCCCAGCTGCACTGCATAGGTGCAGCTAAGATCACCAATTTCGAGGTTAATTGCCGATTACTCGCAATTAACCCGACTATCCACCTGTTCTGCGCGTTTTACCACACAACGTGGTCACACAGGTGGGTATCATTCGCTAAGCGCGCCGGGCGCCTTCAGTGTTACACGGAAAAATTAGACGCGCTCAGGAATTGGAGAGAAACATTTTTCTGGGTAGACGACGCGTGCTTCCCGTCGCGCTTCGATTTCTATACCCAGGGTACACTACCAAAGGATGAGCGCCCCCTCCCTGGATCGTACAATGCGGAGGATGCAGATACAATAAACGCCAATCGCATCCCCATTAATTCCTATCCCGAGGAATTTCTGGTGCACGTGGGCATTAGCCGCAACTATTTTGGTAGTCCGGAGGAGGTTCCGATCTTCTTAGGCGCGGATGGCCAGGGTGGGTGCTTGTCCTTTCGTACCCCGTTGTGTTATATTACTGTAAGCGTTTGTCTTTCTTCTCTATTTACTTGTCGTAATCTATTTTTGTTGTATGTCTGTTGTTGCGCAGAAATGGACCTATTCAGAGTTGTGCAACTGGCGAAGCCGCTTCAGGTTAATGTAGGGGCGCGCCCGTTGAGAGAGGGAGAAGAGCCCATCCTTGATGCAACAGCAGGGCGTACCCTGGACATGGATCTAGGAGAAACAGGGGCTAGCTCTTCTGTCGCACTAGAAGCGACGCCACTGCAAAGCGTGCCGAGCCCTATAGTGCCTTCTCCATTAGTGCAGCCAACCCAAGTAGCAGTGGCGGAGCACATGGAAGAAGAGGAGGAAGAGGCTCGTCGAGGAAGAAGCGCCCCGTGGTCCATGTGGTGGAATCGTCATCAAGTGACGTCGCATCGCCTCCTCCTTCAGTCGAGACTACTGGTCCACAGTAAGTGCTATTATTTCGTGTGAGCATCCCCTATTTTTGTATGAAACAATGAATAATTCCCTGTCTCGTGTGCAGGTTTGAACAATCTTCGGAGTCGCCCCCCAGAAGTAGTCCTTTACCTTCGGAGTTCTCTGATCCAAACAGTCAAAACGCTGAGCCCTTGGCGGCTGGGGATGCGCCCGTGGACCAGCTTGTTGAGGAGTTGATGGTGGCGGCTGCGCATCAAGCCTCACTATTGGAGAACCTAAAGGCTAAGGTTTCTGGGGAAGGCAGCCAAGGCGCGCAAAAGGATCAAAAAATTGCGTCGCTGGAGGCGCAGTTGGCTAGTGCCAAGGTTGAGACAGAAGGCCTGAGTGCGTATGCCCAAAAGCTCGCTGAAGAGAAGATGGCGCTGATGGGCCAAATAAACCAAGAGTGTGCTGAGTCATCAGGGTACAAGGCTTCATGTCTCTGGGCACTGAAGTATCTGGAGAAGGGAAAGGAAGAGCTGACTTCGCAGTTGGAAAAGTTTGGTGCGACTGTGCACAGTGTGACACACGGTAAATTTTCACTAAAATTTAACTGATAATTAGTAATTTATTATTACTAAGCATGAGTCATGAAGCATGCATAAGCTTTGCCTGATCAATTGAGTAGATAACTCGCGTACAGTAGATAATTTCACCACTCTTGCATTCATATCATTTCATGAATATCCCATTTTTGTCTTATGATTTAAATTGTAAGACGAGAGGTTATCTCGTTTTCCCCAATAACCGACACTGCACGCGTACCGACACTATGATAAGGGTTTGATAAAGCAAATGACAAACAACTGTAAAGAAAAATATTACAAAAATAATAATATCTCCGATGCGTGACCATAAGATATTACATCTAAAAGTTATCAAACAATGATACCTCGGTCATAATTTAATAACACGGGACACAAAGTATTTAACACACATCCATTTGAGCAATAACTTTTATAAGACTCATGTACAAACATACATAAGTATAATGTATATGCATACATTTTATACAATAAGTATCCTACATACATATACTTACATAAATGAATGAATAAATACACTAAATAAAAAGTGAGATAATCTCCCTTGTCTTCTTATCCCACACACGACAAAAGCCAAAAACAAAAGCAGAGATATAAAGATATCATATCTTCTTCTTCCTCCTCTAGCCCTGCGCATCCCACCTAGGTCGAATCTCCCCAAAAGGGGATAACCCAACATGTTCATCCAACATATCCTCCTCTCTCATACCAAATCCATGAAAGTTATGCTTCCCAAATCGCCTCTTGATGCGCCGGCTACCCTTCGATGGAATCCAAAGAGAATCAAGATAAAACCACCTAAGAAGAAACATATCTTCACACCAATCTATCTGGAGCCAATATCCAAGATTCGCATAGTTTTGGAAGTTAACTAGATTTGGCTTCAAACCAAGTTACAAGAGGAGAAAGCTTGGTCAAAGACTCCTCTTATGTTTCCCTTTTTATTTCAGCCGAGACCCCCGAGAGTGTCACACTTCAAATCCCACCACAAAAAGATAAGGAAGCTCTAAGGAGTGAAGAAACATCATTTGTGTTTGCTCTAGGTCGATTGGAATTTGTGGCGGTGATAAACTCTTGGATTGGCCTTCGACTTCGTATTCATCTCCCTTGTTGTAAGAAATCACTCAACTTTTTACTTTTTAAAATTTATGAATTTGGGTTGTTAGTAAAATTAATAATTTGATTTTTGAAGTTAAGTGTTCTTGATGTTGATAAACTTTGTATTTTTGGTAAATGATTTGGTCACGTTGGGATTTGATTTTTGTTGTTGGCTTATGTTAGTATTGTTTCTGTCGAGTAGTATGAACCAAGAATTTGGATGAGTTAAGTTCTATAAAATCTGCTAATAACATAAGTCTCGAATCTGGAAAAATTTGAGTTAGTCATTAACTTCTTGTTAGTTGGTTCCTTTTCCGTCTAAAGTAAAGAAAATGAGTTAAACATGGTTATCACAAGATCAAGTCATGACTCGTTAGTATGCAAGTAGATGTCGAGATGAAACCGGGTTGAGTAGTATTCAACCATTGTATGGTCTAGTCGATCTCCTTGTGCTAACGTGTTAAAATTTACAAGATTTACCTCGAGTATCAAACGGATTGTTAATGTCAAGATGGGTAGTCGAGGTGTGTTTTGGACACTTCAGTCACAACGCCCTTAACTTGAGCTTAACTCCGAGTGGGTAGTACCTTGCTCGAAACCCCACTTCACATCTAGACTCATATTAGATAATGAACATGTTACTTGTGAGATTTGGTACATGAGGACACTAATGTGGTTGTGTAATGAATCACTCTTGTGCGAGACTTTCATGGTTGCATTTTCCAGCCAAGAGGTCTCGACCTCACTTTGGTAGTACCATGGTGTTGGAGTCATATACCCCCTAGTCGAGAAGGCTCGACTTCGCAAATTAAGTCATGTATGATCGAGTAGATCTCAAGTCGAGTCAATTCAAACCTTGGTAACAAATGATGAACTTGACAATAAAATCTGGAAATGAAATGTATTCTCTAAAAATCATTAGTTGCTTAGTTGTAAAAACTGTATGGGCCACAGCCCATGTCTTATTCTTTGCTAAAGCCTTTGGTTGATTGGTGGGCCTGAGCCCAAATCGGAACCCTGCTGTTGACGCTGGGCCGCAGCCCAAGGAGATTTTGGGGTGTCCATCGGGTGGTGTAAACAAATCAATGAAATAAAGCCCGAAGCATTTATCGGAAGACAAACAAACTAAACTCATTTTCGCCTACTTCCCCTATTTCATTTCGTACATATTCCCATAACGCCAAAAGTCTTAATCCAATTAATCAAGTGAAAAGGTTTAACATAAACAACAAGTGCTTAAGACATGATTCACTTAATAAGGTTTACGTCAACACCTTAACGTCAATATGTACGCGTAGACATATTTAAGACAAGTAAATTATTAGTCGGGAATGAAAAAGTTAAGAATAAACTTGATAAACAAATAGAGGCTACTAGATCATTTTACCATTCATTAAATTTGAGAGCATCCAAATTTAACATGAGTATTTTCTAAAGACAATTGGAAAATAAATCAACTAATATTTGATTTTGACAATACTATTATATGTTAACTTAAATAAGTGTATATACAATTATATACTGTGACAACCCGTACTTTCAGGTCATTTCTCGACACAATGCATGCCTTACAATTTCAACAATTATAGTAAACTTGGTTTACTTGTTTCAAATTCGCGTAACCTTTAAGGTTTAGCGGCGAATTCATGATCATGACATCACGTACATTTCATATGGACTAATATTAGTCTACATTTCATTGACATCATTTGCATCTCATTAGTACATTCACGACATTTCATTTCTCATTCAACGCGTAATTTTTATATTTAATAATCTTTATCGCGTGAGTTATTATTTTAACATTTATCCCGTTACTTTCAAAAATGATCCCGATGTATTTTTAAACTTACATTTAGTTTATAAAAACTATATTTTTAGTTTTCCTAGTGTTTCAAATTTATTTGGTAAATAAATCGTAAAAGTTTAATTATTACGTCGCTTTTCTTAAAAATTATACGATAATTATTTTATTACTCAAATTTCACAAGGAATGTATTTTTACAATTTTTATTATCTCATTACATCTTACTTTGATCTATTAAGCATCTCTTTTACTCAAAAATCAACCATTACATTACTTACATTTCTACACTTACTGTACATTTATCAAATTTCTACAATATATACAAGTAAAGTTTTAAAAAAAAAAAAACACAAAATATCTACATCCCTCCCCCTTGGCCGACAAGGGGAGGGTGTATTAATTGATTGGTATGGTTATTGCTTGTAAGAAAATTTTACACTCCATATAGTCTTACTGAACAATTTTATTCTCATTCACCTCAATATTTCTCAAAGTGTTAAAGGTTTCTCTCTTGTTTCTCCTCCATAAACCGGCACATCATCAAGAGCAAAGGGATCAAAGATTTTTTCTGCAAGAGCAAGTGTTTATACAATCTAGTATATACTCTATATAAGGTTTTGAAATAAAAACCAAGGATATTTAGGCTAATCCTTGTTACTTTCACCTCATCATAATCACTTGTAAGCATGATTTTATCATTTTTATGTTTTCTTTCATTTTCATATCATCTTTTCATTTTTGGAGCAACATGCAAGACATATGTGATTTATACCATTTTACATGATTTTAGAGTATATATATATATGGTCATCCTATAATTATCCCCTTGGTATTGGTTGGTCTTGATGATGTCTAGGAACCCATGACACCCTAAGAAGGTGTATGGTAGGATTAGATTAGCTTTGGAGTTGATTTGAAGGGATTAGAATAGGTTTTGTCCGAGAAAAACTATTTTCGATAAGTATATATGGTGTTCTGTCCTTGTTTTGATTTTCTGGAAAATCCGACAGTAGGCACGACTTTTGGCCATGATATTTAGAAAATATACTTTAAAACGAATCCGTGGCCGCTTGAACGGATAAAAACGGAGTTATAACGAGAAAGTTATGGATTTTACAAGTTTGACGACGGAAAATATTATTTTCAGAAATTTCAGCATACTATATTTATTTTGTCCGAGTCAAAAACGAGCCTTAAGCTTCACAAATTATTTCGACTTGTCAAAAATATATTAGTATACTTTGATACGAAGCTAAGGACATAATAAACGTAGAAAACGGATTTGAAACGACAAAGATATGCACTTTTTCATAAACTTGCCGTAACTAATTTTTTTGCACACAATTAGCCAAAAACCACCATCTTTAACCCTTATTATCTTTATGTTCGAGACCTTTTGGACGAAAACTCCTGAACTGAAACTTTTAGATATCGATACAAACTTTCCAAAACAGTCGAGTTCGTTCTCTAACGATCGACGTACACTGTTTTACGACTAGTTTTCCAAAGCCATTTTTGTTAATTTCATAAAAATTCCGACGACATTGTTTTGCGACGAAAAGTGGTAATTTCTCTAAAAATCATTATAAAACCATTGTAGGATGACATTTTGACGTAAAAACATGTAAAGTGATTTTGATTGGTCAAGACGTCAAAAGAGTATTTTTTCGACGATAAGTATTATTTTCAAAACCCGCAAATGGTATAAATAACATACGGAATGCATGCATAACATTACATTGCAACTCATGACATATCATATCATTGATGATAGGTCCCGGTTAACGCATCACATTAAACCTCGGTGTACTCACTTTTGCCATTATTCCAGTTTACCAAGTGAGTTTCATAGCCCCGTTTTACATGCTTTCAATTTATTTCAAACCCACGGGGGAGAATACATTGCACTACATTTTTAGTACGATACCAAGTATGTTAAATTCATTTACATTGCTTAAGTTACCGCATTGCCAATTGAAAGTCCCCATTACCTGAACATGAACCGTTAATCTTTGAAGCGAGGATGAGTGGATAGATCTATCGAGGGTGACGCCTCCATCCGGGTTGGTGAATCCCAACCAGGAAAACGGATGCATTTCATTTGATAACATTACGGAGTTGTCTGGCAAACACTCTGCAGGGGCATACATTATTGAACAGTCTAGTTTCGGGGTCATGGGCTTAGAGCAATTGTAACATTATTTTTACGTGACTTGATTGTCATGCATGGTCTATACTTGTGTAGTCGTATAAAACATTTACATAAACCTATGATTTCTCACCAACATTATTGTTGACCGTTTTTAGCAATGTATTTTCAGGTAACTGAGGCATTATCATCATGACATGGTTTAGGGACCTACATTTTGAGTCGCGGCGTCGACTTACATATTTGTACATTATGGCACTTTATTTCAAAACATCGTTTGGATTTGTATTATATTTGTATTTCCGCAAACTTTGTAAACCTTTTGGGACCGATGTTGTACTCTGAATATTTTTATGAAATATCCAACGATGTGTTTTTAAAACGACACTTTAGGTCGTTCAATATAACTGTGATGTGGTGCTATGACAGTCAATCCCCAGGAATTCCATTCCGCTGCAAAACAGGTAAATTGGGGGTGTGACAGATTGGTACCAGAGCTACAGTTATAGAGAACTAGGTTGCATCATTGACCCTAGACTATAGCTACATTATCATAGCATCTCATCATTTCATCATAGTACATATTCACTTTTCATGCGGATTCACTTACACTTTATTCGAGGTTATTTACTTTTATTTCACATCGGTTGTCACAGACATGTCTTCAGATTCACATCCCATCACCATATCATCGGACTCTAGCTCGGATGATGTCCCAGCTAACCCCATCATGGATGATGTTGCATCACATTCCACTGAGATCGTATCTTCCATTGGATCTACTCCAGCCTTTCCACTTTTATTGACCGACACTGAGACCGAACCCTTCGAGGAGGGCGAAGTCGCACCCACTCCTCACGTTAGCCCAGCTCACGATCCATCACCACTGCTAGCACCATCACCACCATCATCACCATCTTCATCATATTTTCTTAGAGATCCTTTACCTACGACAGACTTGCCGCCCAAGAAGCGTGCTCGTTTCGATATCCCGACACCAGCATCTACTGAGCCCGAGCCACCTGTTAGGTTCGAGTTAGGCGAGAGCTCTAAGGCTGCAGCTGCTCGACAGCCTTCTACCGAGGAGTTAGGAGCCCGTATTGATAGTCAGCAGATCCAGATTGATAGGTTGTCACGACAGTTGGAGGAACTGTCGGTAGATAGGATTGAGCCCATTGCTGAGGAGGTCGAGGGCCTAGTGTTAGGCAGGGTTTCTATTGATTTGTCACATCAGAGTATTCAGAATAGGCAGTTAGAGGACAGGGAGAGTATTGCTTCTTTGCAGGGTCAGGTTGATGAGTTGAGGAGTTTGGTGGATAGTTTGACGACTCAGGTTCGCGATCTTCAGGATAGAGCCGGCGGAGCACCATGAGGTGCCTTATGTAGACTTTTGTCATGTATAGTTTTGACCATTATTATCCTAGTCACAAGGTGTGTGACGTAGTTTAAAGAACTTGTTGTATTTTGGTTGTTGTACAAACAAATGTATCAAGTATTGACTCTACTATGTAGGAATGGTTATTATTATCTATGATATCGGTCCATGTAGGCCGAAATTTTCATGTATATTATCCACGTGTGTTGTGATTATATTTGAGATATTTCGCTATTGTTCCGTTGTGATTCCATTTACTTTATGCATGATGTGGTTGTGGATATATTTGTATGATGGTTGTTTCTACTTACGAGTTCTCATGATTGTTTCATCTTGTGATTTTGAAGAGTTATGGCGCCTAAGAAAGTTACATCGGAAATGACCCAAGCAGCAATTCAAAAGTTGGTGAATGATAGCATTGCTAATGCTATAAGAGTCGAAAGGGAAACAGTGGCTACTGCTGCTGCTGAGGCCGCGGCTGCTGCTGAAGCCGCTAGGCTAGCTACTGCTACTGGTAATGCCGGAGGATCTGGGGTTAAGAAATGTTCGTACAAGGATTTCAAGAGTGGTGAACCCACTAAGTTTAGAGGTACTGAGGGTGCCACAACCATGGTTCGATGGTTTGAAAAATTGGAATCGGTGTTTTTGCTTTGTAACTGTCCGGATGACAGTAAGGTTAAATTTGCTACGAGCACATTACTCGATGGAGCGTTGTCATGGTGGAATTCATACGCTCAACCGATTGGGATGGAGAATGCTTTTAAGCTTACGTGGGAGGAATTTAAGGGATTGGTGACTAAGAAGTTTTGTCCTCGAACGGAAGTCAAAAAGTTGGAGACGGAGTTCTATGAATTGGTAACCATTGGGTATGATATCGACACATACATTCGGAGGTTCCAGGAATTGGCCGCATTATGCCCGTCTATGGTTTCTGATAATGAAAAGTTGCTAGAGGCTTTCATCGGGGGACTTCCCGAAGTTATTCAAGGAGATGTGACATCATTTGATCCACAAACAATTGAGGAAGCTATTCGAGTGACTCAGAAGTTGATGGCACAAGTGGTGAAGCGAGGTAAGTACACCACCACCAACCGAAACAACAACAACCCCAACAACCGTTTCAACAATAACCGAGCCAACTACAACAACAATAGCAACAACAACAAGCGCAAGTGGGACAACACAAGGGGTAGGAATGCTACTCAACAACCCGCCAAGAGGCAAGAGGTTGCTAAGGCTTATGCTGCGGGTCAAAAGGAAGGAAAAGGATATTCGGGGATTTTGCCGAAGTGTAATAAGTGTTTTAGTCATCACAATCCGGGTCGATGTCCTGATCCGTGTGAGAATTGCAAGAAAGTTGGCCACCGTACTAGGGATTGCAAGTCGCCACAAGTTACATGTTTTGGTTGCGGGGAACCTGGACACTACAAGAAGGATTGTAAGAAGGGAAAGAATCAAGCAAATCCGAATCAAGGAGGTTTGGCACCAGGAAGGGTTTACGTCATTGGAGGCGGAGAAGATAGGGAGGACCCGAATGTCATAACGGGTACGTTCCTTCTCAATAATCGTTACGCTTCAGTTTTATTTGATTCGGGTGCCGATAAAAGTTTTGTGTCCACTGCATTTGCACCTTTGCTCAACATTAAACCAACTACATTAGACATATCATACAACGTCGAATTAGCTAATGGTAGCGTAGTTAACACAAACACCATTGTCCGCGGTTGCACATTCAATTTTCTTAATCATCCCTTCAACATAGACCTCATGCCCGTAGAGCTTGGTAGTTTTGACGTCGTCATCGGCATGGACTGGTTATCTAAGCATCGTGCGAAGATCATTTGTGATGAGAAAGTTGTTCATCTTCCCTATAACGGCGAAACTTTGATTATTCGTGGGGAACGAAGTGGAACTAGAATTAGTATCATATCGAGTATCAAAACGGAGAAGTACATTAAGAAAGGTTGTCTTGCTTTCTTAGCCCATGTAACCGAGAAAAAGTCGGAGGAGAAGCGACTTGAAGATGTTCCTATTGTCCGTGAATTTTCTGAAGTATTTCCCGAGGATTTACCGGGACTTCCACCGGCACGTCAAGTAGAATTTCATATTGACTTAGTGCCCGGAGCTGCACCGATTGCGCGAGCACCGTACCGTCTAGCACCATCCGAAATGCAAGAGTTGTCTAATCAATTACAAGAGCTTCTAGACAAAGGATTCATTAGGCCGAGTTCCTCGCCTTGGGAGCACCGGTCTTGTTTGTGAAGAAGAAGGATGGATCCTTCCGAATGTGCATAGATTATAGAGAGTTGACCAAGTTAACGGTGAAGAATCGTTACCCACTCCCAGAATTGATGACTTGTTCGATCAGTTGCAAGGTTCTAGTATTTATTCCAAGATTGATCTTCGGTCGGGTTATCATCAGCTTCGAGTTCGGGAAGAGGATATTCCGAAAACAGCGTTTAGAACACGTTACGGTCATTACGAGTTTCAAGTGATGCCGTTTGGATTGACTAATGCACCGGCGGTATTCATGGATCTCATGAATAGAGTTTGTAAGCCGTATTTGGACAAGTTTGTTATAGTGTTCATCGACGACATCTTGATCTACTCCAAGAGCAAAGAAGAGCACGAAGAGCATTTAAGGATGATTTTAAGGCTACTCAAGAATGAGAAGTTGTATGCCAAATTTTCAAAGTGTGATTTTTGGAATCGCAAAGTGCAATTTCTTGGTCATGTCATTGATAGTCAAGGACTACAAGTTGATCCCGCAAAGATTGAAGCCGTAAAGATTGGCTACTCCAACAATCCTACAGAAATTCGACAATTTCTAGGACTAGCAGGATATTACCGAAGGTTCATCGAAAGTTTTTCGAAGATAGCGAGACCTTTGACCAAGTTGACACAGAAAAACAAGAAGTACGAATGGGGAAAGAACAAGAAGTTGCTTTTCAATTGTTGAAACAAAAGCTTTGCAGTGCGCCAATTTTGGCACTACCCGAAGGCATTGAGAACTTTGTTGTATATTGTGACGCTTCGCATAAAGGACTTGGGGCTGTTTTAATGCAAAACGAGAAGGTGATAGCGTATGCTTCTCGACAACTTAAGGTTCATGAGAAGAACTACACCACTCATGATCTCGAGTTAGGAGCCGTAGTTTTCGCGCTCAAGATTTGGAGACACTACCTCTACGGTACAAAGTGCACAGTGTTTACCGACCACAAGAGTTTGCAATATATTCTTGATCAAAAGGATCTTAATATGAGACAACGTCGTTGGTTGGAGTTACTCAGCGACTATGATTGTGAAATCAAGTATCACCCGGGAAAAGCCAATGTTGTGGCTGATGCTCTTAGTCGGAAAGAGAGGCCTAAACCTTTAAGAGTTCGATCATTGGGAATGACGATTATTTCTCCTTTACCATCGAAAATCCACGAAGCACAAGTCGAAGCACTTAAGGAGGAAAATCGACCAAGTGAAAAGCTTTATGGTATGCCCGAAAGCGCAAATGGTTTTGTAAAGAGAGCAGATGGAGTATTATGTTTCAAGGATAGAATGTGGGTTCCATTGTATGGCGGAATACGAGAATTGATTATGCATGAGTCGCATAAGTCAAAGTATTCTATTCATCCAGGATCGGATAAGATGTATCAAGATCTTAAGAAGCTTTATTGGTGGCCGAACATGAAAGCGGAGATTGCCACGTACGTTAGCAAATGCCTTACCTGCTCTAAGGTAAAAGTCGAATATCAGAAGCCTTCAGGTTTACTCCAACAACCGGAAATTCCTCAATGGAAATGGGAACGCATTACAATGGACTTTGTTACGAAACTTCCTAAGACATCGGGAGGTTACGACGCTATTTGGGTAATTGTTGATCGCCTTACCAAGTCAGCCCATTTCATACCTATTAGAGAGACTTATTCCATGGAGCAACTCACTAGACTTTATGTCAAGGAAATAGTCTCAAGGCACGGAGCACCAATTTCTATCATTTCCGACAGAGATAGTCGATTCACTTCAAACTTTTGGAATTCATTGCAAGATTCATTCGGAACCAGATTAGAGATGAGCACAGCATATCACCCAAAAACCGACGGTCAAAGTGAAAGGACAATTCAAACGTTAGAAGATATGCTGAGGGCATGTGTTATTGATTTTGGAAATGGTTGGGCTAACCATTTGCCATTGATAGAATTCTCGTACAACAATAGTTATCACACCAGTATCAAGATGGCACCATTTGAGGCACTCTATGGTCGTAAGTGCCGATCACCTGTTTGTTGGGCCGAGGTAGGAGACGCACAACTTACTGGTCCAGAAATGGTACGGAAAACCACGGAAAAGATTGTTCAAATTCGTGATAGACTCAGAACTGCAAGGAGTCGACAGAAAAGTTATGCGGATGTTAGACGCAAGGATTTGGAATTTCAAGTAGGTGACAAAGTTATGTTGAAAGTATCGCCTTGGAAGGGCGTGGTACGATTTGGAAAGCGTGGGAGTTAAAACCGAGATACATTGGACCATTCAAGATTTTGAGCAGAGTTGGTCCGGTAGGTAGCTTATCGTTGATCTTCCATCAGAACTTAGTCATGTGCACAACACGTTTCACGTTTCAAACTTGAAGAAGTGTCTTTCGGACGAATCGCTCGTTATTCCATTGGACGAAGTTCAGCTTGACGACAAACTCAATTTCGTGGAAGAACCTGTAGAAATCATGGACCGCGAGGTCAAGCAGTTGAAACAGAGTCGTATTCCTATTGTGAAAGTTCGTTGGAATTCTCGACGAGGTCCTGAGTTTACTTGGGAACGGGAAGACCAGATGCGACGCAAGTATCCTCATCTTTTCACCGACACCGTTAGACCTAACAACGATTGAATTCAGGGACTGAATTCCTTTTTGGATGGGCGAATGTGACAACCGTACTTTCAGGTCATTTCTCGACGACAATGCATCCTTACAATTCAACATTATAGTAAACTTGGTTTACTTGTTTCAAATTCGCGTAACCTTGGAGGTTTAGCGGCGAATTCATGATCATGACATCACGTACATTTCATATGGACTAAGATTAGTCTACATTTCATTGACATCATTTGCATCTCATTAGTACATTCACGACATTTCATTTCTCATTCAACGCGTAATTTTTTATATTTAATAATCGTTATCGCGTGAGTTATTATTTTAATATTTATCCCGTTACTTTCAAAAATGATCCCGATGTATTTTAAACTTACATTTAGTTTATAAAAACTATATTTTTAGTTTTCCTAGTGTTTCAAATTTATTTGGTAAATAAATCGTAAAGTTAATTATTACGTCGTTTTTCTTAAAAATTAAACGATAATTATTTATCACTCAAATTTCACAAGGAATGTATTTTTACAATTTTTATTATCTCATTACATCTTACTTTGATCTATTAAAAATCTCTTTACTCAAAAATTACCATTTACATTACTTACATTTCTACACTACTGTACATTTTTCAAATTTCTACTCAATTATATACAAGTAAAGTTTTAAAAAAAAAAAAAAAAAAAAAAATATCTACATCCCCCCTTGGCCGACAAGGGAGGGTGTATTAATTGATGGTATGGTATTGCTTGTAAGAAAATTTTACACTTCATATAGTCTTACTTGAACAATTTTATTCTCATTCACCTCAATATTTTTCAAAGTGTTAAAAGGTTTCTCTCTTGTTTCTCCTTCATAAACCGGCCACTCATCAAGGCCAAGGGATCAAGATTTTTTTCTTTGCAAGTGTAGTTTATACAATCTAGTATATCTCTTTATAGGTTTTGAAATAAAAACAAGAGTATTTAGTTAATCCTTGTTACTTTCACCTCATCTATCTTGTAAGCATGATTTTACCATTCTTATGTTTTCTTTTCATTTTCATATTCATCTTTTCATTTTTGGAGCAATATGCAAGACATATGTGATTTATACCATTTTTACATGATTTTAGAGTATATATATATATTTGGTCATCCTATAATTATCCCCTTGGTATTGGTTGGTCTTGATGATGTTTAGGAACCCATGACACCCTAAGAAGGTGTATGGTAGGATTAGATTAGTTTGGAGTTGATTTGAAGGGATTAGAATAGGTTTTGTCCGAGAAAAACTATTTTCGATAAGTATATATTGTGTTCTGTCCTTGTTTTGATTTTCTGGAAAAACCGACTGTAGGCACGACTTTTTGGCCTTGATATTTAGAAAATATACTTTAAAACGAATCCGTGGCCGCTTGAACGGAATAAAACGGACTTATAACGAGAAAGTTATGGATTTTACAAGTTTGACGACGGAAAATATTATTTTCAGAAATTTCAGCATACTATATTTATTTTGTTCGAGTCAAAAACGAGCCTTAAGCTTCACAAATTATTTCGACTTGTCAAAAATATATTAGTATACTTGATACGAAGCTAAGGACATATTAAACGTAGCAAACGGATTTGAAACGACAAAGATATGCACTTTTTCATAAACTTGCCGTAACTAATTTTCTGCACACAATTAGCCAAAACCACCATCTTTAACCCTTATTATCTTTATGTTCGAGACCTTTTGGACGAAAACTCCTGAACTGAAACTTTTAGATATCGATACAAACATTCCAAAACAGTCGAGTTCGTTCTCTAACGATCGACGTACACTGTTTTACGACTAGTTTTCCAAAGCCATTTTTGTAATTTCATAAAAATTCCGACGACATTGTTTTGCGACGAAAAGTGGAAATTTCTCTAAAAATCATTATAAAACCATTGTAGGATGACATTTTGACGTAAAAACATGTAAGGTGATTTTTGATTGGTCAAGACGTCAAAAGAGTATTTTTCGACGATGAGTAATATTTTCAAAACTCGCAAATGGTATAAATAACATACGAAATGCATGCATAACATTACATTGCAACTCATGACATATCATATCATTGATAATAGGTCCCGGTTAACGCATCACATTAAACCTCGGTGTACTCACTTTTGCCATTATTCCAGTTTACCAAGTGAGTTTTCATAGCCCCGTTTTACATGCTTTCAATTTATTTCAAACCCACGGGGGAGAATACATTGCACTACATTTTTTTGTACGATACCAAGTATGTTAAATTCATTTACATTGCTTAAGTTACCGCATTTGCCAATTTGAAAGTCCCCATTACCTGAACATGAACCGTTAATCTTTGAAGCGAGGATGAGTGGATAGATCTATCGAGGGTGACGCCTCCATCCGGGTTGGTGAATCCCAACCAGGAAAACGGATGCATTTCATTTGATAACATTACGGAGTTGTCTGGCAAACACTCTGCAGGGGCATACATTATTGAACAGTCTAGTTTCGGGGTCATGGGCTTAGAGCAATTGTAACATTATTTTTACGTGACTTGATTGTCATGCATGGTCTATACTTGTGTAGTCGTATAAAACATTTACATAAACCTATGATTCTCACCAACATTATTGTTGACCGTTTTTAGCAATGTATTTTCAGGTAACTGAGGCATTATAATCATGACATGGTTTAGGGACCTACATTTTGAGTCGCGGCGTCGACTTACATATTTGTACATTATGGCACTTTATTTCAAAACATCGTTTGGATTTGTATTATATTTGTATTTCCGCAAACTTTGTAAACCTTTTGGGACCGATGTTGTACTCTGAATATTTTTATGAAATATCCAACGATGTGTTTTTTAAAACGACACTTTAGGTCGTTCAATATAACTGTGATGTGGTGCTATGACAGTCAATCCCCCAGGAATTCCATTCCGCTGCAAAACAGTTAAATTGGGGGTGTGACATATACTTACTAATAGAATATCGTAATTATTTTACAAGCCAAATTGTGGATTTTAAAAACCATTATAGTGTCAAATGAAAGTAATACACACTCATATATTATAGTAAACTATATAAAAAATTTTGAAAATACGTTGGTGTTAATACAATTAATTGAAAATGTTAAGTACGAATACTTTAAAACAAGGAACTAAAACATACCCTCCTTATCTAGGTCGCACTGGTACGTGTCGGTGCCGCATCACGACAATCACTAATCCACATTTGGATTGAACATTGCTAAGGTGAGTTTTCATAGCCCTCTTTTACATGATAAACTGTTTTATACACTTTGGGGTGAGAAATATGCAAAACCTTTTAAGGACCTGAACTATTACATGATTACTGGACGTGTTAGCGCCTAAGCCCTTTGTCCCTAGAGAATGCCCTTTCATGAACGTTCAATTGCCCCATTGGGAAAACGCGAATGTTATAAATGATCTATTGAGGGTGACTCCTCCGTTCGGTTTGGCCATACTTAGCCAGGCGAACGTACACCATGTCGGAACGAGTGTTGAGGGACAAAACACTCGCTAGGGCACCCCTAATTGTATGACATTCTTTAGCATGACAGAACTGTAGTAGTATCAGTTGCATGAACTTAGAGCTAACGTAATAGACTTTCATTCCATATATCCTATATTCGTTTGAATGATTTATGACTTTGCTTATGGTCCAAACTACTATTTTAACTTAAACCTATGAACTCACCAGCTTTTCGCTGACCTTTTTAGCATATTTTTCAGGTGTTTAAGTTATGTTCTAAAAGGCAAGGCAAGAAGGGGTAAATGGTCGTAGTAGTATAAAAGAAGGTTTTTACACAGAAACGATGTTTTACATTGGGACCCACTAAAAAAATGGGATGTGCCCATTTATCTAAACAATGTTGTGAGACAATGTTTTAAAGTATTTTTGGATTAAACGGATATGTATCCTTCTTTATCTTGGGTTATGATTCATGGATTAAACCGAATGTATTCCAAAAACTAACCTTAGCTTTACCGCTTAAACCAAATTGGGGTTGTTACACACATGCCCTCGGCGCAGGAGATGAAGTCGCGCAAGCTCACCTGGAGTGATGATGAGTGTATCCCCAACTCCCTCGTCTACAATCACAGCGCCGTGGCTTATTGGCCATGGTCCTGCACTTGCTGCGCTCATGACCTTGGAGTCGAGGAAAGGTGAACGCCTTGGGGGTTGGTCTGGGCGCAATGGCGCTGAGGAGCTGAGCTGTTGTTGAAGCGTCCTGATAAGGTACCCGGGTATAATGATCAATCATATGATGATCCGGTGGTCGCTATGAGAGGATGAAGGCATTGGAGCTTCCGATGATATCTCTATTAGAGCGCGACCAGGATTATTTACGCGGTTAATGCGGAGGCGGTTTTAGCACGACCACATCACAAAAATGCGAAGGCAATGGATTTTTTTTTCAAAACCGGATGAATCACAACTCCAAGTGCCTATATTTGCTCGCTCCAAGGTATCTTGAACCCCTTGCTTTGAGAAGGAAGTACCTTTGAAGCAAGTGTTTGGTTTATGCTACTAGACTTGCCAAAAAAGAAGGGTAAAGGCGGCTATTTGTGCGGCATCGCAGCAATCTCCCCAGATCTGACTGGATACCGTTTAGTGCTGTCACGGTATCGCGCCAAGATTCAATCTGACCTTCTGAAGCTAAATGAGGTTGGAGGCGCCGCCACTTGTAGGAAATTCATCGCTTAGACGTTTAATAAGATAGTTAGATAGAATCAGTATTGTAAACACTGGTTTGTAATAGCGCATGATGGTTAATAAAGTCTCCTTTTTGTTAATGCGTTGGTATTGATACTTACTCTGCACTTAGTTACTTGTCTTCCATAAAAAAAAACGTGGTATATTAAGAAGCAACAATTCATAAGCGCGGATAACATATGAAGTTCATAATGTTATGTTAATTCATAGTATACTTAAAACATACTTTCTAATTATGTTTACATCATAATCGGTATGGTTGTGATATGCAACGTACTGAATATCATTATCAAGGAGTCAAGTTTCTTGATTCCTAATTTGTTAAACGTGCAATCGATGGCGTTGTTGGGCGCACTGTCGCTGGATGCGTACGATACTTATTTCAACGCTAGAACAAGGTGTTTAACAAGGATACATGATCCACCGTTGATGGGTTTGCAACCCTCTTACTCAACGAGTTGTTTAGTAGGTTTACTCATCCTTTCACCATCGTGGGTTTATGGCGTGCATGCACGCCATGTAACAAGAGATAAAAAATGTTAAACATAAAGTATAACAAATTGAAACGTGGTGGAGTTAGCTAGAAACCGCGACGTTTATTAATATTCCTTGCGTTTTTTGCTGAAAAATAAATAAGAACTGTGGACTACTTAAAATAAAATGTAAATACACGGATTATTTATTGGGCACTTCCTACAGTGCAAAGTGTCCGGGTGCTACTGGGCCAGCCATTCCTAGAGATAACATCGCTTAAGATCAATATTCCATGTACGCGGTAGTTCCCGATCGGCCATGTCTCGTAGCTTGTACGCGCCTGCTCCTAATGCTTCTAACCTTATAGGGTCCTTCCCACTTTGGTCCAAGTTTGCCTGGTCTTCTGGCTCACATCATTGCGCCAAAGAACGAGTCACCTCCGGTCTGAATGAAACACTTCGCACTTTAAGATCATAGTATCCTTCATTTTTGACTTCGACTTGCTTTCCATATAGCTGCTCCGCGCGTCTTCTTCCACAGTCTAGGTCGATACGCCGCTCGTCATCATTGGGTTGCCACATTGACTTCCCCATTGGCGAGTAGTTGGCATCCCATTTCGGCTGTATACGGCCTCTGTACCATCTAGAAAATGGGGTGTCTCCCGTGCTAGTTTTGATTGAAGTACGGTGCGCCACAGAACATGCGATAATTCTTCTACCCACCTTCCTTTGTGCTTTGTCCAGACGCGGCTTTAATTCCTTCTTCCCGACTTCGATTTGTATCGTTCTACTAAGCTTGGTTTTTCATGGATGTTTACCCTGAATGTTTTCGTGATATTCAACTTCTCGCATCAGCCCTAGAAGGATTGTCACATAATGTTTCCCGTTTTCCGAAGATGATTTCCCCAGTGTAGTCCAAGCGGCATACCGACATTTTCCCAAACAAAGCGTTTAATTGATTGCCAGAATTGTTACAACTGCTTTTGCTTCAATCCACTTGCGAAGTAGTCTATGGCCACTATGAGAAACTTTCAATCCTCTTGCCGCATCAGGGAAGTGGACCTGCAATATCACTTACCCTACTTATAGAATGGCCATGGTGCCGTAATGGGTGTTAGTTCTTGTTGTGGTTGGCGTGAACAGTTCGTGACCCGGGTCCGCTTCATTTATCAAGTCTCCTATTCCGGTGCAATGGTGGGCCAATAATATCCTGATCAGTAAAGCGCGCACCCCACGGATCGTGGTCCCGAATGCATGCTGCACGAGCCGGCGTGGATTTCTCTGAGTACATAATTTGCTTGCAAGGTCGGTAATACCGGAGCCATGGTTGCAGAAGGAGCGTCGATATAATATATCGTCTCGAAGTTCAAACCTCTTGCCATGGCTGATTCTTCGGGCTTCCTTCGCTCTTGGGGCAATACACCTTTGCTTATGAATTCCATTATTATGTCATCCACGTAGGACCTTCCTCCTCTTACCGTGGATATTTCCATCTCGGTGAGAAGACTTGCTCTTCAACGTTTCCACCAACACTTGTTTTGACAGGTGAGCAAAGCTTGTGGATGCAATCTTGCTTAGCGCATCCGCCTTTCAATTTTCCCCTCTAGGAACCTGCTTGATTGTGAACGTGTCGTTTAATCTCAATTAGGTGACTTGGTCTTGTCTAGGTATTGGATCATGTTTTCCTCCTTAGCCATGTATTCGCCCAACACATGATTGGCTACTAGCCGGGAATCGACATTTGCTTCTAGGTTGCGTACACCCATCCGTGCTTTGCAATGCGTAGTCCGCAATTAGGGCTTCATACTCGCCTCATTATTTGTCCGTGAATTCAAAACATAGTGCGTAAGTGAATTCCATTCCTTCCGGATTTGTAAGGATGAGGCCTGCTCCTGACCCATCCACGCATGAAGATCCATCTATGAACAAGATCCATGGCTCCTGTAGTTCCTTCTTGCTTGGTACGGGTGCATCATCAATGTCTGGTTTTTCGATGATGAAATCTGCTAATACCTGCCCTTTTATTGCAGTACGTGGTCTGTAAGAGATGTTGTGCTCACCTAGCAACACGCTCCACTTCTGTAGTCGTCTTGATGCGTCGGGTTTGGAGATAATTTGCTTGATTGGTTGGTCTGTGATTACTGCTATGGGGTGCGCCTGGAAGTACCTGCGCAGCCGTTTGGCGGCAAACACTAACGCCAATACCAACTTCTCCATTGCCCTGTAATTAATCTCCGTTTTCTTCATCGCTTTGCTTACAAAGTACACAGGTGTTTGTACTGAATTTCTATCCGTCAGGAGTACCGCGCTGACTGCTCCATGAGTCGCAGATAAGTACATAATTAATTCTTCCCCTGGTCGGGGTGCTACTAGTGTGGGGAGCGCTGCCAGGTGTTGTTTAAGCTGTGTAAAGGCTTCTTCAGCCTCCGTAGTCCAGCGGAAATCTCCCTTTTTGATACACTTCTTGAGTGTTTTGAAGAGAGGGAGTGACTTGTCTGCTGATTTGGACAAGAATCTATTTAGGCCTGCCAGTTTTCCATTGAGGGATTGGACTTCCTTCAGCGTGCGCGGTGAGGGAAGTTCAATGAACCTTGTTTTTAGGCATGGTTTAATGCCATATGCCACCGTTCTATCAGGTATAAGAAACATGCTTCTGTAGCACCAAAAGTGCATTTCTTAGGATTTAGCTTCATGTTGATCTTTTTGAGAGTCCTAAATGTTTCCTCAATTTCAAGCACCAAGTCATCCTCAGTATGGCTCTTTATAACCAAGTCGTCAACGTAAACCTCTAAGTTGCGGCCCACCGTTTTTCGAATGCATTATCTACTAACCGCTGATAGGTGGCGCCTGCGTTCTTCAAGCCAAAGGGCATTTTGGTGTAGCAGTAGACGCCTTGGCTTGTATGAAAGGCCGTTTTCTCCTCATCTTCTTTAGCCATCTGGATTTGGTGGTATCCTTTGTATGCATCTAGAAAGCATTTAAGTGGGTATCCGCACAAAGACTCTACCTTCCAATCTATCTCCGGTATAGGGTAACAGTCTTGTGGACATGCCTTGTTAAGATCTGTGAAGTCCACACACATCCGCCAGATTAACCGTCACTTTTCTTCACCATTACTGGATTGGAAAGCCAATCGTGATAGTAGACTTCCCGCATGATACCTGCTTCCACAAGTTTATGTACCTCGCGAATTGCTTGCGCGCACTCTGGAGCTTGGCCGCGCTTCTTTTGGCGTATTGGTGAGTATCCTTGTCGGATTCTCAGCTTGTGTTCTGTGATTGAGCGTGGTACTCCAATATATGCCTTGGTTCCCATGCGAAGATATCCAAGTTCTTTTACAGAGTGCGCACTACGGCTACGCTTGCCTTTATTTCGGACAAATGATCCGATCGATACTTCTTGTTCTGGGTAATCAGGGTGAATTGCAACCTTTAGGTTTAGAACTTTGGTTGCGCGCTATTTTGGAATTGGTACCATCTCACATGTAATCGTGTTACATTTTCTATGTGGTACAGTGGCGTTATAGAGAGTGACAACACCACCTTCCACTGGGAATTTGAGCATCCAGTATGCTGTAGACGGTACAACGCGCATGGCTGATATTCCTGGTATTCCAATAATGCCATTGTATGGCGAAGGGGATTTGATCACCATAAAATTCATCCAGGCTATCGCGGAGTGTTCTTTATTGCCCATACTGACTAGTAGGCGTATTTACCCCATGGGCCATATCTTTTCTCCTGTAAAACCACGTCACGTATTTGTCATGACCAGGGCTTAACTGGATTGCGTATCTCAGGTCGCAGTCTCTTGAAGCAGTGTTCGTACATTATGTCTGCCGATGATCCCCCATCAACATACATACGGTGGATATCGTGACCCCCCGCATTAATTTCGATGGTGAGCGGCTCTACCACTGCGTTCCCTGCAGTCAAGGTGGGGAAAGAGATTTCGCTTCCACGGGAAAACCTATGGCTGACCTTCTGCTTGGTTACCCGCTGCCATGATTGTATCATGTAGATGGTGTCAGTCTTATCTTTGGGTGCCTCTCTCTTATTTCCGGACTTTTGCTTATCTTTTCCCTCCTTGATGTTTTTAACCAAGTGGTCCAACCTGCCTTCCTTTACTAATTTCTCAATTAGTTGGCGCAATTGGACACACTCGTTGGTGGTGTGGCCCTTCTGTCCATGGTAGTTGCAGTATCCGCTTCCCACGCGCTGACCTTCTGGGGTGCGCATTGGTAGGGGCCTTGGGAAGTTTGCGCCTTCCGTCGCGAATATCTCCTTTGGAGTCTTGGTTAGCGGAGTGTATTTATCATTATCTCGTCCACTTCCCTGGCTGTGGTAATTTCTGTTGCGGTTGCTACCTTGGTCAGTGAGTTGTCTCCAAGGTTGTTCCTGTGACCTGTAGTTTGAGTAGCCTTTCTTGCTGTCCGCTGCGGCGGCTTCTCCTTGGATAAAGGACCTTGTGCATTTCATGAGTTCATCAAAGATTTGGGGGATCTTGTCATTCAGACTTTTGATGAGTTCTGGGTTATTAATCCCGTTCATGAACCATGAAATCTTCAGCACTTCGGGGCATGCCTTAACATGTATGCACTCATCTTTGAAGCGCTCCACATAAGCGCTCGTAGATTCCCCCTGGCGCTGTTTCACCCTGGCGAGTTTGACAGGGTTTTTAGCGCACTTTTTCCTTTGAGTGAAGTTCAGGCGGAACGCTTTCCGCAACTCTTCAGAGCCATTGATGCTTCTTCGTGGAAGCTTACTGAACCAGTTTCGTGCATTTCCCACTAATGTGGAATTGAACATGTGGCACCACACAGGTTGTGGCAAGTTTTCAATAGTAGCGACTGATTTAAAAAAATTTAGGTGATCGTCAGGGTCACACGTTCCATCATAGGTTTTCACATTGGTGGGCATGCGCCTCCTTTTATTTTCTGAGAAGTCACTGATGCGCCGAGTGAACGCGTCAACCTTTTGGCGAGGCCAGGGAAGGGACAAGTCTTCCTCCTCCTGGTCGCGATACCTTCCTCTGGATTTCCAGTGTCCAGTCTCGCTATCCTCATTGTCCGAGGAATCACCAGAGAACGTACTTTCTCTTTGTCGGCGCTTGCGCAGGCCGTCTAAGGAGTCAAAGGATGGACTTCTTCTCTTTCGGCGCTTACGCCCACTGTTTCCAGATTCTGAACTTGAAGAGCTTCCACTTGGGGAGCGTCGTCGCCCAGTCTGTCATGAACCCTGCGGTTTCCAAGCCTATCATGGACACTGGTATGGCGCCCATCCTCGTCAGATTCTCCCAGATACTGCAGGTCAGCTGCAGTATCATTCTCAACCCTCTTCCCAACTCTCGTAAACACATGGCCTGCGGTTATCTTTCCCGCGCTTCTCCTTCTGAAGGCGCGACGGAGATGCCTCATATTATGTGTCAAAGTTTAGTCGGGATTTCAAGCTCTGGCTCGACCTCTTTTTTGCTTCCTCTTGCATGAGAGCGGCCAAGGTTTCGTAGTTTTGAGACACAAAGTCACTGGGCGCTACTTCAGGCGCAACTCCTTCTAGCGCAAGGGCATCTGTTTCCATGTCTGGACTCCTTTTTCGGAGAGGTGCGCCTGGTGTTTTTGTGAGATCCTTTTCCAGTATGGGAGTGGTAAAGAGATTACGCGGTGGCTCTTCTACGTTGGTTGTTGTTGTGGTGGCATGGGTTTTTCCCGTGCGCTGTTCCACTGTTGGTTAGACCAGATCTGAACCTTGGTTTTTAGCCACATTGGTTGTTCCAGAGGCCTGTTTGAAGGTTGATCCGCCTTGATGTTCCTTCCCTTGCAGGTCGGTATGCGATCGCTGATTTTGGTTTCCTTGTTTCGTCATTCTAGTTCTTAGTGTTAGGGTCCCACGGATGGCGCCACTTGTTGATACAAAAGTTGGGCGTTCCTTATTTGGGTCCGATTCCGTATCAATTACGTCTTAATGCTTGAGACCTGCGCACTAAGAAAACAGAAAACACCGTTAGGCTTACCGTGGGATTGTCTCCCACGATTATCCTCCGGTGTGAGAGTAAGTAATCGGTTTTAGAGTATGTTTAAGAATTAGGGTTTTGTAGATCGTACCTTTAATGAGGGATGGGATTCCCTTTATATACACACGAAATCCTTGTTGGTTTCGTGTTCCACAACCTTCGGCGTATCCCGCCTAAGTCGGTTGGTAAACAATTATCTCCAATATTAGGAGATATCCGATATCCATAAATAAGTCTTGGGTTTGGGCCTTCGTGGGCCCAAACGCTTATCGGCTTAGCCCAGTCCGTGTTGGGCTCGCTAGTATCGGTCTATAGTCGGGTTCGTGACCCGAATATAGACTATACGTCATCATAGAGAGTAAAGATGGTGAATCGCGATGGGTATGTGATTTGTGACTGGGGTTGTGATTAGAAAGGGTCGGTTACAAGAATAAGATTTGGCTTAGTTGATGAAAAATCATATTTGGCTTAGAGCCTGTGAAGAGAATGATGGTAAATCAAGAACGGCTGACTTTTTTATGTTAGGGTTTTTGTTCAATTGAAACTTAAAAGAGGGAAAAGTGAAAAGTATCTCCCGCTCAGTTAAGGAATCTCAAAATTTTTAGGGAAAACAAGATTATGTGAGATCTGAGAAAAAAGATAAAGATGGGTGGAGGGCAATTTGATTTTGGGGGAAAATTTAGGCGGGGTTTATGAAAAGTTGAGAGGGAAATTTTATTTTGTGAAAAACTAAGTGTGGGACATGTAAAATATTACATATAAAATTAAAACATGAAATATCTTAATCTTTGTTTTTATTAGGGGCGGAAATGATATATTACGAGCCAAGCTCGAGCCAAACTTTAATTTTTTATTTTTGAATCGCATAAACGAGCTGAGCTCGAGCCAACTAGAGTTCTTTCGAGCTGATTCTTATCGAGATTTGAGTTCAAGCTCAAGCCTATCAAATGAACTCGAAATGTTTAATGAGTTGAGCTTAACCTTGTATAATTCGACTCGAAATGTTTAATGAGTTGAGCTCAACCTTGTACAAGTTCAAATTCGATTCTTACGCGATATTTCAATTTCAATTTGTGTAAGAAAAAACATCTTTACATATAAATCGAGCTTTTCGAGTCAAGCTCAAGCCGAGTTCAAACTTTCTCAATCCTGGATAACATGATCAGGAGGTCCTTGGATACTTGCTTTTTAGTGTCTTTGACATACAGTATACACCTACCAAGCCGGTGCAACCCATGCATGACCGCCTTTAAAAACTTCCAATACAATTCATATAACCTTCACACTATAACTATACACCTACAAAGCCGGTGCAACTCATGCATGACCGGTGATAATGGCTAATTCACATGGGTCATGGTTCATGTGCATTAGGTTATCACTAGTCAAATCATTAATGGGTATTTGACATCATATGGGTCGTATGCATTGGGTTATAGTTGCTTACAGTGTCATATTACGACACATCCATGATTGTTGACAATGGGTAATTAACATGGGTAATGGGTCATGTGCATTGGGTTGTAGTGGCTATAGTGTCATGTTATCGACCAATACATGACTGGTGATCGACAATTGGTAATTAACATGGGTCATGGATCATGTGCATTGGGTTTTGTAAACTAAGACAAATACTATACAATATTTTTATACGTTTTGTACTTATTATTTTTTTACGTTTTCATCCGTTTGTAACGTTTTTCGTCCCCTTTTGACCGTTCAATCGATTTTGACCGATCTCGCTAATTTTCGACCGATTTTGACAATTTTCGACAGATTTCGACGGATTTAGACCGACTACGACCGATTGTGACCGTGTTCGACCAATTTTGACCTTTTCGACCGATTTCATCAATTTTTGAACGTTTTGGCAATTTTCTCTCGTTTTCATATGTTTTCAAGCTTTTTTTTAACGTTTTCCTCCGTATTAAAACGTTATGAAACGTTTATTACGTTGTCGTATATTTTGTACGATTTTTTTGTTTTCATACGTCCTTCTCCTTTTTTTCTTTGTTTTGCTACGTTATGTTCACTTTCGTACATTTTGTACGGCTTCATACCATTTTTTTAAGAAAACGTTAGACAATAGACAAAAAGGGTCCCAGACGTACAAAAATGGTCGAAATCAAGAAAAAAAAATGAACGAAAACGGTTTAAACCGTTATGATATTTTGCCCTTTAAACCAAATAAGCTACAAATTATTTAGTTTTGCTAAATTTGAAATTTTAAAAGTGAAACAAATTGAAAATAAGAAGAGGGAGAAAAAGTCACGGTTTAATAAGCAGCTTCTATAAGAACTCTTTAAGCTACTAGCAAAAAACAATGAAGCTTAAATTCTATATTAAAAAGGAAATGCATTACATTAACGAATATGTTACTCTGGCAAGATGGTAACTCACTTGACTTCCGTAGAGGAGGCGCGGGTTCGATTCTCGCTGGGGTGTAACATCCTTTTTTATTTTCTTGCTATTTTTTAATACTCGTAACACAATTTAGTCACACATTTGTGATATGTATCGAATTGTGACTACACTTATATAATGTGTGACAAGATATGACTCTATGATTTAGACACCTAAATAAATACTTCATGTGACCATACATAACATCTTGAATTTAGTCACACAAAAACTCAATGAGACAAATATCAAGATTAATGATAAACCGTCGGGGCAGGTTTACGTCGGCCTAGGAAACTTGGTCAACGGCGTCAAGGAACCTTAGTCGTTTCGAAATAGGCTCCGTCATTCTACGTCAGCCTAGGAACCATCGGGGCACGTTTACGTCGGCCTAGGAAACTTGGTCTACGACGTCGAGGAACCTCGTCGTTTCGGAATAGGCTCTGTCGTTCTACGTCGGCCTAGGAACCGTCGGGGAACGTTTACGTCGGCCTAGGAAACTCGGTCTACGACGTCGAGGAACCTTGGTCGTTTCGGAATAGGCTCCGTCATTCTACTTCGGCCTAGGAACCGTCGGGGCATGTTTATGTCGGCCTAGGAAACTTGGTCTACGACGTCGAGGAACCTTGGTCGCTTCGGAATAGGCTTCGTCGTTCTACGTCGGCCTAGGAACCGTTTGAGTTCACATTTTGCTATAAATAATAGTCACATGAATATTTTACAATGTGACTAATTTGAATGTATTGGTCACATATAATACCCTTATAATGTGGCCATAAACATAATTTAGAGACACATTTGTGATATGGTGTGACTATTATAAACAAAAAAGTTTAGTGGTTAAAGCTGCCAGTACAAAGTTAAGTCTGGTAGGTTAGTTTTAGTGGTTAAGGCTGCCAGTACAAAGTTAAGTATGGCAGACATAAGTTAAGTCTATTTAGTATTCGTAGTTAGTTCTGTTTATGAAAAACAGAATAGTTTTTTGTGTGACTATTGATCATCCAATGGCCACATGAATTTTATGTTTGTGTGGCCTTTTCTAACATTTAGACACACAAAGCATGTTTCTTTTGGGTATTTACTCACATACAATTAATCATAAAGTGGCTAAAAGTGTTAATAAGTGTGACCATATGGTGTTTCAAGTGAAGAAACGTGTATTTTGTGTGACTATTGATCATCCAATGGCCACATGAATTTTATGTTTGTGTGGCCTTTTCTAACATTTAGTCTCACAAAGCATGTTTGCTTTGGGTATTTCGTCACATACAATTAACCAAAAAGTGGCTAAAAGTGTTAATAAGTGTGAGCATATGGTGTTTAAAGTGAAGAAATATGTATTTTGTGTGACTATTGTAGTAAACGTTCGAGGAGCTAGGACACTTTAAATCGTAAATCCAGCAACTCGTCGATACGTTTTACTCAAATGAAGCCCCTCACATGAAGCTCCCTACTATTGTAGCACTTAGTAGATACAACATATGTTTTGAGTAAAGACTATTAGATAAATAAGTTTATCACGTTTTTACAAGTTCTCGTCGTTTCATAAATATGATCACCTTAGTTAACGGTCGTGGGTAAATAAGCCATGAGGCTTTAGCCATAGGCTTGACGTGGCTTTGATCTTGACTACCATGGTCTTGAGACTCAAATTTGACCTTACCGTAGACGTGGTCTTGGCTTATGGTCATTAGGCCTCTTGGTTTGCTTTTAGTTGTGACAAAAGTATAGTCGTGAGACTATATATATAGGGCGGTTTTAGTTTTTGTAAGAATATGGCCTATTTAAGCGTTTTCAAGGTCCGAGCTTCTTTGATGCCGAAGGAAAACGTCGTTCCGGACAACTTTTGTGTTTTAACTTTTTGATGATTCGGACCAGAAGTACCACTTTCAAAAAGATCAGCTGCTTAACAGCTTGTGTTAGGCAGTTTTGGCGTTTTGGTTTCGCTAACTTCTTTTGACTATAACTTTTGACTCGTTTGTCCGTTTCGGGTGATTCAAGTTGCTATGTTTACCTTTTTATCTTGTCTACCATATTATGTAAGTTAGAAAGTCGATATGTGGCTGGTTTTAATGGTTTCAAATGTGTACAATATGACTAGTTTACTAGTTTGTTACTTTTACGACAATATGTGAATTAAAACATGTGATTGAGTATATGTACATCATGAATCAACATAGTAACTATATATATAGAATGAAATTGTTAAGATTATGAATAAATAAGATGAGATGATGGTGGTGATTAGTTGCTTACAACTTTTGGCTTTCAATTAAGAAAGGAGTAACTTAGTAAAGATAGGACTTTGATTGATCACTTAAGACTTCGGATTGAGCTAGCTTTCTACACCTTGGCACCCTTGAAATGTTGAAGAGTTGTTGATGAAGTACTAAGTGACTTGAGTGGATTTAAACTCAAAAAGATCACTTAAACTTGCTAGAGATTTGATGTAGTAACTTACTACTTGAAACTTCTTTGCATAAACTTGGAGTTTAACAACAAATTATGGAATATATGGTGGTTTTATGCTATGAACGACCCAATTCAGTTTATGAGGGTGTTTAGGATGTATTTCACTTGCTATTTATGGGAGGGTAAGTTTGGTTAACCATATATTGGGTTAAATGTTAACCATGGTTAAGTTAGGACACATGTAATGATCTAAATGAAGCATGGTTAGGATTATGACACCAAAATGATGAATCCCCCCCCCCCAAGTCGGCCATAAAAAGATAATATGACTTAGGTGGATAGTTTTGGTATTATCTTGAGTTTAGAGCATGATTTGGTTCCGTTAAATGCCAACCGTAAGTTGTTAAGCCATAAAACGTATAACCGGGTATCGTAAAAATACGAAACTTGTAGGAATAATGAAATTCATTATTATACTCCATCTAAAAATATAAAATGAGTGATAAGTCTTATTGGGTGCAAAAACGCTTCCTAAAGCTGGAAATACGGGTCAAAAACGCGTAAAATGCAATTTATCAGAAAAGAACAAGATTTCAGGGGAAATGACCGTGAATTTATTTAAAGTAGACTAAAATTAGTCTAAAAGTGATATGAGATGTCAAAATGTGGTTTTTGTTATACGTGGGATAACTTAACAGTTATACGTGAAGTTTAAAAGTTACGCGATTTGAGAAAAAAGTAGAACGTACAAGGTTAATTTCTTTATGGTCAAGGGAGGAGGGAAATATGTTTGACTTTTCCAAAATAATGTAAAAGTGTCAAAAAATCTTAAGAAACACAGTGCAGGAATGGTTAAGTCTGGGTCTAAATAGATTTGTTTAAAACGTAAGTTTAGTCTCGTACGGCGCATGGTTTATTTGGTAACATTTTTAAAATGAAATCTTAAAAATTCTCAAATTGATTATGAGTGATGTAAAAATTATTCTGATGTGAGGAAAATTATCAGAGTTGATTTTCGTTATGCGCGTGATGTTTAAATGGTGTTCCGACCAAAATGAAACTTTAAAACAATGTTTTCTTAATAACTTTTGCTAAAATGATCTAACGATTGTCAAACTCTCAGGATATTACTAAAATAATTTATCTTACGAGAATGTAAAATAAAAATTTTACGGGATGAATAGTGAAAGTGAATAGTAAAAGTGAATAGCAATATCTCAAGATGAATAGTAAATATTTGAGAATGGATAGAAATCCTGAAAATGCGAATTGTTACAGTCTCACCACCTTAATGGGAATTTCGTCCTGGAATTCAATGTGTGTTATCCGATGTTGAAGTGTCTAGAAAAATGTGAATGTATGCGCCGAATTCTAATCTTTACATTCTCAAGTTTCTGGTCATAGAATGTATTATGTACCATGTGGCTTAAGTTGATAACCTAAAGGGTTTTGTTAAAAATCTGATTGAGTCCAATATACCTCAAGTTTGGCTTTTCCCAATTCTCTAAACGAATCATATCTTATTGTATCGAGGCTTTCAACAAAACCTTAATTTCTAACATGGAGTTTTTGTTAAATTTTAACGCCTTACATCTATGTAATTTTTGTTTCTGGTGATAGTTTGCAGCATGCAGCCAAATTTGTATTTGTATGGTTTCCTTAATTGTTTCGTTGGTGATCCCTAAACACCTTAGTTCAGCAAATGGTTAACTAACACTTTCATTGATATAGTGCCTCAAATGGAATAGTTTTTGTTGTTGTTAGGGTAACTGTTGTTAATCAAAGGTGTAAAATATTGTTGACGTGAAATGGTTTGTAATGATGTTGTAGGAAAGTCTTGCTAGTGGCAAGTGGTTATCCAAACCATTTCCAAAGTTGATCATGTCTTAGGTGGCTTCGGGATGAAGGTCATATCTTATAGTGTTTATGTCAACTAGTGTTCGAAGGAAACGTGATACTGTGAAGTTTTACATACTGATTTATAATGGGGTTCAGATAATGATGTGATATGTTTATGATTAGAAGATTGTAGTGTATGTTTACCATTATTCTTAGGTAGAGATGTCAAGTTTGCTTTAAAATCATAAGTGGATTGTAAAGCAATATGGCGGAATGATATCCTTGAAACCTAATCAGGCTAGTATTTCTAAGAAATGACGAGAAGATTTGATGACTATCCCAAGATAGTGGTTCGTATTATCTCATGTATGAAAATTTTAAGAATGAAATTAGGTAGTATAAATAAGATGTTAAGATCTCGCTGAGTGGTAAGACACTATCTTGTCTCTAGATCTTTTTAATGAATTCTGGTGGTTTATCGAGTTTAAGTAGGAAATCAACCTGAATATAACACTTGTATAACTATTCTCAGTGTTTGAAAAATTTAAGTCGGACATAGTTAGTCAGACTATGTTCCACTATCCCTAGGTTAAATATAGGTGACTAGACTATATTTAGGCGAGGTTCGATAAATTTTTCAAATACGTAAATTAGGTATACTCGTGATATGTCCATAGCTTTTGAGAAACTGTCCACTAAGCAAAGGCGATATCAAACCATCCAGTTGCAAGTCCTAGCCATAAAATACTTGTAACCTATGTTTTCACATTCCATTGCATAGAAGATAGTATGGGTAGATACGTGTGGAAAGGATATCTTAAGTAATTCTAAAATAGACCATACTTGGCTAGAATCACGAACCTTTAATAACAAAGGTTTCAGAAGAGAATTTTGATGAATGTAGAGAAAGTTGCTGAACATCAGCTTTTGTAGATGATGAATTAGTTTGTCCTTTAGAAATTTCATTTCTTGTATTTCCATTAGGGAAATTGATAGATTGTGACGGGTTTCATGTAAAAGAATATCATATAAGGTTTTATAAGATAATTTCTAGAGTCTATTGTATTACTTACAATATCTGAGAAGTAGTTGAGACCATTGTGCAACTCACAATGTCTGAGAAATAATGAAGAGATCATTGTGTAACTCACAATGTCTTGAAGAAATGATGGAGAGATCATTGTGTAACTCACAATGTCTTGAGAAATGATCGAGAGATCATTGTGTAACTCACAATGTCTAAGGAATAAATGAGTTAATTGCTTCATTTACAGTGTGTGGGGATGTAATTGAGACCACTGTAGGATTTACAATGTCTGAGAATGTAATGGAGACCACTGTAGGATTTACAGTGTCTGAGAATGTAATAGAGACCATTGTAGGATTTACAATTTCTGAGAATGTAATGGAGACCACTGTAGGATTTACAATGTTTGAGAATGTAATAGAGACCTCTGTAGGATTTACAGTGTCTGAGAGATGAATGAGACCATTGTATCTCACAATGTCTGGGAAGTAGGAAAGACCATTGTAATCAATTACAGTGTCTTGGATAAAGTTTCGTAATCCTAAAATGCACGAGTAGATGCATGATTGGGAGATTAGGAAAATATGATTGTGCCGTAATGCCTTAGAATAGGCATACGCAGATATGTTGAGTCTATCGTTTAGCTAAAATGATTGAAAATATGTTGAGTGTATATATCAATATACTACTATGTTTGTGTAGCATAAACTACATAGAAGTCACATAATCGTCTGGAGGATGGAAGGCACAGAGAGCGAAGGGCTATAAAATGTTTTGTTTGTAAAAGTGGTTATAGTTTAGGTCTCGATTAGACCCGTTTCTCTATAATTAATGCTCCGATACCAATCTGTAACACCCCAAATTTTGTGATACGAAGCGGAATTCAAACTGGGTGTTACTTCATGGTACAACAGTCATAACAATAGAAAACGAACTCTAATAGAGTCGTTTAAAAAAGGATTTATCATTCAATTTATATAAATATCAGAGTTTACAAAGATGAGGTCCCAATTGGTTCCATTGTTTACAAAATACATTAAATAGGTTTTCGAATGATAATAAAATTTATAGCCTTCTTGAGTATCCGTGCTCTTCCGTGCCAGCTTCCGACATTATGGACCTGAAATACATGCTTAAAACTGTCAACACAAAGGTTGAGTGAATTTCATAGAGTTTGTTTGATGGTTGAACACATTATGTTGTAGTGTGAGTTATAAAGTCACACCAATGGCTTGAAAACAAAACAGTTATTATTAGACTAAGCATCATACAATCAAGGCGTTAACGTGTTCCAAATTTTAATTGGAGAAATTGTTGGTACGAGCCCTAATAGGTAAAATTGCCATTTTTACCTAATGTTACTCAAATATAGTGCGTTTGTTTGCCTTTAACGGGGCCAACACAAACGGGATTTGTCAATCCCAACAGATCTATTCATAATATTCGCGCCCACTCTCACTAGTGATTAATGATTCATGATTTAGGGACTTATGTTTGGCAAATGCGGTAACTTAGTGCTAATAAAACAATCAGATAAGCATACAGTTTGAAAGCAATGTGTTTGGTTTTAAATAAAGCATGTATCCCCCCCCAAGGGTGTGTAAAACAATTAAGTAATAGAAAGTGGGGCTATGAACTCACCTCAAAGTAAATGATAGCAAATGTATAATGAGAATGATGGATATGCCGTGAGAACTTCTACGAGAAACCTAGAAATGAAATTTTGCGACTTAAGTTTGGAATAATGTTTTAAGAAAACATAAACCATCCTATATGTGTTCCTATGTTGATCATGATGTAGTCAATTATCATTTGATGTTTATAGTAAGATCTTTAATATGTTAAAACATATTTAGTTTATAGATATCATACTACCGTTCGGGCCATCATAATTCAGAGGTCATGCAGTAAACGTTCGAGGAGCTAGGACACTTTAAATCGTAAATCCAGCAACTCGTCGATACGTTTTACTCAAATGAAACCCCTCACATGAAGCTCCCTACTATTGTAGCACTTAGTAGATACAACATATGTTTTTAGTGAAGATTGTTTTATAAATAAGTTTATCATGTTTTTACAAGTTCTCGTCTTTTCATAAATATGATCACCTTAGTTAACGGTCTTGGGTAAATAAGCCTTGAGGCTTTAGCCATGGGCTTGCCGTGACTTTGATCTTGACTACCATGGTCTTGAGACTCAGATTTGACCTTTGCCGTAGCCGTGGTCTTGGCTTATAGCCATTAGGCCTCTTGGTTTGCTTTTAGTTGTGACAAAAGTATAGTCGTGAGACTATATATATATATAGGGCAGTTTCAGTTTTTGTTGTTGAAGGAAAACGTCGTTCCGGACAACTTTCGTGTTTTAACTTTTTTATGATTCGGACCAGAAGTACCACTTTCAAAACGATCAGCTGCTTAACAGCTTGTGTTAGGCAGTTTTGGCGTTTTGGTTTTGCTAACTTCTTTTGACTATAACTTTTGACTCGTTTGTCCGTTTTGGGTGATTCAAGTTGCTATGTTTACTTTTTTATCTTTTCTACCATATTATATAAGTTAGAAAGTCCATATGTGGCTGGTTTTAATGGTTTTAAATGTGTAAAATATGACTAGTTTACTAGTTTGTTACTTTTACGATAATATGTGAATTAAAATATGTGATTGAGTATATGTACATCATGAATCAACGTAGTAACAATATATATAGCATGAAATTGTTAAGATTATGAATAAATAAGATGAGATGATGGTGGTTATTAGTTGCTTACAACTTTTGGCTTTCAATTAAGAAAGGAGTAACTTTGTAAAGATAGGACTTTGATTGATCACTTAAGACTTCGGATTGAGCTAGCTTTCTACACCTTGGAACCCATGCAATCTTGAAGAGTTGGTTATGAAGTACTAAGTGACTTGAGTGGATTTAAACTCAAGAAGATCACTTAAACGTGCTATAGATTTGATGTAGTAACTTACTACTTGAAACTTCTTTGCATAAACTTGGAGTTTAAGAACAAATTATGGAAGATATGGTGGTTTTATGCTATGAACGACCCAATTCAGTTTATGAGAGTGTTTAAGATGTATTTCACTTGCTATTTATAGGAGGGTAAGTTTGGTTAACCATATATTGGGTTAAATATTAACCATGGTTAAGTTAGGACACATGTAATGATCTAAATGAAGCATGGTTAGGATTATGCCACCAAAATGATGACTCCTCCCCCTAAGTCGGCCATAAAAAGATAAGTTGACTTAGGTGGATAGTTTTGGTATTATATTGAGTTTAGAGCATGATTTGGTTCCGTTAAATGCCAACCGTAAGTTGTTAAGCCATAAAACGTAAAACTGGGTATCGTAAAAATAAGAAACTTGTAGGAATGATGAAACTCATCATTATACTCCGTCTAAAAATATAAAATGAGTTATAAGTCTTATTGGGTGCAAAAATGCTGACTAAAGCTGGAAATACGGGTCAAAAACGCGTAAAATGCAATTTATCAGAAAAGAACGAGATTTCAGGGAAATGACCGTGAATTTATTTAAAGTAGAATAAAATTAGTCTAAAAGTGATATGAGATGTCAAAATATGGTTTTTGTTATACGTGGGATAACTTAACAGTTATACGTGAAGTTTAAAAGTTACGCGATTTGAGAAAAATTTAGAACGTACAAGGTTAATTTCTTTATGGTCAAGGGAGGAGGGAAATATGTTTGACTTTTCTAAAAAAATGTAATAGTGTCAAAACATCTTAAGTAACACAGTGCAGGAATGGTTAAGTCTGGGTCTAAGTAGATTTGTTTAAAACGTAAGTTTAGTCTCGTACGACGCAGGGTTTATTTGGTAACATTTTTAAAATGAAAACTTTAAAATTCTCAAATTGATTATGAGTGATCTAAAAATTAATCTGATGTGAGGAAAATTATCAGAGTTGATTTTCGTTATGCGCCTGATGTTTAAATGGTGTTCCGACCAAAACGAAACTTTAAAACAATGTTTTCTTAATAACTTTTGCGAAAATGATCTAACGATTGCCAACTCTCAGGATATTACTAAAATAATTTATCTTACGAGAATGTGAAATAAAAATTTTACGAGATGAATAGTGAAAGTGAATATTAAAAGTGAATAGCAATTTCTCGAGATGAATAGTAAAAATTTGAGAATGGATTGAAATCCTGAAAATGCGAATTGTTACAGAAAGCCTAACACACTCTTGATCAACATCATTTACATGTTTCTTATTCATAATCTATGCTATATATGGTCTTCATGATGTGCAAAACCTTTAAAACAAGTTGGAAAAACTTATATGTTAACTTATGTAAGTAAACAAGTAAACTAGTGACTTATGCTATGAAAAACGAACAAACTAGAATAGCCATAACCTTGGATAAATTACCTAATGTTATAGAGGATCTTATAATAAAAACGTAGAAATTTAAATCACCCAAAACGAACACACGAGACAAAAGTTATGATCAAAAGACATTCGCAAAACTGAAAACTATATCTGTCAAAGTTGCCTACTGACCAAATTTCAAAATTTTTCGAGGCCCTTCTGGTCCGATTCATCAAAATGTTAAAACACAAAAGTTGTCTGGAACAATGTTTTACGTCCACCGTGAGGAAACTCGGCCTAAAAACACAAAACAATGGCTATTTTCTGCCTCGAAATGTAAAACCAGTTTTCGGCGTCAAATTTGTTTTTCACTTGTCAAGTAATTAAGAAACCATATTATTTTCAAAACTAAATACTTAATAGACATAATAAACTTTATAAAATAACAATCTTCATTCAAAATAAAGTTTTCTAAGTTTATTCGACCTTCAGAATAGTAACTTTTGTAAAACGACAAGAACTTGTAAAACCATTTAAGTTACTTACACTAAACCAAGGACTATATAACTTTCATTAGAAATTTAAATTTTTCCAAAACTCACTTGCGGATTATGACCAAACTTATTTTACAAACCATGTAACCACTTAACTTATATGTCACATAATCAAACGAGTAAAACATTTGTTTTTCCCTATCGAACACTACAAAAGGAGCTTCATGTGAGGGGTTTCATTTGGGTAAACGTATGAATGAGTTACAAGATTTATGAATTAAAGTTTCTTAGCTCCTTGAACGTTTACTACATGACATCTGAATTATGATGGCCCGAATGGTAGTACGAGATATATAAACTATAAATGTTTCATAAACCATTTCTATAAGACGATATACACAAACTACCATATAAAGCATCATGAACAATATAAATGACATATATAGATTCGTTTATACTTTCGCATCATTATTCTATAAACTAAGACACGAAACCATAATATACGTTGCTCGTAGAGACTTTCACGACTCTACCACCATTTTTACACTACTCATCAATAACTCACGGTGAGTTCATAGCCCACTTTCTATTACTTAATTATTTTACAAACCCTTGGGGGATACATGCTATTTTTAAACTAAACTCATTGCTTTAAAACTGTATCCTATATCTAGATGTTTTATTGGCAGTAAGTAACCAATTGCCATGTTCGAAGTCCCTATATCATAAACCATTAATCACGAGCGAGTGAACGCGAATAATGTGGATAGATCTATCGGGATTGACGAATCCCGTTTATTTGACCAGGTTCGGCAAACAAACGCACTATATTTGAGAACTCTAGGTATAATGGCAAGTTACCTACTAGAGCCAATGTTACTATTATATCAATCTCAATTGATTCACTGTTAATGTTTTGGTTGTCATGAGCTTAGTGCAATAATAACTGTTTTGTTTTCAAACTATGAATGTGAATCTATAGCTGACATTGCGAATATATTGTGTTTAACAATCAAACTAAACCTCTGAATTCACCAACCTTTGTGTTGACTGTTTTAAGCATGTATATCAGGTCCATAATGTACGAGGCTGGCACGGAGGAGCACAGATTCATCAAGAGGGCTATAAATTTTATTATCATTTGAATTTTTTTAACGACCTTTGTAAACCGTGAAACTATTGGGACCTCTTTTTGTAAACTCTGATATTTATTTAATTCGAATGATAAATATTTTAAAACGACTCAACTAGAGTTCGTTTTCTATTGTTATAACTGTTATGCAATGAAGTAACACCCAGTTTGAATTCCACCGCGTTCACAAAATTGGGGGTGTTACAGAGGCTAATAAATTTTCAAATTTTGAAAAGAGTACTCAATCTCTAAATGAGATATTGGGTGTTCAAAAGATCTCTGGTGATAAAACGGGATTAGGTTTTAACTTAAAAGAATCATTAACCAGTGAAACTAAAGAAGTAAAATTTGTTAAACAGTTAGAAAATGCAAAAATACCAGACAAAACCCTTAACTGTAAGAACGGTACCCTTATCAATAAAGGTACCATGGTATCAATAAAGGTATCGTTTGTGTCTGGAGAAAGTTCAACTTCAAAATTTAAACCTAGTGTGAATTCTAGAACTGAATATGTTATGGTAGATTATTGGAAAATTCCAGTAGCCAGTAAAGAAGAAATAAAACAGTTTTACAAACCTTCTTTGAAACCCAGAATTGGATTTGTAAAACATGAACTTAGATTAAAAAAAAGAAAAAAAAAAGAAAACTCCACCGCCTAGAAGAGTAAATACTCCTCAACCTCGGTCTAAAACACCGCAACCTGGAAGTAGCTTTATAGGACAAGGTTATCCAAATAATCATTACGTAACTTCGAATAATTTCCAACAACAAAGTTATGTACCTTGGAGAATTTTTCCACCGTTCCAAAACCCGAATAAAATGTATCAAATATATGAAATGTACAATGCTAACAACTTTGGACCCATGAGATATTGGGGAACAAATGTTTGAATTCTTTGTGTTAAACCAAGTTGGAATGCCTTAAACCTAAAGTGAAGAATTATACTCAAGACGACAACTTAAGGGACAAATGTTGGGATGTTGATATGCAAGAAGAATTAAAACAATTCTTAAATTACAATGTGTGAGTACTAGATTCACCACCCACAAAAGAGACAACCATTGGAACTAAATGGATATATAATAACACTAAAAAATAGTGATCTTCTAAAGAATGCATGCACTAATTAAGGTACGCTCTCTTATAACTTCTACTTATCAATTAATGTTTAGATAATTTAGCGTACAAAGTATATAATATATTAGTTATCTTAGCATAATATTATGTCTATGTACATATATACATGTTTTGAAATTATAAGTGGTTCTTTCATTTACTTGGCATAAATAAATATTAATGATATTTATATTCTCGGAAACATAACTCACATATAAGGAAGAAAGTGAATCCGTGAATATTAATATAGATAAAGATACAATGAATTGCACATAGTATGTAACGGCAAGTAGACTCGATAGTATGTGTAGTATCTACCTATTAAACGGGTAAATGTATCATACGATACAAAAGAGATTGTATATACTTAGAATATTGTTCTAAGAGAGTTAGTATAGAAACTGTTGTCTACACCGACTCTAACTATTTGAGAGAGTATGTGGATTGAGATAGTAGTAAATGTTTAAAATTACTATCTCCATGATCAAAGCAGAAAGAGCCAGTGAGGCATGAAATAAATCACTATGAATGATGCAAGCTCCCAATATCAATCTCGACGTCTTTACGATCATGTAGGACAATACTTCTTCTTAGCCTTTCACGTACAAAACACCTTGATATCTTATAACCCTCTCTTTATACAACGTCTTGAACAAAGTAATTACGTCTGAAGACAACAGCGTCTAAACGTTCACAAAATCGATAATTTAAGTATTTCCTCCAAAATATTTTAAGAATAATCAATTTGATAAATGCAATTGAAAGTCAACTCCTTTTAAAATATTTATTGAGAATAATTCCACTATCCAAAAATTCTTAATAATCAACAACGTCTAATTGAAGATATCGTCAAGAAAACGATTTGTCAGAAGACAACGTCATACTTACTCTAAACCGTTATTGACAACTTGAATATTTCTTTTGAATTATTTAAGCAACTTTAATTCGCCAAAAGCAATTAAAGGTCAATTCATCTCGTAAAATCTCATCGGGAAAACTCACTCATAGATACTCATTGTTCACCAAAGTTTCATACAATTTTAAATGAATTTATCCAACGTTCAGAAAAGGTAGCAACTTTTATGCACTTTTAATTAAGATCGACCAAACTGTGAAATTAGTCAAAAACACAAGTGTTAATACAAATAAGCCGTAAAAACGTTCATTTATATTTTACGATCTTCTAATGTTTTGTCAATAACAAACGTAAAATTATTTTAACGAAACAAATAAAAATACATAAATTGTTTGAGCCAATAGTTTACTAACACACTTACGTTTTCACATAAAACACTAAACAAGTAAAAGTGATTTTTTATGTACAACAACTGGTGTTTACATATTGGGTAAATATATACATAACTAATATGTATTACAATGGGTAATATAAATGGGTAGAAACTTAAGTATTTGACCCATTGACCAAATACATTGAATGTAGTTAGGTATAACCCAAAGTCCATGACCCATACCTATGGAGCATGACCCATAACCCATTGCATGATATCATGCATAAGTCATATATGGATATTATCCATGACCTATGGTTTTAACCCATGACCCATGGACTAGATGCATGCATCTTGTAGATACATTGTATCTATTTGGATACTCATGGTCTAATTTCTAGGACCCATGACCCATAACCCATAACCCATGACCCAAAACCCATGGGCAAAGACGAGCGTCCCACGGATCCCCAGTAATACACTGGACGGATCCCTCAAGTGAGGGATCCGTGGGATCCGTGGAACAGTAGCTATTTTTCTTCTATAAATAGTGAGCCGTTTCTTCATTGCAAACCAACCCTTTCACATATATTTTCTCCTTGAGTTGTAAACTCTCTAACCACAGATCCAAGTGATCTTTGTATGTAGTTTTGTTTTTGTGTGATTCTCTAGGTTCCTCTTAAAGGCGAGATCACCACCTCTTGAAGTCGAGCAAGCTCAAGTCCATGAGTTGCCATACTTCGTCATCATCAAGACTTATGAGGTTCTCTTGTTGATAGTTCTCTCTTTCTCCATAGAAGTGTTGTGTCGAAGACATAAGTGAAAGATGTCTAAAGGGTCAAGACGAAGACATTAGAGAAAGGTGTCGAACGTCCATATTGAAAGCACTAGTGAAGGGTGCTTAGATGTCAAGGCTAAAGGCATTAGTGAAGGGTGCTTAGAAGTCGAGTCAAAGACATTAGTGGAAGGTGCCTAAGGTGTACATTCGATATGGTGTGTTCGATGTACAAGATAAACTAGTATTGGGTCAAAGGATATTGATATCCTTATTGATGTTGTTATAAGGAGTGGATCTTCTTTGGAATAGGTGTTGTGTAGTGTTGGGTAGTAGTTCCTCCATTTTAATGGAACTCGGTATTTAGCCTAGTACCGGATAAAGGGTAGGCAACGTTGTGATAGGTGTGGTTCTACCTTGTGGAAGAACCCGGTGGTTAGCCTAGTACCGGAAAAAGAGTAGGCAACGTTCTGAAGGCTTCTCCGCCACAAGGATTTGGTGTTGTGTAGTGATTACAAACTCTCGAGTAGGTGACTCGGGGAGTGGAGTAGGGCAAGGAAGGTGTCCTTGTAGCCGAATCACTATAAATACTCGTGTTGTGGTTTTGCGCTTCTTACTCTTTTCATTACATATTTATACATCTATATGCTTGTCTATCAACATCCAACACACATCTAAATAGATTGACATAAGTCGATCTAAATATCTTAAAACATAGTTTTAATTGGTAAAACTATTCAACCCCCCCTTCTAGTTTTCCACAACAAGGACGGTACCCTTATTTCCAATGGTACCCTTAATTAATTAAAGGTAATGTGGTACCGTCCCATCCAAAAAATGAGTCTATCAACAAAAATTCATCTAGAAATTTCATAAACACTTTTTTCCTCGTATGCAAGTCGCGACACCATCATCCAAAACCACCCAAATCCATCTCCAAATGATCTCTTGTAGTCAATCCAAGCAAGAATCATTTGTACTTTCATTAATACATTGTGAATTGCAAGTTTTCTTCATTTAATTTTTTTGATTCTTGATTAATTCGTCTAGGTTTTATAATCAAACTGAATTGGGGATTTTCATTCTTGTTATTATTATGAATAATTAAGACTAGAATCCTTTTATATATGACCAATGTGATTATTTTGCACACTAAATTCATGTTTTTAACAACAGTTGATGATTTCCAAAAATCTTCATAAAACCTAATTCGCAATTTCATAAATTATGATTACATGAACATCATGGAAATGTTTTTTTGCATTGTTAATACATTCTAAAAACGTTTTCTCATGCATACATAATGACCTTTTGATTACTATCCGAAGTACATAACCGATATGTACACTTCGACATATTCGATTGAGCAAAACTAAATTTAGGAGTGTTTGGGTAAACTCAAATTGTTTCTATTTTTTTTGTTTTTTATGTCGAGTTTACCACACCTCCACATTGTTTGCATATAGGTACACATTAGGAACACATTTTTCTTGCCAATGAATTTATCATAATGAGATTATATTTATTGAATTATAGGTCTTGATATGACTCAAGAATTTGATTTTGATCATAAGCTTAGTCACACCTACATTCCCAACATTTTACTTGAACTAAACACACCCGAAAAATCATATCGTAGTTTCAATAATCTCGAATCTCGTTATTTCCGTGAAGGAAGATTAACCGATCCATCCCTTCTTAACCAAGAACACATTTATAACCCATTTCATACAATAGGATTCAATTGCCTACTTTCCATTAACGAACAAATTTTTCCTCATTTTATGTTAGAATTATTTCGTCAAGTCGAGCTAGTACTTAACAAGGATCAATATTTCTCACTTTAGTTTTGGATACAAAATCATAAGTTTCTTTTGTCTTTACAACAATTTGCTCAAATCCTTCGACTTTCATATTATGGACAATGTGCTTATACGGAAGATTCGTCTCTTGAATCACTCTTTAATTGATAATAGTCCTTATTTTTCTTACATACCATCCCCACAAGAAATCATTAGAGCCATTTGTATTCCTCAACATACTCACTATCTTAATCCAGACATGATACTTCTTACTGAAGTTCGGCTTGAGTTGGACTCTTGGGTAGTCATTCTGCGAGAAAATGTCCTTAGCCTCATAGGAAATCGTGAGAAACTCCTAGCGTGTTGTGATCACATGATTTATTGTCTTCTTACTCAACAACCTTACAATTTAGCTTATTTCTTTGTAAAGCGAATTTTCTATCTCAAGGGTAACAAAGCTCTAATTGATACCTTATGCGATGTTCCTAACACGTCTTTATCACTACATCATGTACTTCTACGCATATCTCCAAGGTCATCAATACTTAATTGTTGATCGAGTAATGGAACTGAAGCTCGTACGTGGCGCGTTAGGGGTCAAAGGAAACTTCCTTTCTTCGAGCAAGTTTTTCAACCTCTTAGGCAGTGAACCTAATCATTGTAGTGTAGTATTGGGTAAGCCATGGGGGTTGATAGCGTTCTATAGGGGAATAGGAATGCTAGTAAGAAATTTATGATGAGAAGGTGGGGGTTGAGGATGATTTTTTTTTTTAATCTTTTTATTGGTTTTTTAGAAAGCTAAGGTAAATATCTCAGGTCAATTGGTTTGGGGGGTGGTACTTCTACCGATTACTCTACTTATCTAATTATCTAGTTTATCTAATTACTACGGGTAGCTATGTCTATTTGATGTGTGCTCGTATGATGATTAAAAATGTGTTTACCTAGATACTATTACTCCCTAGTTATGTTTTATTGGTTGGTTGAATTATCACACCTTATCTTAACACGTTGAATTCCGGAGGTCGTAGGGTATGCGTGCCCCCTAGTTCTTTGAGGTTATCTCTCGTTTATGACATACGAAGTCGGCAAGCCTAAGCTATTTCATCCATAAGCCACACATTCATAAAGCATACTCAAGCATTAAATACAACGAATGATGCCTAGTTGCACTCCTAAGCCAATTTACAATTAAGATAAGAAATAACCTAACAATAATCAATAATTAGGTTTCATAGATCTAAGCAAACACACAAGAAATTTAGCTAGACATGATAAACAAGCAAGCATATACACAATCAATCGAATTCGGGATAGACATAATGTTACTTTGGATTAAAATACTTATCTCGATGTGTAAAATAGGGTATGGGACCCTAAGATACTGTCCAATTCGGACTACAAACAATTTAGGGTTTTTTCTCCAAAATTCTACCTCTCTAAATGCAGAAAAATCGAATTCTATATATAGACTTACAAATGCGACGGCGTCACCTTTTGCATGGGACGTCGTCAGCTCGCCGTCATTAGGGTTTTGTCTGGGCCAAGTGATCGATGGGATGATGTCACCTTAGAGATGTGACGCCGTCGGTCTTCAATTGGGACGTCGTCTTGATTCTAGATCTGGGCCGTCTGAGTTGAAAACTGTGAGTGACGCCCTCCAATATTAAGGTGTGACGCCGTCAGGTTATGTGACCAAATTTCCACTGAGCAGTCACGTGCATGTTTTGATCAAGTCATCATAGAGGGACGGCGTCGCCCTTTGATTAGGATGCCGCCAGGTACTGTTGATCAGCTTTGAGTAGCTTCGATCTTGACTTTGCCATTTTCTTCATGTATTTGCTCCTTTTCGTCCAAATATGCTTCATTCCAGCATTTTGCTTCCAAGAGACCTAAAAAGTGAAAAGGAACGAAATTAAGGGATATAAAAGTGGTCGATTTAGGGCTTAAATGATCCCCTAAAAGCGTACGTTTTAAATCCTTATCAGGAACCTTTGAATCAATCACAAATTTTGTCTTTCCTTATTTCCGAATCACCATCCAGATACGCACCTTTTGATGAGTTAACAAGTGACGATGAAGAATGAAATGTTCAAGAAATGATGGAAGTAAGCTCAAGTCAATAAATCGATGATCTTGGTAGAGAAGGGATTAATCAAATTAATTAGCACTACCTTATCATGAAGCTTATTTCCTCATAATATTATTATTAGGATGTTAAGTATTGGATTTTCTCATAAATGTCCAAGTAATCATCTAATGACTTATGTCTTGTCTTATTATCTAAAATGCATGCATGCTAGTTTAATCATTTTATATTTTAAATGTAAGTAAACTCTCCTAGTTTTTAGCTAAAATTAGAGGTCCTATGTAAAATATTCTTGTGTGGATTAAGGTTATAAGATTTGCTGCAAATAGTGTCCTAAAAATCACCTTTACCAGCTTAAAAGTTGTCTCTAACCACAATAACTGAAAAAGTGGTCATTTGTCAGTAGACGGTACCAATAATTCCGATGATACCTTTATTTGATTAAAGGTATCGTCCCATAGTTAAGGGTACCATCCATTTTTAGATGAATTGTTTTACTGTTTCTTGATTACCTGCACCAACATTTATCCTTAAATTCCTCCTTTTTGAGTCACAAGGTGGTTAATAGCACATCTTCATTTCAAATTGGATAATTCAATTCACCCTATTTCACTATATAATCTCTTGCTAATTCACCAACTCTTTACACCTCATTTAATCATCTTCATCACATTCACTAGCTACCATGAGTTTACAACAACTCTCATACACTTCATCTTCAACCCACTAATCCAAGAAACCTAGGATTAGTATAGGAAAACCAATGGTCATCATTGATCTTAACAAATTTGATGATGATCTTGATGTGAAAACACCTCCATCAAGTAACTCACCTAGCTTACCTTCACCACCCAATGCATCATCCAAGACACCCTCCACCAAAGACACTTCATCATTATCTTCCATACTAGGATCAAGAGCAAATTCATATCCTTTTAGCCCACCACAACACCTCAATATCATACTCACTCTTTCTCTAATTTTCCCCTTGAATTTTTCTAGTCCCACTTCATCACCACCTTTTTTGTCAACACCACTTATGGGTTACCCCATACAACTTAAACCGGTTGATGTTCATGGTGAAAATTGTCTTTGTTGCATTCATAACCGCAATCTCATCTTTGCATTAAGAGTTGAGATTCATTTTATGTTTTCTTATGTTAAACAACTCTTGACTCCACCTTCCGCTCCACTTACATCCCCACCACCATCAACCAGTGACCTAATCAACTAAGTACTTGGTGACTTAATTTTCAAGAATAAAATTGTATGACTCTTTTGTTTCAAGAAAATCCTAGAAACCTCTCAAGCCTAGTATTTTGCTTTATGTTGTCCCTAGTTTAGTTTATTAATGGTTATGTTTAATGATGAAGTTTATGTATGTTTCAAGTAGTGGTTCTACTATCATATTTGTTCCAAATATGATCTTAATGAATGAATTTTTTTTTTTTTTTTTGAACAAACTTAATGAATGAATTTATTATGTATTATTGGTTGTTTAAATAGTACATATATTTTTCACTTATGGGACTTGCTAGTAGTTAGATATTTACACTAGTACTCTAATTCGGTTTTGTAGCTCGTCACTATAGCTCGATTCCTTGGTGCCCTGAACAAAGGGGAGCACACATCAAGGGGGAACATTTGCCATGTTTACCACTATGTGTATATTTTTGATTCGACACAAAGGGGGAGAAGTGGTAAAACTCATCGAGTAGACTAAAAATTTATCAAATTAAAAGCTTACATACAATGAGTTTATGTTTTGTCATCATCAAAAGGGGGAGATTGTTGATACGAGTTGATCAGGTCTTAAATTTATAAAGTCTCGTCTACCTATTTGGATCCACACCAATACTCACGGGTAATGTACCCAATCGAATGTAGTGAGGAAATGGTAAATCTGAGGTCATTCCTAAGAGCTATAAGGTGGTCTATCAAATTGAGTCTTAATCAATTCAACTTGGTTGTCACGATTAAACTGAAGAAATAAACTAAATACTTAAATGAAATGGTCGTGTAAACTAATCAAGAGGAGAAAATGGGTTAACCTAGTTAATCCGTAACCAATGCTATGTTCATATTCCTAGTGCAATGTCTAATTACCATTTCTGTTCGTGATCATATTTCGGTAGTCTAGTTTATTGTTATGTACTAGCCTACATTTCCTAGTCTCAATATGACAGTTATCACACCAATTAACTAGTCCCTAGTCATTAAGCATCAACTATCTATGCGATTTATACATATACTAATATTCATTCTTATTAGCATTAGGCATCCTAATTGTATCATTTAGGAAAATAGCTTACACTATTTTAAATGCTTATAATAACTTAGGTGGTGATTTGATCGATACCTATACAACAAAGGGGTCGTGAATCCCTTGATTAACTCGATTTCCCAAGAAAAATTGATCTATTCACCTAGTGATCATGTACTAAATACGTCTAAGCATTACCACAACGCAAGGATTTTATAATAAACACATAGATATCCAACATATACGATAAATAAATGATGAAAAAATGAACATAACAAACGATTAATTCATAACTAGGATAACACCAAAGATGTTTAGCCGAACATGTTGTAAAGTACAACACAATCTATGATTAAAACTTAAAAAGTAGTAAACATAGTGTTTGATACGATTAAAACTTAAAGGTGAGATACTGAAGAGAACCTGTAAGACTCTGATATAAAGTAGGATCAGAGACCGGATCACCACCATCTCCTAGTTTAGACTCAGTCTCAACAGGAGTCTGACTGGGATTAGAATTAACCATATGTGCTCTCTCCAAAATCTCAATAGCATATTTCTTCTAGGATAAAAACAACCCTGAAGAATCACATGTAACAGAGATACCTAGAAAATAATTAAGTGGACCCAGATCTGTCATAGCAAACTTCTGATGTAAGGATCTAATAATTCGCTGCAACAAAATCTCAGTAGAAGCCGTGAGAACAATATCATCAACATATAATAACAAGTAAGCAATATATGTCCCATTTCTGTATATAAGTAATGTCGAGTCACAACAACTATGAGAAATCCCAACCCGAATGATATAAGATGCAAATCACTGAAACCAAGCTCTAGGGGCCTGCTTGAGCCCATACAGAGACCGCTGCAATAAACATACATAATCAAGATGCACAGAGTCCCCAAACCACCAGAAGTTGATGCATATAAACTATCGCAGATAGATCACCATGTAATAAAGCATTCTTGACATCAGTCTGATGAATCGGCCAATGTCGAGAAGTAGCAAATCTCATAAAGTCTGAATAGTACCCGGTTTAACCACTGGACTAAAGGTCTCATCCACATCAACCCCCTCTAATTGATTACTACCATTCGCCACAAGACGAGCCTTGTAGCGACTAAGAGTGCCATCAGTTAAATACTTGTGGTGAAAAAGCCACATATAGTGAATAATGTTGGTGTTCGTGGGTCGGGGCACAAGGGTCCAAGTTCCGTTCTTAATAAGTACAATGTATTCATCATGCATAGGTTTTGCCACTTTGGATCATTAAACGCATCACGATAAGATTTTTGTAATGGTGAAACCGAAGACACATGCATGTTGAGACGCTTCATAGGACGATAAGTCCTGACACGATATCGTGTGACCATGGGATGATTCGAGACAGGGTTTGGATTGTGAGGAGGATCTGGGAAAATCTGTTGGTTCGCGGGTGGTGATGGATTTGGTGTATGTTTTTGGGCGACGGGTGGTGATGGGGATGGTGATGAGTCATGCGCTGCATCATGTTGGACCATATTGGGACTGGTGGGAATTGGTCTTGTTGGCTCGTTTGTGGGTTGAGGCATAGTGGGTTGCACAACGGGGGAAGATGGAATGAATGGAGGATTTATATTGGGTGAGTCACCCAAGAAATTATAGTTGGTTATCGATGTTGGTTTAGAAGTGCCATATGGAAAAACAGTTTCATTAAAGGTTACATGGCGAGAAATGATGAATTTATTGGTGTTTAATTCGAGACAACGATACCCACGATGATTTGAAGCTTGACCCGAATAGATGGAGGGTGTGGCGCGTGGTTCAAGTTTGTGATTAGGATATAAGTGGACGTAACATAAGCAGCCAAATGTGCATATAAGTGATAACATCAAATAGTCCTGAATATTAAGTGTCAATTTCCCCCGATAATGCTCGTTATTTATATCATTTATATGGATTTATGCTTGTTTTCCATTGTTTTCCACTTTCAGGTAAATTACGAGCATTGGAGCTAAAGAGACGCGGAAATGGAAACATTACTATAGATTTATCACAATATGCCTATTTAGAAGAAGTTACGGCGTAACTCCTCTCTCACATTACGCCGTAACTATTGCGACCCTGAATACCAACTTATCAAGAGGTTACGTAACTTTTCCCAGGTTAAACGCGTAACTACATTAGGTCAAATGAGGATCCACGCCGCGATACTTATGCGTAACACTTGCATCACTTATGACGTAACCGTGTTTATTGAAGACTACGGCGTAACCACTTATTAGGTTACACCATAACTAGCAGATCTAGTGTATTTACGACGGAATAGAAGGTTACGGCGTAACTTCTATATTCGTTACGCTGTAACCCAGACCTGGCCTATAAATACCCCACGAATTCCAGGATTTCTAATCATCCCATTCCACACACAACTCTCTGAGAACGTGGGAAAAAGCTCAAGGCGGTCTAGGGAGCATACAGAGTTTCCAAGGAGAGTCACTCCATTACGACAAGCTTTAGCGTTTTATATTTCTTTTACTTTCAATTCATGTATTTCGTACCTTTGAATATTGAATTGATTTGCATGATTAATATGAGCGGCTAAGCACCCTTTGGTGCTAGCCTAGTTATGATTCCTTAATTTTTTTTTGCGTTTACCTTTACTTCCGTACAATTATTTCTAAGTGTATGCATGCATAGTTCTTTGGTAGTCACCCTTGGTTCGGTAGTTTTGAATGGCGGTAGAGGCTAATTGCCTAGGAGATATGACCAACTGACCCTAGGTGAGCGGACTGAGACGGGAAGCGTAAGATATGACCAACTGACGACCCTTTCTACTTATGCGATTTGACCAACTGATCACCTATCGTTTGGATGAACTTAAGAACTGGGGTGTAGTGTCTAAGTTCCTAACGGCCGAGCACTCACTATTTTGAATCTAGCATGTAGCGGTACTTAATGACTTGGCTTAGGGGACCGGGAACAACAGGACTTATGACGTTCGATTTCTCCCTGGTGGCATCTTTGCTGATAGGTTAGGCGAATTGACCAAATGTTGTCCTCTCGAATTTGACCCCACCTGAAGTAATTGGAAGTAGGTAGGCGTAGACATAACTAGCTAGGAGGATTGACTAGGTTAGCACCACTATTCCTCTATTGATTTCAGTACCCATTTATCTGCCTTTATTCTGCATTAGTAGTTTAATTAATTAATTCCCTATCGAAACCATTCTTATTCTGTGACACTAGACTTAGTAATAATCCAACACACATAGCTCTTGGGACAACCTCGGCTTTACCATTTACTACACTACACGTGACCGGGTACACTGCCCGTTAGTGCATTAGGGTAGACCATAGGTATAGCGAGACACTAAATATTAAGACACGTCAAGAAAACCCGCATCAAGTTTTGGCGCCATTTGCCGGGAGCTATTTTAGGATTTTATATTAAGTCTGTTTTTAATTTTCTTTTCGATAATGTCGATACAAGACTCGCAGCTCGAGGCCTTTTCTGCCATTCCATCGATGACCCGAGAAGCAATTTCGTAGAAAGAAAATCTATTCTCCGGTTCCTATTCACAACATTTGCTCATTCTATGAATCGTAATCACGACGCGAGAACCGAAGTCATCAATGAAAATAATATCGATGACTTAACCATGGAGCAGATAGAGCTTAACCAAACGAGAACGCTTAACGCTTCACTCAAGACTCTCACACTGAAAAATACTCTATTCCATATCATATTATACGAGAGTTGCATGAACTTGAGTTTTCTGGAAACGAAGATGAGGACGCCGAATCACGTAGAAAAAGTTCTCCACTTGTCTTCTCTTTTCAACATCGAGAGGTACTCGAGTTATTCGATCCACTGCAAAGATTTTTCCTATGACTCTTTATGGGACAATGAAAATATGGTATAACAAACTCCCTCAATTATAAAGGAGGAGGGTAAACTTAGAAAAGAATTAGGTCCTACAATTTTCCCCTTCAAAATGGCCAAGCTTCTTGGGAAAATTTATCAATTCGTTAAGATTGGGGAAGAAACGCTTTACCAAGCATGGGAAAGATTCAACGAGCTTCTATATCGATGTCCTTCACATGATTTAAACAAACGCCGATCAGATACGTCTTTTATCGTAGGATTAATGCACAAACACGAGAGCTTCTCGATTCACCAAGACCAATTCCTAGAATGACTCCTGATCAAGCCCCGGAATGTATTCGAATTTTTGAGCATTTCTACAAATGGCACATGGATACAGGGTACGGACCTAGAGACAATTTTGATCACAAGGTAATGAAAACAATAACTAAGCAAGAATACAATTACGGGAGATCTTCGAAAAACGTAAGATTGAAAGAGAAGTTGAAGCATGCAAAGTTGAAAAGGTTAAGAGCGTGTTTGGAGCCAAAACCGGGGGCGATCTTGAAAGAAAAATTCTCGCCACATCAAATCAAGAGAACGAGATGATAGGATTGAAAAAGTAATGAAGACATTCATGGATAATACAATCTATTCTCTCAAAATGCATGATGATCGGATTAAAAGATTGGAAAAGAGTGTTAGTTCATGTTCGAAGCTATCTCTCGATTATTTAGCGACCAAGGAGGAGGAAGTTGTCCACATTGTAGAAACTATCCTCGAAGAACCTTTGACCTCTTCGAAAAAGTTAAGCGGCGAATCAGCATGGAGAAACAATTACTCGACCAAACTTTGTGGTAAACCCTCCTACCAATGATTACGATATTACGCAGAATTAAGTTATGATAAGACTATTCGTCTCAACGAAAGATGCTCAGCAGTTTTGAGGAACGAGCTATCGCAAAAGGAAAAAGATCCAAGATGCTTTACTCTCCCTTGCTATATCGGGAGTCTAGAAATGTAATACCCCAGTCTTGGAGCTAGTATCGGATAATGCCTCATTCATGCTTTTGCATATGGGAATTGGTAATTTAAAGCGGCTAAGATGAAAATTGAAATGGCGATCGATCTATGCAATCGCCATTAGAATTTTTGAAAATGTGTTGGTGAAGATTAATAAATTTTTCCAGAGATTTTGTGATTCTTGACATTCAGAAGACAAGATACCGGTCATTTTAGGAAGACCTATGCTTGCCACGGCTCACACTAAGGTAGATGTCTTTGCCGGAAAGTTGACTCTTGAAGCTAATGGAGAAATTGCCGCCTTCGGACCTAATGAACATTTGTCTACCCCGGAGAAGGTATGTGCAATTGACCCTCAGAGGTAATTTTGGTGAAGCTTTAGAAAATTTCTTAGCGACCCCCCGGATCCTGGAGAGGTTGACTCGGGGAAAGATTTTGATGTTTTCGGGAATTTTGAAGAAGAAGATAATTTGGGATTAAGTGTGGAGGACCTCTCAAGTGATGTTGAGATGACCCATTGGCAAGATAACTCTGTTAAGACTTTTTCACAACCAATTCAACCTAAATTTCATGAGGTAGGAACCGCATTCATCACTGAAACCCCTACTATCTTAAGATCTCATGTAAAATCGGGTTCATCGACTTCCACCCATTTTTATTGACACGGCGCCCCTACCAATATCATGTCAAGAGAATGCTACAACCAAGTTATGAAAAAGGAATTAGAATACAAGGGAAATAACTTTATGGGGTTTGCAACTAACATCCATGTCTTTGTTGGGACCCATTCGTTCTTGGTGGACTTTATGGTTCTAGACGACGTAAGTGAATTTGTGGAGGATGGACTTACGAGAGTAATTTTAGGAAGGCCTTTTCAGGAAATGTCAGGTTTAGATAAAAATGAAAAAGAAGGATTAGTATGGTTGAAGATTAACGATGATAAGACGATCTTCAAAATGCCGAGGACGATCAAGAACTTTAGAAACTGGACCAAGAGGTAGTTAAGCCAAGCTCAACCTTTACTCGATATCAGTGAGGAAGACAAAGAAAAAGGCGTTGATCATCCCACGAGAAAATCAAAAGTTTCTACTCAGCATTTAGAATTGGGAAATGACTACATAAGGGATGAGAATTTGGTAAGTTGGATCCAGCGTGGAGACTGCCATGTCCACGAAATGACCAACAAGCACGGTAGCCCGCGGCTCTGAGTCTAACTTATAAGACTCGTAAAAAGAAAAGTGCTCTTTCGGGAGACAACCCGAATTATCCCTTTCTTTTGTTTTATTTCTTTTCTGTTGGGTTTTGTGTTTTCTAACCATTGTTGCAGGAAACGAGGAACGAATTGCTGCTACAGCTGTCGATTCAACGAGTTACTGGCAGTAACTCATCTTGGTGATTACACCGTAACCAACATTTTAGCGGCCAAATCTTGACGCATTACCAATTACGGCGAATTCCATCTGGTTACGCCGTAACTACGCTTTACAGACTCATACCGGTTTTGCCATTTACGTAACTCCCTCATAGGAGTTACGACGTAACTTTCTCCTCGTTAATTCTTTCATTTTAAAACGCAGTAACCTTGTATTAGTTTGTAAATGAACTTTGTGGGTGTGTTCCCTCTAAACCCTCACGAGACTTCACTCGTCCACTTGGGACACCAAGTGGTTTAAAAGGCTTGTTGCATACGCTAAATGTAACTGTGATTCCTACGAAAGTGAGTTAGGTTGTTTTTCATTTTTATTTTTTCTTTTTAGAATTATGCTTGTCGGTATTGTGATTTCAGGGATTGAAGTTTGTTCATGATGCTTAAACGAAGGCACTGTTCTTTTTCGTGGGCCTTCTTCTTTTGGAGCAAATTTCAAGGAAGTTCTCGCTCTAATTCTACCTTTCTCTTCACCTTTATTTTAATGCCTAGTACAAAAGGGACTTTGTACAATTCAAGTGGGGGGACGGGAATAGAATTATCTCTTGAACTTTATTTCGCCCTCATTTTTCTAGTTTATTTTGAAAAATTTTGCCATTTTTAAAAATTTGACATGTTTTTCCGAACCTAACTAGATTAGACCTTAGCCGAGCACATACAACCCTTAACATTACATGGTGAGATTAGCCTTATCCGTTTCCAATATTTTACCCCAAATCCACCAAATTATGAGTGTGCCGGTAGCTTGTAAACTTTAGAACTTGGCCTTTGCATCAATTCGAGACCATAGACAAGGTATGTCGAGTTAGCTCGATGTATTTGGACTTTTCAGTTTTAGAAGGAAATATTATAGGATTATCACCCAAACAACCTACCATTGTGAGTCTATCGATTAGTCACCTCGACTTTTCGACCCCCATGTGAAACCCTTTTGTTGCACTCACCTTTAGTGCAAGATACCCTTAGATACACCCTTCTGAGCCATTTCTTTCATTTTGTCAACCTAATATATTATTTCGTTACACCTATACACCTTAGCCTACCCTGTAGTCTTTACTTGTGATTGGGAAGTCATCATTTTCCTAAGTTCAAGGTTCGAGTGGAAAGGTTTGGAAATCACGCTTTCATCGATAACATTTATGAAGATCATTGAAGACCCCCCGAATTCCCATTGTTCATCTTAAGTGGGGGGATGTTATGATTCAAAAAAAATGATTCGAAAAAAGGAAAAAAAATTGAGTTATGATATTGTAAAGTGCGATGTTATAAGCACTATAGTTTGAGCTTTATTGATTAGTATCGAGGAGGCCATCTCGGTCACATTTGAAGATTGGAGTTGGTAGTTTTGCCAACAGAAGAAGAAAAGGTGGTGTGCCCATCACGACGTCCTCTAATGACACATCTACCTTGCATTTCATGATCCGGTTTCCAGACTTCTAAACTTGAACTTTGGGCGGACTGTAAGTGGTGATGACTTGGTTATAGATTTAGACTACCTGTTTGTTTTTCATTTTACACCAATTATATATCTCATGTCTTATCCTACCCTTTAGTCATGAAGTATGTCTAGGTGATGCAGCGAGCAATCTTTGGTGTCTTGGCCATGGATTTGGTCATGTATCATTGATTTTTGTCCACTTCATCGTGACATGTTAGTAATGACGAGTCACCCCTTAACCTTTGTCGTGTCTACCCATATTGCCTTCGAGAATTGTTTAGCCCTTAACTCTAGTGGTGGATATTTGTGTAACCGCCAAGCTTATGATAGAATACATGTATCATGCGATTGAGTGATCCCCGAAATTGACACTTAGAATAGTTGAGAGATTTGAGTGTTTGTTCCCTTTCGTGAGGTGTTCGGCTTTGTTTTATTCTAGCATAAGGGATTTGTAAACTCATATTTTCCGGGTTTTGGGAGATATCTTTTTAGGAATCTATCTAATAAGGTCTACTTGAGGGCAAGTAGAGTTCAAGTGGGGGATATTTGATAACATCAAATAGTCCTAATATTAAGTGTCAATTTGATAATGCCGTTATTTATATCATTTACATGGATATACTTTGTTTCCATTGTTTTCCACTTCTCGTGTAAATTATGAGCATTGAGCTAAAGAGATGAAATGGAAACATTACTAATGATTTATCACAGTATGCCTATTTTGAAGAAGTTACGGCGTAACTCCTCTCTCACATTACCGTAACTATTAAGTGACTCGAATACCAACTTATCAAGAGGTTACGGCGTAACTCTTCCCATAGGTTACGACGTAACTACATTAGGTCAAATGAGGATCCACACCGCGATACTTCACCGTAACTCACGATCACTTACGATGTAACCGTATTTATGAAGACTCGGGCGTAACCACTTATTAGGTTACGCCGTAACTAGCATATCTAGTGCATTTACGACGGAATAGAAGTTGCGTGTAAATCCTATATTGGTTACGCCATAACCTGCACTGCCTATAAATACCCCATTCCATTCCAGATTTCTAATCAACATTCCACACACAACTCGAGAACGTGGGAAAAAGCTCAAGGCGGTCTAGGGAGCATACTGAGTCTGTTTCCAAGGAGAAGTCACTCAATTATGATAAGCTTTAGCGTTTTATATTTCTTTTACTTTCAATTCATGTATTTCGTACCTTTGAATATTGAAATGATTTGCATGATTAATATGATCGGTTAAGCACCCTTTGGTGCTAGCCTAGTTATGATTCCTTAATTGTTTTGTTGCGTTTACTTTACGTAATTATTGTGTAAAATGCATAGTTCTTGGTAGTCACCCTGGTTCTGAGTTTTGAATGGCGGTAGAGGCCAATTTAGGAGATATGACCAATCGCCCTAGTGAGCCGGATCGAGACGGGAAGGGTAAAATATGACCAACTGACGACCCTTTCTACTTGTGCGATTTGACCAACCGATCACCTATCGCTTGGATGAACTTAAAACCGGGGTGTAGTGTCTATGTTCCTAACGGCTCACTCACTATTTTGAATCTAGTACAGCCGCGATTTAATGACTTGGCTTAGAGGACCGGAACAAGTGACTTATGACGGGTACTGATTTCTCCCTGGTGGGTGGTTTCGTGATAGGTTAGCGAATTGACCAAATGCTGTCCTCTCAATTTGACCCCA
>OU343218.1:14055822-14136089 GCA_910596185.1 Chrysanthemum makinoi
TAGTCAACGGGCTCGTGGATTGGGCTAAGCTAATTGGGCATTAGTTAAGATAAGCTAGCATTGTATAAGTTCATGTAACCCAATCCATGTCCAAGCCCATATACGGCCCATGGCCAAGCCTTAGGTCATCCTTTATCTTGTACTATAAATACCCCTCAAAGTCTCATTTGAGGGGTGTGCTTGAGTGTGTGTATGTGTGTTTTCCTTTGAAGCAATATAACATCTTATTGTTTTCTTTCGTCTCTCTATCTCTCTAAACATACATACGAATTCATATTCAAGTCACCAAGTTCTTCATCTTTTCCTTTCCTATTATTTACGCATAAAGTGTTGGTTTAACGTGGTATACTTGTGTTCGTTAAGTGGGTATTTGTGATAAGGTTGATATATCTTTGGTCCTAACATGTTTTGATGATAACCCTTGGTGTGTTAGAAGAATCCGTTGGTGTGACGAAAGTGACCGGTTTTGAATAATTAAAAGGTTTGTTGTAAACAACAGTTTTTAATTTTGATCGACTCTCGTCTTCTGCATCTAATTCCTCTTGACGATGGTATTCAACAACACTCATAACTGTATCATTAATTTTATATTCTGCACTGGAAACTTCAGGATTTGGTTTGAATGTTTTTAGTGAAAGCTTTGGTTTGTAATCAGCTAGATTTGGTCCATATCCTTTTGGATTAGGTTTTAAAGTAAACTTTTCAATAGCTGTTACTGATTCACCATGTTTGTAAACAACAATTTTAAACTCTTTAAGTTTGTTTTGCAAGCCGATAATTTCTTCAAGAAGGTCATCTACTCGATTCGTTGAATGCTTTTTGTATGCAGAGAACTGTTTTTGACAAGTTAATAACTTAGCCTTAGCTTTTTGATTTTCTAAGGTAAGAGCGTTAATTTGCTTTTTATGTTCATGTTTCAGTTGTTCTATTTCAGACAACAAAGCATTCTTCGAAGCGGCTAGATCACGCACTGTCTCTCTAAATATTTTTCGTTTTGATGAGATTTAGCAAAAGCGGCCTTAAAACCTTTTTCACTTGATTTTCTGAGTTTTGAAAAAGTTGAGTTGCATTTGTAAGCATTCAAAATCCTTTGTTAACAGTGCTTTTTTTTCTTTTTAATTCCTTATTTAATGCATAACATTCCTCCATTTTGATTTGATGGTCTTGAATTAACGAACAAAATCTGGATGAGGCAAACAGTTCGGCTTTGTTCAACGCCGTGAGTCACACAACATGATCATTATTTAGATCCTCAAGTACAACAACGGAGTCATTTTGATTATCAAAGGAAACCATAAGGTCATCTTGATCGTCAAATGTAACTACAGGGTTTATTTGAAAATCGTCAGAATGAGATGTAGATGACTCATTTTGAACAGTCTGAGCCGTGCCGGATTCAGATATTGGCGAGAGATTTAGTTTCAGATATGAGATGGTTTGTGTTCGGGTACCTGAGACAAGCCATCAGTGTCATACACAGGGCCTGTTTCACTCATGTGTAACACATGCATATTAGCCATCAACATAACAGCTGCATTGGCCTGCAAGTCCTCCATATCATCATCTGATTCTGCATCTCCATAAAGCTCATTCTGTTCTTTTTGTTTGTGAGAGATCCACCAGCTTCAACCTAAGAGCCAAAGAAGAGAGCCTCTTTGAATAAGCACTGCCCCTAGTCCTTGGCTTTGGGCATGCATTAGCCAGATGTCCCTTCTCATTGCAGTTGTAGCATCGAATACCATTTAACCCATTCTGAGCATTTCCCTGTTCCACCACTTTAGCTCTGTTGTTATTCCTACCCATAGCATTAAACCCTTGACCACTTCCCATTTGACGACCATAACCACGATTCTGAACTTCAACTCGTCCATTGTTCACAACAGCCTGATTTCGTGTATTGGATGAGGATCGAATACGATTGTTGGATTTGTTGGTATAGCGACTAAAAGCATTAGCAATCATAACAAATCCCTGTTGCAATGCTTCGAACAGATCGGATTCCTCATTAGTTTGACTATGAAGTGCTTGATCATTGTTGTTGTTGTTGTAAGGAACCAATTGATTTTGTTGAGGTTGCTGTGATTAATCGTTTGGTGTGACTGAGGCAGTTGGTTGAGTTGCTTGTTGAGGAGGATAACTTTGTTGAGCATATAAGGCAAGTTGTTGATTTTTCCGGATTTGTAGGTGGAGCAATTTGAGCACGGAGAATCCTTTCCCGATCAACTTCCTTTTCATGAGGCTTCAAGTAATCGTATAACAATCCATATGTAGAATGATGCATATTCTTCGCTTGACGGAGAAAAATGACATACTTCTCCCATTCAGGACCAAGACTACTTAGGAACTTAGTATTTACTGTAATTCTTGGCATGATGATGTTATGTTTATCCAAATCATTGATGATGTCTGAAAATCGATGATGATAGGACTCTAGTGTCTCTCCAGGTTCAATCATGAAGTGTTCATAAGCCAAGTAAATTTTGGATTCCAAATCCTCCTGATTGAGTACAGATCCTTCCATATGAAGATGAATATGGTCCCACATTTCCTTTGCAGTCTTTTGAGCATCAACACTTCAAAGAATTGGGTTAGGTAATCCTAAAAGGATATATTGCATTGCAAGTTCATCAGCTTCATAGTGTAGAAGTTCTTGAGGATTCAATTCTGCAACAGTAGCAATGTTTGTTTATTCATCTCTTGGTGGAATGGCATAAGGATCTCCGGGTACAATGACAGTAGGCATCTCAAATGGACCTTCCAAGATAACCTTCTTTAAGAACTTCACATGTGGCTTCTTCAGATCACAAAACCTAAAGAACCTTATCACCCATTGATCGTAGTTTCCTGGAGTGAGCATTGGAGGTCTATCAAGTGATCCAGCCTCATGAATTGATTGTTGGCTGCTTAAAGCTTCACACATCTTTGTAAACCAAGTGGGTTCCTTCATAGTGTTCCTTTATGGATGTTGATTGAAGTCATTTGTGTAGGGTTGAACTTGAAGACTTGGCGGTGTTTGAACCATTTGTGGTGGAGGAATTGCTCCAAGTTGTGGAGTATGTTGTTGATTAAATTGTTGTTGATAAATTGCTTGTTGTTGATTCCATTGTTGATGTTGTTGACTTAGTTGTTGTTGTCGTTGAGGATAAGTGTAAGGGAAATAGTTAGAGTATGGTGGTTGTGACATTTTGAAAACTTGTGTTGGTAAAAATGGATCTTTGTAGTCGAATGAACCTTTGTTGATGAAGTGTCCTTAGGCGTAGAAATCACAATTATCCAAGTAGCACTTATGCGTAAAAACACCAAAGTTACGCGTAACAATAAGGAGTTACGCGTAGATTTAGCTTACGCGTAAGTATGAAAAAGACTCTAAAGTTATGCGTAGACAAAAGTTAGGCGTAGGATTATCTTATGCGTAAGACTAGGCTTAGGCGTAAGATGAATCTTATGCGTAGGATTTCTACGCGTAAGCTTATGCTTATGCGTAATTTTAGGGTTTTATCCCAAGTGATCTTTTACACTATCACAGTGCAAAAGATATCCAAAGTCGACGTATTTTCAGACTTATCCAAGTAAGAAAACACGGAGTAAACCACGAAAATGAAGATCAAACCAAGGAAATACTTACGCGTAGTTTTAGGGTTTTACTACGCTTAGGTTTACTCGTAAAATTGATATTGTTCAAAAATATGTTTCTAAACCAGTTTTTGTGTGATGAAATAGCTTCAATAACACCAAAAGACACAAAAGTGTGAAACTTGATTAACCAAAACTCTTAAAACAGTTACGCGTAGAACTACACCCACGAATAAAAACTAGCTCAAAAACAATGATCCACGCATAAAGTTTGAAACTTTTTGCTAAAAACAAGTATTTTAACACCTTAAAACGTTGAAAGTACAAGAATCTTGGATTAAAAAGTGTAAAAAACAAGTTTTTAAGCGAACCAAAGAATACGTTGTGTTTACGCGTAAGACCAAAACCAAAAACTTCAAAAACAAAAGTGTGCACCCAACTATTTGGCGATTGATACCACTGTTAGGTCACTAGTTTTACAACACAAGCTTACAAGAAAGATAGAGAGGTGATTAAACAAGTATCCAAACACACACACATGATATAGAGAAAACATTTATGCGTAGGTGAGAATGAAAGGAAATAACTTGAACAACCAACCTTCAAATGAAGGTTTACATAAGGTATTTATAGGAGGAAATCTAGGGCAACACTCCTAGTTTCCATCCTTTCTTTAATGGACTTGGGCCTAAGCTCATGGGCCTTCTACATAAGCTTAAGGCTAATAACAAACATAAAGGCCATAATAAGCTACCTATTACATAATAATGACTAACACTTGAAATATAGTTTAGGAGTGATTCCAACAACACAACTCACAGATTATGGCTTTACTTTCGATAAAATACCTATGTATTGTGACTCGAAAAGTGCCATAGCCATATCATGCAATCATGTTCATCACTCAAAGACTAAGCATATCAGAGTCCGCTATCACTTCATCAAAGAGTACGTCGAAAATGGTACTGTTGAATTATTCTTCGTGAAGACAGATTACCAACTCGCCGATCTATTCACTAAAGCCCTTCCAAAAGAAAGGTTTAATGATTTGGTTTGACGAATTGGAATGCGAAACCTAACCCCTGAGGAGTTAGAACGTCTTCTCGAATCTTCTTGAAATTGATTTTTTTTCAAAAAGCTTCGCTGTAAATATTTTTGAAAAACAAAATACAAAATTTGAAAAACCAACAAAAGCAAAATATAAAAATATAAAACTTTTAAAAAATACAAAAACAATATAAAATCAAAAATCCAAAAATATTCTTCTACGACATGTCTCTTGTATAATCGATATTCTGTACGTTTCTAGAAATGTCATTCAACAATGATACGGACATGTACAGATGCTTGAGCGAGAGTTCTTTAATGTTTTCCAAAACATGTCGTTTCTCAAAAATTTCTTCAAAAAATGGCTTTCGTATACTTCAGTACGAAACCCGGACAAAAATGATGACTTTTGATTATTTCAGATCAAAACTCGTGTTTTTTTAAAGAAAAATCAAATGTACGCTTCAGTGCACTACATTTCAAAATGGTGAGAAATCATCATCATCTTGAGCACCTTTTTCAAGATTGTTCAAAAAGATTTTCAAAATCTTTCAAAATATTTTGTGCTCAAGATAACTTCCTCTAAAACCCTTTAATTGATTATGCTTTATTAAAGGGGGAGTATAAAACCAAAGTGTTCCAAATTCATGCTTAAATCAAATCCGTTTGTCTCCCCAAAAGATTTTATAAATGATGTTTAATCCGTTGATATAAAAAATATCACGATTATGCTATTTTTGAGGAGGAGGAGACGTGATTAAAATGTGATCAAAAAGTTTAATGATCGGTGTTTGAATCTCAAAATGAGCTCGACTCTGTCGGAACCAATGAATTAACGGGAATCAAAGTCAGTAAATGTACCATCTCGAGAAACTTTCTATGGACTTGACCAGGATGGCTAATAATTTCAAGCTAGTTCTCTAGTGATGTAAACGTCTCTCGAATCGGTCTAGTTCATTTAAAGTCGATCAATTCAAAAAGTGCGAACTCTACCCTCTATGTGCAGATTTCTGTCAAAACCTTTAAGCACATGTGAAGGGGGAGTGTTTCTGAAAATATAAAACTCTCAGAGTGTTCCAAACATGTTTTCAATCATAAACACTTTGAGAGATTTTTCAAGAAAATGATTTTATGGCAACATAGGATAGTCATGGAGTTATAAGGTGACTAAGGATAGGGAAATCCGTCCTATGATCCGCCAGAGCCGGAGGGATCTACCCAAGGACATCACAAATAGATAGTATTAGAAGTCCTTAGGAATGATTGAAAAAGAAAGGGTGAAAAGAAATAGCCCTCCATAATCAACCTTAGGGCAGAAACCGGGTTCAATTCATCTGCTACTGGTTGTCACTAGATGACACTGGTATTGAAGACAAAGACGTCATGGACCCAGTGACGCACTGCACTAAACCTTCTAGCCACTCAATTCCTCTTAAAAGGATTTGTTTCATTCTCACTGGGAACCCTACATAAACTATCGGCTTTCTCTTAGAGATCGTTGGTATTGAAGAAGGAGACCCTCTCCCTAGTCTCCGCTTAGGAAAACCAAAACGCACTAATCGAGTCTAGAGCCACGAGATTCATCAAAAGATCTCATAGGAACACTTGACATGACATCGCTTGTTGTTCATCAATAAGGACACAAGTGATATATTCTAGAGTCCTACTCAGGTCTTAGAAATCTGCCAGAACATTTATGAGAAGTTTCACATCTGTGATCTTCAATGATTGAATGGAAACTCCTGCCAGGGTCAACATCAAGCAGCCCTGACAGCAGGTCACTTCGGTAACTCCCCGTGGATTACGCTTAGTATGTCTCAAACGGTCTATAGTCGTGGGGTGATGCTTCGGTGTACCTCAGCGACTCATCTGAACTGTAGGTATACTTCGGTATATCGCGTTATCTCACTTGTGGGACTCCAGTTCAGGAACGGCCTTTGTAAGAACTAGAGACGTGTTTTCACACTATGCTGTTAACACCCTCGAAATTCAAACTTGTAAGTGCGGAATCCATTCCGCTTATTACTAACCTGTTTTTATGTTTAATTCTTATGGAAGCTCCGGAGCGGATTGATCATGCAGATTCTCCACATGCTCATACCAACAACACATGAAAGTTCTCATCAAAATCAATGGCTACTCAAAGTTAAAGATGATTCTTCGTCAATGTCAAAGAATCTACAAAGTTTACAGACTAGAGAACTTCACTTCAATGAAACATCAAAGACAAATAGAAGTGTGAGCATGGTGGAGAAAGACGTGGAGACACCTAACCAACGAAGTTGACAACAGCAGACAACATCATTAACTGATCACAAAGCATGAACGAACGAAAATCAAGACTATTCTATATCTACACAGAAAGTTCAAGCTCGAGAAAAGTAAAGATCTTATCATGTGGAGCATCTTTTGAATGACCACCCCTTAGGGGGAGATTGTTAGCCTTAATAGTTTTTATTAGAAGTGATGGTCATTCACGTTTAGGTATTTTGTAACGTGTGTTAGATATCGTACTAGAATAGTCAACGGGCTCATGGATTGGGCTAAGCTAAATGGCTATTAGTCAAGTTAAGCTAGCCTTATGAAAGATATTATCCAATCCAACCCAATCCAAGCCCATGGAAAGCCCATTATGGCATCTAGTATTTGTAGTATAAATACACCTCAAATGAGTCATTTGAGGTGTGTGCTTGAGTATGTTTTGTGTGTGTTTTCTTTGGAATATACAACATATTGTGTTCATCTTTTCTCTACACATATACACGGTTTTAACATCAAGTCACCATCTTTCTCATCTTTATTTCTTTCATCTTCACGCATAGTTTGTGTTTGTGTTTAACGTGTTCTACGCATAACGTGTTTGGTTTGTGATAAGGTTGATAGATTTAAGGTCCTACATAAACAATTCTAAAATCATATGCACATGTTGAGGGGGAGCATTTTCTATAAGATCAAAACAATTAAGGTACAAAATGCTTTGATATTATATCACAAGTACCTTGATTGATTTTCAAATGATTTTTCAATTGGTTTCACGGAAGAATGAACTGTACCAAATAGACCAACCAAATTTACATTATGTATGGTGATATAAGGATGGTTAGGTTAGGTATTCATTCCCACGATCCCGCCAGAGCTGGAGGGATCTACCCAGGGACAATCCACTAGATAGTGTAGAAGTCCTTAGGTATGATGAAAAAAGGAGAAAAATGAGAATTGGGAAGAGTGTCGACTGAGACAGAGCTAGTACTGGAACAAACCCAATAAGGTTCTAGTAATGAAGTCTCGGTAAGCACTGAAGGGGTTGAAGAATGAAAAAGAAATGAATGTGAAAAAGGGTGAAAAGAAATAGCCCTCCAATAATTCAACCTTAGGGTAGTAACCGGGTTCAATACATATACTACTGGTGGTTACCAAGGTAACACTGGTATTGAAGACAAGACGTCATGGACCCAGTGACGCACTGCACTACAACTTTCCAAGCTACTCAAGTTTCTCTTAAAAGGACTTGTTTCATTCTCACGGGGAACCTACATTATCTATCAACTATCTTTTAGAGATGGTTGATATTGAAGAAGGAGACCCTCTCCCTAGTCTCCGACATAGGAACCAAATATGCACAAATTGAGTCTAGAGCCAAGAGATCATCCACAATGTCTCATTAGGACACTAAATTCTTGAAGACTTGCTGTTTCACACAATGTGGAAAGTAAACATATATTTTAAGAGTCCTACACATTATCCTTGTGATATTGCCAGAACATCCGAGTGATATGTAAAAGTATTTACGATGAAGATGGAAATCCTTCTAGAGCCAACATCAAACAAGCTCTTGGTGGGTGACATGTGATATCTTTCCAAAAGATCAAACTTGTGACAACTGGATAAAAACGATGGGGCGATTCACTCGTGAATCAACCTTGGTCCAGGAAATGAATTGACGAATACTTTTGGAAAAACCGTTCGATGTGCAAATCTTCTTTTCTCTAGCACATCGAATGTGTATTCATATTTCAAACACAAAAAGTATCTCTGATTGAAAAAATACTTTTGGAAAAACCGTTCGATGTGAAAATCTCTTCCTTTCTCTAGCACATCAAATGTGTACTCTTTTCAAATACAAAAAGTATTTATGATTGAAAATTGATCTTTCTCAAAAAAAAAACCTTCGTCGTATTGCAAAACTCTTTCTTCTAAGCAATACGTGATTGTTTTCAAATCAATTTTTCATCAATCAGTGAATCTCAATTCGCTGGTTCACTCACTCCGTGTTGTCTTCTTTGAGACGTTCCAGTTTGACAACAGCTGCGAAACCCTGTCAAGGGGATTCTTTAGAATTATACCTGATCACAGGCATTACTTGTACTGATCAACGGGGAATCGTGGGTCGTGTACCTCAATTCAACGAAAGTGATCAAAGACACTTTCGTGTGATTTATTGCTAACTGTTTTTGCAGGTACATTTGTACGGTTGCAGCTGATCATAATTGAGGAGTTAATCCAAAGCCGCATGCTCACAGCATCCACACTTAATTGAAGAAATCATGACTTGTGCATATCTACAGAACCTGGCTCTGACATTTTTATATTATGTTTCTGTTAGGATTTAGTAAATCCAGGTATTAAAGTGTCGGTCACCTCAAGTATTTGTAATCGTTAGAAAGCTCGTAGTCGTAGTTATTTAATGTTAAGCAGTATTTAGTTAAGTAATACCGTGGAGGACGGACGGGTCTTTACCCACTGTATGCCTGATCCACAACCCGTTAGGTGGCGTTTTATGTAAAGACTATAAATACTCTCTACCTCCCAAGGTAGAGAGTTGGAGCTGATAATAAGATTTTTCTTTCTCTCACTAAAGTTCCTAAACCTCTAACTTTCTCTCTCTAGAAAATCATCTATACGCCTACTTGTTTTTGTGTTATGATGTGTATGTGAAATCCAATACATAACAATTGGTATCAAGAGCCATGGTTAGATCATATCTTACATATCCTTGGATTTCTAGTGGTTTTTAGGTGGTTTTTGAGTTTGAAAAAGTTTAGTGGTTTTTGCATCATTTGGATCATTTCTAGTGTTAAAGCTTGGATTTTGATTGTACTTTTGTGTTTAGGATCATCATAAGTGTTTAGGTTTTGATTTGGAAGGCTTGAATCATCGTGGTTGGGTTGTTTTTGGATTGAAAAGTGGTGTTTTTTTAGTTTTTCTTGCTAGCGACTTGAGTCACGGACTCTTATTTTTGGTAGCGACTTGCTTTGTAAGTTTGTAGCGAGTTGTAGTTGTAGTGATAGCGAGTTGAGCTTAGCAACTTGTCTATTGAGACAAGCCGACAAATAGTACACTTAGTGGATTCTCCACTACGGGTAGCGACTTGGTGAAGGTAGCGACTTGCTTTCATTTTTGTTAGCGACTTGTACTTAAGTTTCTTAGCGACTTGGTGTTAGCGACTTGGACATTAGCGAGTTGCTATTTAGCGACTTGACAACTTAGCGACTTGGTGCTTAGCGACTTGCTGTCAAAATTGGTAGCGACTTGTTATCATAATTCTCAGCGACTTGGTGTTAGCGACTTGGATCCTAGCGAGTTGTTCTTTAGCAACTTGATTGTGTCTTAGAGACTTGGCATTATAGCGACTTGCTTTCATAATACTTAGTAACTTGGTGCTTAGAGACTTGGCTCAGGGTTTCTTAGCGACTTGGTTGAATTATTGTTTGTAATATGGTTTTCTCTTAATTCCGTAAAATCCCGTGAAAGAATCTATTTCCCGGTTTAATCATAGAGTTTTAAAATCCCGTGTAATCTGTTAACATGTCTACCAACGTACCTACAATCATCTCCCTCCCTGTTGCTGGGATGTTCAAGCTGGTTCAGATACTCGGCTCTGATTGCCCTCCAGCTCTGAGTGACCGACTCTTGGGCTCAAAATCAGATTGTATGCTTGTCTTGAAAGGAAAATGGGGTCAACATTCTCAAATCCATTGATGAAGGACCTTATCAGGTGGAGACTACAAGAGACATAATTGATACTGCTGCAGATGGAACCATGATCTTTGGATTGGACAGACAAAAGACGTATGATGAGCTCAGTGATAAGGAGAAAAAGAGATTCGATCGATGATCAGGGCTTCAAACATCATCTTACTCGGGGTCTTCAAAAGACATCTACAAACTGATCAATCACAACACTGAAGCCAAGGCAGTTTGGGATAATGTCAAGATGCTTCTATCAGGATCTGAATTGACTAAAGAAGACAGAGAATCTCAACTGTATGATGAGTTTGAGCACTTTAAGATGAAACCAGAAGAGAGTGTCTATGAATATTACGTGAGATTCCACAAAATGGTGAATGATATGAGGAATATCAAGATGACTATGCCAAATATTTAGCTAAACTCAAAATTTGTGAACAACATGAATCCAGAATGGCACAAGTTTGTCACCTCTGTGAAGCTAACCAAAGGATTGAAGAACAAAAACTATGAGCAACTGCATGCCTTCCTTCTTCAGAATGACAGACATGCAATGTTTGAAAAAAGGATTCTAAATCAGTTCAGAACTAATCAGGGAGAAACAAGCTCATCAAATGATTCTACAACCTTCTACACCAATGTTGGAATTACCACCAAAGCCTCTCAAGTTATTCCCATGGGTGATGGTAATTACAAACTCATCCCGAATCCAGCATATAAGCCACCAGACCCAAACACATTCATGGAAAACTTCATCAATCAACTGTCTCTCATGGTCAGTCAAAACATGAACTCTCTCCTACATACCAACAATAACCTCAGAACAGCATCCAATCCATACAATCAAGCAACTGTCAGAGATGGGAAGGTTATGGTGCAACCAGTTCAAGAAAGGCAGTATGAACAGGGAAGAGGTGGAGTGGTAGAGGTTATGCTGCTAATCAAAATCGGGGAAGGATTGGGAATCAAGGTCAAGCAAAGCCAATCAAATGCTACAACTGTGGTGGTGAGGGACATATTGCAAGGAACTGTACATCTCCAAAATGTCCTCAGAATGCAGAATACTTCAGAGACAAGATGCTGCTTGTGCAAGCTCAGGACAACGGAGCAACTTTGGATGAAGAGGAGTTGTTGTTTCTTGCTGAAGGAAATGCTAAGACATATGATGCTGATGTAGATGAGCAGCTAGTGCAGGGTATGGGTCAGAACAATCCAAATGCATTTCAAGTAGCTGACTGTGATGCTTATGATTCGGATGTAAATGATGAACCAACTGCCCAGTCAATCTTCATGGCTAGCATCTCTCCTATGGTCTCTCCTAAGGTTCCTTCACCTCAATAGGCTGGTCCATCCAAAGAATCAATCATCTCAGAGGTATTAAAACTGTACGATAAGGTTGATGAGCAAAAGATACATAATGAAGTACAATCTCTTGAAACTTATGATTCAGATGTTGAAAATATAGGAAATAGTAATATTGTCCCATATGATCAACATGTGGCTCAAAGTGAAAGTGAGATTGTACCAAGTGATGTATCTTCTACAGTCAATAATGATTGTGTCTTTGATGAATACACTGCATGTGCCCCTGATGATTCTGTTACCTCTGAACTCAATGCCTATAAGGAACAAGTTGCTATCTATGAACAACGTGCTAAGTTTGAGTTAACTACCCTGAGCAGAAATGGATGACCAAATGCGTGCAATAATTATAAAAAGTAATTTTAGAGAAGAAGTATTAAAACAAGAGTTAAACTCCTTACATGAAAAGCTTTCTAAAACTGCTAAGCAAAAACAAGAACTTCAAGAAAATGTTAAAATGCTTAAGCAAGAATTTAGTGCTAAGGAATTAAAACTTTTGAATGATTTTTCTAATCTAAAGACTTTGAAAAACAAGCTTGAAAATAAGTTGTACGTACAAGGAAACATCATTCAGACTGCTCACATGATCACTAAGCATAGAGTTCTAAGTGACAAACATAGTGTTGCCTTAGTTGATGAACCAAACCCTGAGGCTTGTAAAAAGGCTAGAGAAGCTCATAAGGTACTGTATGATGGTAATGAGATCCTTAAGCCTAGACAGAAACCTAGTTGCGCTGAGAACACTGAGGAAGATAGGCTGTTAAAAGATGTCACTAAAAGGAAATTGGATGAGAAACTTAAGAGCCCTTTATGCATAGAAAAGAAAATCAGCTATAAATACCCAATTATGCTAAGGACAATTGGATTGCTTTTAACAAGTTTAGACCTCAAACACAGCTGATCCCGAAACAAGTGTTCTAGAAAAAGGATATGGACATGAAAAAAACTGATGAGTTTGTTGCACAGAACCCCCCATGTAGAAGAATGCTCCTCCACTGATTACCCCCCCCCCCCAATACTTCAATGCATTTAGTCCCTAGATCTATTCCCACTAAGAGCAAGACCTTAATCAGTCAGTATGTCATTTATCAACTATTTGCTGATTTTGAGAAAACTTGTAAGAAAGGATCACACCCACTGGGATTACAGAGAGGGAAAGGGTTTTGAACAAACCAAAGAATGCTATTTAACTGAGGTAATGCCTTTTAAAACAATTAAAAGGTCAATTTGAAAGTCTTCAAAATGGGACAAAATTGGATATTAAAGAAATGGAAAAGGAATTTGATGCAATGATAGTTGAGGTTAGTGACTATGAGCGAAAATTAAAATATAATGAGATTGAGAGGAAGAACTTGCATACCTTGAATGAGAATCGATTTCGAATGTATTACTCAAGATGGTTTTACAACGCTAACTAATTGTTCAATTAATGCTTTAATTTCATGAATTATCTATTGCCTGAAAGTCTCCCATGATCGTCATTGAGCTTGAAAAGACTACTAAACTAAATGAGAAAATTGATCATGATGATCACGATAATTTGGTAAAACATCTTTCTAAACTAGAAGTTGAACATTTTAATTTACAACTAAAATATCAACATCTTAAAGAAAATGTCAAAACTTCAAATATCAAGACATCCTCGGATGCTTCAGAGTTTGATGCAGTTTTTCAGATAAACAAACGTAACGAACAGATTCAAGCTCATTGTAACACGATGTAAAATTGAGAACTCAAATCTCACAATTGAAAGGAGAAAAGAACAATGTGACTGGCTCCCAAATGCCTCCTCCTTTAGATTCTCAGTATTCTCAAACTTTTCATCTCGAAAACTTAGTTAATGCTATACAAAAGGAAAACGAGAGTTTTCTAGAGGAGAATGAGAGGGCTAAAAGACACTTTAAAGAGTTATATGATTCAATGAAAGTCACTCGTGACAAAAACAACGAAAAAATAATGTCTTTATAAAGGAAATTGAGAATCGAGGAGTCGAAAAAGGGAAACCGCCACTGTTTTTATGAGAATGTTGCATCAAAGTCATCCTCGACCGCAAATATACCGTGGATCTGTTAAATACATTCCTCCTCATCTTCAGAATAATGAACCTGTGTTTCATAACTATTGTGCTCACCTTAAGGATAGTCTAGAATGTCTCCGTGAGATTGTGGAAGAGGATTTCATAAATAAGCCTCTTGATAGATAAATTAGGTTTGCTTGAATTCAGCCAAACGATCTCGTGAGTCGCTAGAATGTTTAATTGCAACATGTCCTAAATCCTTAGGTGCAAAAGCAAAGCTGTGGATGCCTTGTTCTAGTGCCTAGTGCATACAAACCATTCTATGCCCAAGATCAAGAAAGTGAACACTAATGTGCCTTCAAGTAGTTCAGATCCCTGCACATCTAGTTCAAGAATGCAAATAGTAGATCAACCAACTAATGTTCCCATAATTCCCTCTACAGGAGTAATCAGTGACATTAAAGCAAGCGGGTCAAAGCCTACAGGCAATAACAAGTAAGATAGGAACTCACAAGCTAACAATGTGCATTGGAAGAGAGTAAAAGATCACCCTAGGAATATTAAGTTTGAGTTGAATAAAACGAATCGTGTTGATTCTAGTATTAGCTATAAGCATACAGTAATTAATTCGAACCTGCTACTATTTAATGATGATTGTTTGAATTCTGTTACTAACCTTGAATGTGGTGTGAATGATATGATGAATGCTATTAAATGCCCCGTTAAACTATTAATGCAAAAATCAACCTAAGAAGGCTAAAAACGCAAAGGCGAAAGAAAGTTAGAAAACAACAAAAACACACAGGAAGGAAATTTAGTAATACAGTTATCAATGGATACCCATCAAGGAAGGTTAATGAGTTGTGCCCTAAAATGCTAAGACAATGCCCTCTAGAAAATGGATGCCTATTGGTAGAACTATTCCCTTAAGAAGTGAACATACTTTGAATAGGACTAATATGGACACTAGCACAGCATCTATTTATAATGATTTCATTGTTTCTACTCGATGTGGGTGTTCCAATCGCTGTTGCTAACCAAGTGGAACCCATTCTTGCATGGGGATCCCAATTATCTAGTTATCCATTCTTGTCCGGTTCAACTCGCAGATCGTTCAAATCGCTTTTGTGGTACTTGGACTCAGCCGCTCCAAGCATATGATGGAGAACGGTTATGCTCATGAACTTCGCGTGAGTAAAATATCATCGAACAAAGAGATTCGAAAATGATCATTTTGGTGCTATTATGGGTTATGGAGATTACATGGTTAGAGATAGTGATTTCCAGGATATTATGTTGAAGGTCTTGGACATAATCTATTTTCTCGTTGGACATTGTGACTGACTTAGAAGTGGCCTTGAAACATACTTGCTTTGTTAGAAATATTGATGGTGTGGAACTTCTCAAAGGAACTCGTGGTTCAAACCTATACACCATCTCTATCGAAGACATGATGAAAGCTTCACCCATCCCCAAAGGCTTCTAAAACTAAGTCATGGATATGGCACCGTCGTCTCAATCACTTGAACTTTGGTACCATAAACAACCTTTCTAGAAAGGACTTAGTAAAAGGACTACCTAGACTTAAGTATGAAAAAGATCATCTTTGTTCAAGCATGTCAATTAGAAAAGCAAGAAGTATGCCAATAAACCCAAACCTACAAATTCTGTTATGGAAGTTCTACATACTATTCACATGGATTTATGTGGACCCATGAGAGTGCAAACTATTAACGGGAAGAGATATGTGTTAGTTGTGGTTGATGACTACTCCCGATTCACTTGGGTTAAGTTTTTGAGAACAAAGGATGAAACTCCATATGCCATCATTAAACTTATTAAACAACGCAGTCCGACTTAACAAAACAGTTAGAATCATCCGATCGCACAATGGAACTGAGTTTGTTAATAAAGAACTCAATGAATTTTATGAAAGTATTGGAATCCTCAAAAAGAAGTGTTCCACGTTCTCCTCAACAGAACGGTGTAGTTGAAAGACGAAATCGAACTCTTGTGGAAGCCGCAAGAACAATGTGATTTACTCAAAGGTTCCAATGTTTCTATGGGTTGAAGTTATTGCCACAGCATGCTACACTCAAAATCGATCCCTAATCCACACATCTCATGGAAAGACTTCATATGAACTTGTCCACAATCGAAAACCTGATCTATCATACCTTCGTGTGTTTGGTGCTTTATGTTATCCAACTAATGACTGTCAAGATTTAGGTAAATTAAAGCTAAAGCGACATTGGAGTATTTGTAGGATATGCACCAAATAGAAAAGGTTACCAAATCTAAAACAAGAGAACCCGAAATATCATGGAAACTATTCACGCTACGTTCGATGAGCGACCCACCAAATGGCTCCTGGACAATCCAGCCTGACCAAGACTTCAAAATAAATCCCATTGGTTCATCCTTGTACCAATCTCCTCTCCAAAGAACTCCATATGTACCTCTATCTAAAGATGATTTGAAGAAATTGTTTGATCCAATGTTTGATGAACATTATGAGCCAAATGCCAATGATCTGTCAATTCCAACAGAGGCTGCTTCTAGCCCTATCAATGAAGTTAACCCTTTAGTTTCAATGTCATTAAGTCAAGAAGCTCGCCGGCCGATCACTCTGCCTCATCAACAAACCTTCAATCATCAAGTGTACATCATGGAATTGCTTCGCCCCAAGATGAAGTTAATCCCTTTGCTACTCCGAAGATGCTCCATTTGAAAATATCTTGCTCTGAATCATCATCTGAACCATCTTCATCGACATCGACTCGCTACTTCAGTTCCTCAACAATGACCACATGAACACCTGAAAAATGGACACATGATCACCCATTAGACAACATCATTGGAAACCCTCTCGCCCTCGTATCCACTTGTAAACAACTTGCAACGATGCCTTATGGTGCTTCTTCAATTCCGTACAATCAAAAGTCGAACCTAAAACATGTTAAAACCGCAATGAATGATGATGTACCGGTTCAATGCCATGCAAGAAGAAATTCATGAGTTTGATCGATTAGATGTATGGGAATTAGTACCGCCTCGATTGTGCTATGATCATTGCTCTAAAGTGGATATTCAAAGTTAAAGTTGATGAGCATGGTGATGTTTTAAAGAACAAGGCTAGATTAGTTGCAAAAGGATACCGTCAAGAGGAGGGTATTGACTTTGAAGAGTCATTTGCCCTCGTCGTGATCGAGGCAATCAGAATCTTCTTGGCTAATGCCGCTAGCAAGAATATGGTGTATATCGATGGATGAAAACCGCCTTCCTGAATGGAGATTTGAAAGAGGTGGTTTACGCCACCACCCGAGGTTTTGTGAATCCAGAACATCCTACTCATGTCTATCGCTTGAAAAGGCCCTTTACGGTTTGAAGCAAGCTCCTAGAGCATGGTATGATACGCTATCAAAGTTTCTTCTATCTTCTGGATTCAGCAAAGGAGCAGTTGATCCCACATTGTTCACCAGAAGTCGTGCAAACATTTAATTCACATTCAAATATATGTTGATGATATTATCTTTGCCTCGACTGACCCTAATGAGTGTGACCATTTTTCAAATAAAATGGGGTCTAAATTTTAAATGTCAATGATGGGACAAATGTCATTTTTCTTGGGATTACAAATTTCACAAAGTCCCGGAGGCATTTTTATAAATCAATCTAAATATGCACATGAGATTTTAAAGAAATTTGGATTTGACTCTAGTGACCCTGTTGACACTCCCATGATAGAGCGTACTAAAATAGATGAGGACCACTCAGGGATAATGGTAGACCAAATGAAATATCATAGTATGATTGGATCCTCGATGTACCTCAAGTAGACCGCATATCTTGTTCGCTGCTTGCATGTGCTAGATACCGTGCTAAGCCTACCAAAAAGCACCTTGAAGCGGTTAAACGGGTCTTTCCTCCAAGGAACCATCAACATGGGACTTTGGTACCAAGGACACCGTATGTCACTAATGACCTATGCAGATGCCGATCATGCAGATGTCAAGATACACGCCGGGCACGCCCGAGGTGCTCGCTTGGTTGATAAGCTTGTAAGATGGTCTTCAAAGAAGCAAATGAGTACTTCTATTTCCTCTACAGAGGCTGAATACATAGCCATGTCATCTTGTTGTGCTCAAATCCTATGGATGAGATCCCATTATTCGACTATGGCTTTGAATTCAACAAAATCCTCTGCATCTGTGATAATAAAAGTGTTATTTCTCTCTCATGCAACAACGCATAAACACTCAAGAGCAAAGCACATCGACATTCGACATCATTTCATCAAGGAGCAAGTTGAAAATGGTGTGGTGGAACTATACTTTGTGAGGACTAATACCGCTTAGCGTACATCTTCACCAAAGCCCTTCCTAGAGAACGCTTTGAGTTTATCCTTCCACGACTTGGTCTTAAGAGCCTACAACCAGAAACACTCAAACATCTTCAAGAGGAAGAAGAGGAGTAAAAGGTTTTCCTTCATCTACCTCTTGTAAATATCTATTCGAAAAACAAAATACAAAATTACAAAACATTAAAAAAAAAAAAAAAAAACTATAAAAAGTTTGAAAAATCTTGAAAATTTTCCAAAAATATTGTCCTTTTGTCATGTTTTTCTTGATTCGATATATATCTACGGTCTTTTTTTTGCTGTCAGTCAAAGAGTGACACGGGTCTTTAGATATTGTTCGAATGTACATATTTTTTTCTTAAAAAAAAATTGATTGAGAGAAAGTGAAACTATGGTTTATTGTCATTTCGTGCAAGAACTCCGCTTCAATGAAAGAATGAGCTATGCTTTATCTTGGTTTTCAAATCTCATGCTCGATTCTATAAACATTTATTTTACTATCTAATGAAAACAAATTGCTTTGAAAAATACCTCGACTCTATTTTGAAAATCATCCGACTTAACATTTGTCAAAAACATCTATCTCTCAATCAACAACTTATGTCATTGATTGAGAGGGAGAATGATTTCAATTAAATCAAAAGGTTATTTGTCATATGATTGTTTTCAAAAGATAATCATGCATGTTTAATCAATGGAGTTTAAAGTCTCAAAATTCGATCCTTATCGCTTAAAACGCTTCATAATCAAGTCACAATTCTCCTTAAAAAGGCTTTCAAAATCAATTTAATCTACAGAGATCACAACTCAAAATGATTTGATAATTGTGATCGGGGAGAATTTGTGATTCAAATTGGATTTAAACCGATAACTTAAATGGTTTTATAAGAATGTACAAGCTCTCCCTCCCACATGTGCCAAACGATTTCAAATTTTCCATGCACATGTTGAGGGGGAGCATCTCTCTTAAACCACAAAGATTTGAAACATGATCAATTTATTTCAACATGCAGTCTTTTCCCCTAATGTGCACAACCTTTTCAAATATCTATGCACATATTGAGGAGGAGCAACTATTTTGAAAACCACATTTTTATATAACTACTCTTAGATGCAAGCCAACCCCTCAAAGATGAAAATAATTTCTATTACAAAATGATGCTTGTTGCAAATGTTGAGGGGGAGCTCTATTTCTAAAAATATCAAAAACAATTCAGACACAAAATACTTTGATAATATATCACAAGTATCTGGATTGATTTTCAAATGGTTTTCAATTGGCTCCAATGGCAGATGAACAATACCAAATAGACCGACCAAATTTACTTTATGTATGGTGGTATAAGGATGATAAGGTTAGGTATTTGTTCCCATGATCCGCCAGAACCTGAGGGATCTACCCAGGGACAATCCACTAGATAGTGTAGAAGTTCTTAGTTATGATAAAAAAAAGGAGAAAAATGAGAATATGGGAAGAGTGCGGATTGAGTCTGAGCTAGTACTGGAATAAACCCAACAAGGTTCTATTAATGAAGTCTTGGTAAGCATTGAAGGGGTTGAAGAATGAAAAAGAAATGAATATGAAAAGGGTAAAAAGAAATAGCCCTCCAATAATTCAACCTTAGGCGTAAACCGGTTCAATTCGTATACTACTGGTGGTTACCAAGGTAACATCGGTATTGAAGACAAGACGTCATGGACCCAGTGACGCACTGCACTTCAACTTTCCAAACCACTCAAGTTCCTCCTAAAAGGACTTGTTTCATTCTCACGAGGAACCGACATAATCTATCGACTTTCTCTTAGAGATAGTAGGTATTGAAGAAGGAGACCCTCTCCCTAGTCTCTGGCATAGGAACCAAATATGCACAATTGAGTCTAGAGCCACGAGATCATCAATAAATCTCATTAGGACACTTTCAATGAAGACTCTCTGTTTCACACAATGTGGTAAAAGAGATTATATCTTATGAGTCCTACGCATTATCCTTGTGGTATTGCGTAACATCTGAGTGATATGCACACATAGTCACAATGAAGATGGAAAGCCTTCTGGAGCCAACATCATACAAGCTCCTGGTGGGTGGCATGTGAGATCTATCCAATAGATCAACCATGTGACAAATGAACAGAAACAATGGGGCTTATCAATTTTTGAATCAATCCCGGTTCAGTTATGGATTGACGGATACCTTTGAACAACCGGTCGTTGTGCTTAAAAAATCTTTTCTTTAGCACATTGATCGTACAAATATTTCAAATCAAAAGGTGTTTATGATTGATAATTGATTTTCATTAAAACCTTCGCTGTATTGCAAAAACAATTTCTATTGAGCGATACACGATTGTTTTTCAAATCTCTTTTATCAATCAGTGAATCTCAATTCGCTGGTTCACTCACTCCGTGTTTTCTTCTTTGAGACGTTCCGTTTGAGAACGCCTAGAGCAACTGAAAACCCTGTCAAGGAAATTCTTTGAATTTTACCTGATCACAGGCAGACTTGTACAGATCAACGGGGAACCGTGGGCCATGTACCTCAATTCAACGAAAGTGATCAAAGACACTTTCGTACGTTTTATTGCTAACTGTTTTATGCAGGTACACCCCGACGTTTGCAGTTGATTAGAATGAAGCGGTCAATCCATAGCCGCATGCTCACACAACACATTCATATCTAAAGAAATCATGATTAGTGCATCAATGACTATGATATTTTTCACTCCATGCTTCCGCTACTCTGATAAGAATAAATCATGATCCAGAATGTGAGCATGTCAGTCCAAAAGTCACAACATCACATAATACCAACACCACAAAGGATGAGTCAAGATTTAATGTGGCTGATGATCTCAAAGTCGCTCAAAACTCAGATCACGGATCAGTTAAAGACCTCCACTCAGTATATCCAAACATGCAAAAATGAAGAATCAAAGACTACGAGCTACGAACAAAAAGAACATGAACAAGAATCCAAGAACAATCTCAATGTAATATCTGTTTGTATTCTACGTAATTTGAGGTGACCTCCCTTAGGGGGAGATTGTTAGGATTTAGTAAATCCAGGTATTAAAGTGTCGGTCACCTCAAGTATTTGTAATCGTTAGAAAGCTCGTAGTCGTAGTTATTTAATGTTAATTTTATATAAAGACTATAAATACTCTCTACCTCCTAAGGTAGAGAGTTGGAGCTGATAATAAGATTTTTCTTTTTCTCACTAAAGTTTCCAAACCTCTAACTTTATCTCTCTAGAAAATTATCTATACGCCTACGTGTTTTTGTGTTATGATGTGTATGTGAAATCCAATACGTAACAGTTTCCGCTACGCTGCTGCAAATATCATGAGCCAGTAAAGCTTCCGCTACTCTGATGAAAAGATGTCATGATCCAAAGGTGTGAGCATGTCGGTCCAAAAGTCACAACTTCACATGATGGCAACACAATAAAGGGTGATCATGAGATTTACTGTGGCTGATGATCTCAATTAAAGCTCGAAGATCATCAAAGATGTTGATAAGTTATAGGCCTCCACTAAAAGTACAAAATCTTCAAACTATGAGAAGTTGCACTACTTAAGCACAAAGATTGCGGAAGTGAAGAATTAAAGTCTACGAGCTCAAGACTGAAGATAAAATAGAATGCTAGGATTCGAAATGTAAAACATGGGGTGACCTCCCTTAGGGGGAGATTGTTAGGAATTAGAAATTCCATAGTGAAGAGTCGGTCACCCCAAATATTATCTAGCATAAGTTAGCTCGTAGACATGTCGTTATTTACGTTATGTTGTAGTTAATTAGTTAGTTTGTAGCGTAGTTTAGTTTAGTGTGCACCGTGGAGGAAGGATCGGTCTTTACCCATCAGACACGATCCACAAGCCGTCAGGAGGTGGTGTAGTCTGTAAGTATAAATACCCCTTCCATCCTTGGAAGGGGTGGTGCTTCTTAATCTAACATTTCATAATTTGTAAAGCAAGTCTCTACCAAGAACACCCATCTCTTTACTTTCTCTCTCTAAATGGCTAACATGTATTTTCATCATGCAAGACCACCCGAATCATCAACACAATAATATTAAGATCCTACATATATTAGACTCCGTCTCATGTTTCATGTAATAAATTACACTTAGTTAATGAAATTGGTACATGTTTCACTTTTTAGACATTTTATACGTACATATAAATCGGAAATGTTCAATGCAATATATTTATTTATACTGCATTTTAAAATATTAGAGGCTTTTTATAAAAGAAATTCTTGTTATTTTAATAAAAAAAATAATTATAAAAAAATTAAAAAATTCTTGTCATTTAAACCATATAGTAATTCTATCGAATAATAATATACTTTAATATAATTGTTTATAAAAAAAAGTTATTAAACTTATAACCACCGATTTAATGCCAAATCTTACCCTTTTTTATTTTTCATAAACCCTTTTTACACAATTACTTTTATACACAAACAAAAATGATATGTTATTATTGCCTTACATACTTGTAAATTCGTTACTTTAAACTAGTTTTAGACAAAACACATGCTCAAATATTGTCTCTTCAATACAAACATCACTTGTAAAATTCAAACACACAGACAAAACAAACATCACTTGGATAATTGAAAATGAAAAGCATGATGCTACAACACAATCAGAACATACCAATAGTTGTTAACTAGTCACATAAACCTTCTACTTTATTAAAAACCAAACCTATTAAACCAACTATTTGAATCATGCGTGTGTTGATCATCTAGATGTTGAGAGTCGTGTTGCTAGGAATTGTATTGTTGCTACACTTGAGACTGGTATTGAAGATCATTTTGAAGTGTTGCGTTTGGTTTTGTTGAGATAGGTTGAAATCTGGCTGTATGTTATGTTGATCATATGTTTGTGATGCGTGTGTGTTTTCAGCATATTGTTGAGATGGGTATGGGTTGTGGTGGTAAGTTTGTGAAGCATATTGGTTTGTGGGTATGTGTTTTCACCATATGCTTGCCAAAAGTACGAGTTTTGACCAGTTGCTTGATTAGTGTATGTGTTTTGGCCATATGGTTGCCATGAGAATTGCTTGTTTCCTATAAAACTTTGATCGAACGTGTGATGTGGGTCATAAAAGGTGCAGGTCATGTTGCTCATTAGTTGGAAATTCCCTTGTTTTGTTTACCTTCGTTGTTAGGTGGATCTCGACAAATGATTTTTGCAACTCGATGCTTATGCCCCGCTTCTTTACTGATACAGTAGTATAGTCTTTGGCTCTTCACCTTGAGATGGTATACTCGTTTTTTCTGACGATCTGGTGAGGGTTGTCCATTGTTGGAGGAGTAAGAGGATGTATATGGCTTGGATACTCTATTCGTTGAAATTTCCAACAAATTGAATTGACTCTGCATAGGTTGCTTGATATTTTTCCTTTTAAAACCATCATGTACATATTGCACACAATCAAGTTAGGTTCAAAACCTTGTAAGCAATAACGCACCACAAGGTATCCCGGAAATTTGCCATTTCTGACATTCACATTCACCGGTCGTAAAGTTCACTTCACGGTTATATTGGCCATCATAAACTTGATATCGAAATTGAGTAATTCCGTGTACAACCCAACTGACGCTTTTCATTCTTCTTTTCCACCTTATGCTACGCCCAATCTGTGATTTACTTCATTTTTGCTACACAAAAATGTAAATATAAATTAATTAACTTATCTAATATATTTTTCAAAATGATTAATGAATACGTTATGTTTTAAACAATAAATACCTGCAGCTTCCCGACGTTTAAAATACCACTTTTGCACCATACTTCGTGCGTGTCGGTCAACACTGGTATTGGTAGCTTCTGCACAATACAGGTACATGCATTACCGACTCGACACTTTTAGATGTACAATAATTGTAACGGCTACGTAGGGCAATGCTCGAGACCAACGTCTAGGATCAAATCTCCATTAGCTTTTGGTGCGCTTGGTTGTACCAGCGAGTATGTTCATTTGTCTTTGCCACTCATCGAGTATACGCTTTGCATATGCCCCAGTATAGACCTTTAAACTTTTTTGCTTTTCAAGGAAAGGTTCATCATTAGATGGCGACAACAAATACCATGAAACGCCGACGGAAACTCATTCCTTATTGCAGAAGCTATTGCGAGGATGCCTATCGATATGATAACCATATTGGGGTTATCGCCGATGCATCTCTAAGTCTTGACATCCACCATGACCAACAATCACTAGTCTCCTCTCAAAAGCATATTCCGTAAGCAATAGGCACAATTTGGTTGTTTCCGTCCATCCCAATAGCTTGCAAATTTGTACCCTTGTAAGTACCCCTTAAATGTGCATCCACTATAAGTAGTGGGCGAAGATGGTTCACAAACGTCGAATCGCATATAAACAATTTTTAAAATTATAATAGCAAACGTGTTTTTTCATGCACCTATAAAAAAATTGAACAAGACTTACCGATTCACCAATGGCAATGAATAAAATTTCAAAAACCCCTTGATTGATTTTCTTGATACGTCCCACCGTCCTCGGTTTTTGCTAAGTTGTGACAAGAATACGGGTAGCATTTCAAACGATTCTAATGGTGAACCTCTTAACCATTGTAACCCATAATCCTTCCCTCTCCATGCTTGTTGGTAAGATATAGATGTTTTATATTGTGCCATGATATCTTTTTGTATATCTCTCCCTTTCAACCTGTATGCCAAGTCTAAATCCTCTAGTTAAAAAACCTTATTGATTTTTACTTTAGTTTTTTTGTTATAATCCTTTGTCGGCATAGGTTTTGGCGTGTAAAGTGGTGGTTTAGGAACTTCAGGGATATGGTCAAAAAAAATTGGCCATTTATGGTTAACGGGGTGTTGGGTTTTATTTAATTCATCAAAACAATCATTTTCATCATCTTCTGTTAGATATCTGAAGGAAAAGCAAATGATGACCCCGGTTTTGTAAAATTTGCCTCATCTTTATAACTGTGTCATCATCTTCCTGTTACATCGAAGGAAAAGCAAAAGATGACCCTGGTTTTGTGAAATTTGCCTCATCTTTATAACCTGAGTCATCATCTTCCTGTTCGTTATCTGAAATGAAAGCAAATGATGACCCTGGTTTTGTGAAATTTCTACTATTGGAAGGAAAAATTTATAAAACTCTTACACTTGCTGAGTTGAACCAAAACTTGTTGTTTCTTCCATTGTTTTAGATTGAGAAACATACAAGTGTACAAGTTCAGCAGGAGACTCTAAAGCACACTGAACACAAATTTTTTACCTCGTTGTCGTCTGTAACATCGAGTCGGAAGTCAGCTGAAGGGACTTTCACATTTAAATTTACTCGGGCATTTTGCTTCAATTTAAACTTTTTCACCACCCTTTCAACTAACCCTAAATAGGTTATATCATGATCCTTAATGACACCTCGCTTTATTTCACCGTAGTGTAACATACATGTGAATTTATGTAAATTCAAGGCCATTTTCTTTTTGTAAGTATTGTGAAGATGTATATACATTCAATTTCGTGGATGTGTTATATATAGTGTAATATTACCATGTGTGTTTGCAAAAAGTTATTAACACGTGTCATATTTCGTGTATAATATTATGTGATAAAAAAAATTTATTTCCTGACAAGTCAAACTAATGTCACATCTTTGTCTCTATAAGGTGCCTGAGTAGTCTCTATTCATGTCATATTTCGTATATAGTATTATGTGATAAAAAAAAGTTTATTTACTAGTCACATCTGTGTCTCTATAAAGTTTATGACAAGTCATATTTCGTGTATAGTATTATGTGATCAAAAAAAAAGTTTATTTACTAGTCACATATGTGTCTCTATAAAGTTTCTGACAAGTCATATTGATATCATATTTCGTGTATAATATTATGTGATAAAAAAAAGCTTGTTTACTAGTCACATCTTTGTCTCTATAAGGTGCCTGAGTAGTCTCTATTCATGTCATATTTCGTGTATACTATTATGTGATCAAAAAAAGCTTATTTACTAGTCACATCTTTGTCTCTATAAAGTTTCTGACAAGTCATATTCATGTCATATTTCGTGTATAATATTATGTGAGCAAAAAAAAGTAATGCAATCACTCTATTTAAGAAAAAATGTTAATACTATAATTTTATACATTCAACTACACTGCAAATTACTTGTAACCATCCCCAAACAATGTCAGACAACATACCCCTTGATCTTCAGATCAATACCATGAATAGGCTTCCTATTAAGTCTTTAATCCAGTTCCGTAGTGTCTCAAAGACTTGGAAAGCTGCAATTGACAATAACAACTTCATATGTCGTTACGGTTTTCATGAGGATGATACTAGAAGTTTTTTTTTTTTAATATACAAGCAAGATAATATAGGTTTTATGTTTTCTGTTGATGACAATCTAGGCTTCACACCTCTAAATACAAATTTGGATCTTACCACTGTTAAGCCAATTGCTACTTCAAGGTGTTTGGTTTTTCTATATTGGTAATATGATGCTTATTCTTTGGAATCCATCCATAAAACGATCAATAGGGATTTTTGTTCCTAGTTACATGGATCAACTGATTCACCAAAATGGTCCTTGGTTTTAGTGTTCGTCCAGACACTTTAGACCCTACCATTTTAAAGATTAATTACCCTTACTATGGTCAAGGACCATGGTATGTCGATGTTTACGTTGAGCTATGGTAGTTGGAACATTCTTGAAAATTACCGTTTGCCTCGTGAAACAATCCGCCCAAAACAGTCAGGTCAAGCATGTGTGGGTGGTAAAATTTATTGGCCGCTTCCGAAAGGCTCACCAATGATGATGGTATGAGGTACAAAAATTATATGGTTGTTTCATTTGATTTGATTACTCACAGGTTTATTGTAGTCTACATACCTGAAGAGCTGAGAGTTTTGATTCTTTTCCCATTCGATCTGTCTCAGCTAGGAAATAATCTCGTAATTTCATCTAGTTTCTATCTAGATGACATACGATTTGTTTGTGCATGGGTGTTAGAGGTTGATGGTGGTTTTGTAAAATCCTTTCGAATGTTATTCAATATTCCATTTCTAGTTGAGCATGTACTTAAGTTGGTGGGTTTTACTAAGGACGAGGAACCTATAGTTGAAGCTAAAGTAAGCCAAAAAATGCCCCACTCGCTACAAGTATTCGTGCGTAATGCTGAAAGCTTTCAAAATGTGGGTGTTGAAGGAGATTCTGGCTCACTCTTCATTGGGCCCAACAAAGAATCACGAATTCTTCTAAAAATGTCAGACAAGCAACTTTTAGGATTTAATGTTTAATGGTATCATGTATTTCATTTATCGTACTTTATATTTTCATTTCGATGTAGTATTTCGCTTTGCTTGTGTAATGAATAAAAGTTCGTATTATATGTAGAACCCTAACATTTGATATGAATGAAAGAAGGAACAATTGAATTTGATTCATTAAAACCACAAAGTATCATAATGTGACATTGCAAGCTTAACATAACCAGACTTAGTCACTAGTCAAATAACTTTTTTGAACATGAAGGTTTATCTTGTTTTTTCTTCTTGAAACCCTCATTATTGCATTCTTCGGGCACAACTCCACCCGTGATACGTACACATGTAGTTGGTTTTGATGAAATTGAGTATACGTTCGCTGTCTTCTATTGCATCAACTAATAGTTTTCATCAACAACTCAGACAATGTTAGTGTCTTCTATTGCATCAACTAATAGTTGGTTTTGATGAAACCACATTGTTGTATTCACCACCTGGAAGAACGTGGTTTATATAATGTGACCCACTAACGTATTTAATGTTTTCATCAACAACTCAGACAATGTTATGAAAAAAAGCTTGTATACTAGTCACATCTTTGTCTCTATAAGGTACCTGAGTAGTCATATGCATGTCATATTTCGTGTATAGTATTATGTGAGCAAAAAAAGCTTATTTACTAGTCACATCTTGGTCTCTATAAAGTTTCTGACAAGTCAAATAAATGTCATAGTTCGTGTATAATATCATGTGTATGTGTATGACACAGGTATGACAAGTCTATGACACAGTTTTATCCCTCTATTTAAGGCTTACTTTGTCACTCTTTCTCTTAATAAAAGTCATTCAGTAATTTATCCCTTCTCATTACAAAAAAATGTCGGACAACATACCATTCGACCTGCAAGTTGATATCATGAATAGACTTCATGTTAAGTCTTTACTACAGTTTCGTACAGTGTCAAAGAGATGGAGGTCTCCATAGACTTTTCCAACTTCAACCGTAGTTGCGGCTTTCGTGAGACAGATATGTGTTGTTTTAATTTAACATATATGCAAGTTAATGTAGGTTTTATGTTTTCAGTAAATGGAAGTTTAGCTTTCACGCATCTAGATACAACTATTAATCTTTCAACTCTTAAGCCAATTGCTACTTCTGAAGGTATCTGGTGCTTTTCATATAGTTCAAATACGATGGTTGTTATTTGGAACCCATCAATAAAAAGATCTATAGGGGTATTAGTCCCTAGTTTCTTGAATCAACCTGATTCACCAAAAATGGTCATCGGTTTTGGTGTACGTCCTGACAATTTAGACCTAACCATTTTAAAAATTAATTACCCGTTATACGATCAAGGGCCATGGTACGTGTCAATGTATACATTGAGTTTGAGACGCTGGAACCATCTTGAAAATGACCGTTTGCCCCGAGAAGAGATTAGACTAAAACAGTCTGGCCAAACGGTTTGTAACCATATATGCAAGGTATTTTGTACAAACGATATATGATCGTTTCATTTGATTTGGTTACTCACCAATTTCTAGAATTAGGCATACTTGAAGAGATAAGACACATGGTTGGGCCTCCATTGCATATATCCCAGCTACGGAATTCTATCGTAATTTCAGGAAGTTTCCTTGCGGATGGGTACAAAGTTATGTGTGCATGGGTGTTAGAAATTGATGGTGGTATTGTATCTTTGTGTACAGTGTTATTTACCATCCCATTCCCACTTGAGAATGTGGTAAAATTAGTTGGATTTACCAAGGATGATGACCAATTGTTGAAGCCAAGAGCAACGAACAGATAGCTCACTCGCTACAAGTGTACGAGTGAGCTTCTGAATTGTTTCAAAACATGGGTATTGAAGCAAATGGTGGTTCATTTTTCATTGGCCCATATAAAGTATCACTAATTCTTCTTAATGAACCAAATCATACCATTGTGGTTTAGTTTTAGTAGTTTTATCTTCAACAATCTCGTTGTATTTTGAATGTTTAATGTTTTTTAATAAATGAAGTGTTTGTTTTTCAATTAATGTGCTTGTAGTGCTTAAACAAATAAGACGATTAATGAACATTTGTATTTTTATTTGAATAAACGTAATTTGGACACATAGGCTAACATTCATTCCAACATAGATTACGAAAAACATATAAATAAGATAATCTTAAATCATACATGACACATATTGAGTGATTATGACTATGAATAGCAATGATTCTTCCATATGGCTTTATGACATTCATCTGCTTTAGCATCCTCATTCTGAAAGTGTTCTTGTTCTGCCCATTCAACCATTTGATCAAAAGTGTAATCCGCTTGTGTTATGTTCTTTTTTCCGTATTCATTGTCACTTGTGTAGTCTGTTATCACATGATTCATCATTTCTGCCAAAGTAGCATTTGGCAATAGTAAAATCGACACCGCCATGGTCAATGTAGATTTCCAAGTTGCCTAGTGCTTTGAAATATCAAACATTACATGCATATCATAGTTGTTTCTTAGTTTGACTTTTGCTTGAAATGCCGTGTGTGGTACTTCATAATAAAGAGCATGAATATTCCTATCAACTTGTTAAACAAATATTGCTTTAGCTCTTCTAGCTTCATTCTTGGAATACTGATGTTCATCTTCCAACCATTTACATACGTTGGTTTTCCGCCATAGCAAACCAATTGACCCTTATTGTGAACAAGAAAATTGAAAATGGTTTGTGTATATGGTATAGTAGGTTTAGTTTTTTTCTTGTACCAACGTTTATACCGGACACGCTCTTCCAGTTTGTTTTTTCTCTTAACCATTTCATGTATATAATGGACACGCTCTTGACGCTTTAGTTTTGTTTCTTCTGAAATTACACCAACAAATGATTCTTCCATAGAACCGTCATTTGGAATCAAAATTGTGCTTAAATATGACGGATGCTCACAAACAAAAATTTGGAGCTGTCCAGCAACTTTTGCAATGTCATACATAACATCAACATCATAATCATTTTCAATTGCTTTCATTCCCATTAACGTTTGGTTTTGTGGCAATGCGTAATATAGAAAGTTGACCTTTGTTGGTAATTTTCTCTCTAGATAACTAACCATATCTTGAAAATCAAATTCTGGAACATTGATATTCATGTTTGACCCATCTTGATATGTTATTGTTAAGTGTAAGTTTTCGTTGTAGTTGATAGTGAAGTGTAATGTAGTATTGTTAGATGTTGACATTTGATGAATGAAAGAAGGAATAATCGCTTTTGATTCATTGAAAGGTAAAGTAGTGTCTATATATATATATATATATATATATATATATATATATATATATATATATATATATATATATATATATATATATATATATATATATATATATATATATAGAGTATGGTTATTGTAAAAAGAGTATTGAGGTAAAAAGGATAGGAAGTGATTACAACCATTTGATCCATTAAATGAGTGGCTAGATCTAGTAAGGGGACATTTTAAAAAATTTAAAATTGAAGTTGCATAGTGTATCTTTTTTAGTGATCGTAAGGATATTAAAGTCTTTCCGCCATGAGCAATTCAAGTCTACATTTCAATTCTTTTAATGTACCTTGCAACGTTTTTTCCACATGATCATTCATGCATCAGTTTTGCAATTAAAATAAACATTTAATGGCATTAATTTTGTAATAAAAACAAAAATGTGGTACACATATTTACAGCTTAAAAAACCAATTGCCACATATGATATATGACTAGATTACATAACTATTAAGTGTGCCAAAATGTATATAATATTGACATGTGTGTCAAGAAATTTAGTGTGTTATCTGAAATGTATCATGAAAGTAAGTGTGTCAAGAAATTTAATGTATCATTTAAAATATATCATGAATCTAGTGTATCAAAAGAATTAGTGTGTCACTTAATATGTTCAATGAAATTTAGTGTGTGACTTGAATTGTATCATGAAATCAAGTGTGTCAAAAATATAAGTGTGTCAAAAAATTTAAAGTGTCACTTAAAACGTATCATGAAACTAATTGTGTCAAGAAACTTAGTGTATCATTTAAAATATATCATGAATCTAGTGTGTCAAAAGAATTAGTGAGTCACTTAATATGTTCAATGAAATTTAGTGTGTGACTTGAACTATATCATGAAATCAAGTGTGTCAAACATATAAAGTGTGTCAAAAAATTTAGAGTGTCACTTAAAACGTATCATAAAACTAATTGTGTCAAGAAACTTAGCGTGTCACTTAAAATATATCATGAAATTTAGTGTGTCAAATGAATAACTATTGTATGCTTTTATACCATTTGAATGTGACATTCAAAGTTTCAAAATCTTATCTCATCGTAATCTTAAAATCATAGTGTCATAACAAAAAGAATCAGTTTATAGGTCAGGAGGTTTATATGTTAAGATTGTGGCTTGATGTGGTAAATCCGTTAAACCTTTCTAAAGAATTATCATATTGAAAACTTATATATAACTTAAGTTAAACATGATCAAACGTAATAATATGTGAAACATCAATAACATATAGATTCAACTAATGAAAAGGTAAACCTAAAAAGGGCTTGAGGGGTTTATGTGCAATAATTATCTTAAAATGCATCTAGATTTTTGTATTAGAACAAAGGCAATATAGAACTGGTGCCACCGGATACGTTTTTTAGTTATTGATAAATTGAGAGATTGTATAGATCTTGAAGAGAGAAAACATTACACAATTAACAAATCATCAAAGAATAATGCATTTAATTTATGTTAAAAAACGTTGCAAGGCATTTAATTAATGAGGATAAGGCATATAAAGGAATGTTGATAAAATGCCAATAATACCCTCACTACATCTTTAGTAAATGTTACAATCTCTACCCTTTTTATCCTTCTTACCTCTAAACACTTTTTATTTGATCCAAAGCCTATATATATATATATATATATATATATATATATATATATATATATATATATATATATATATATATATATATATATATATATATAAAGATATATGTGGTGTAGCACATGTCCCTATTTGGTTAATGACACGCCTAAAAAGTTGTCATATAATTATTGAATGTTGTCATATTTCGTGTAAACATGTATGTGATTTATAGGATGTCATTGAATTGTCAAATACATGTCCCTAGTTGGTTACTGACACGCCTAAAAAGTTGTCATATAATTATTGAAATGTTTTCATATTTCGTGTAAACATGTATGTGATTTATAGATAATTTTGCATGTCCCTATATTATAACTGACATGTCTAAAAGTTGTCATATGATTATTAAAACATGACAAAAAGTTGTCACATTTCGTGTAAAACACTATGTGATATAGACCCTATATATATAACATCTAGAAAGACCTTTAACAAACATAAGCATTAACCAAAAACTAAATACTAACATACATCTACCTAACAAACATACAAATGGCAGCTAGTTTCTAGAGATTCAAATGTAAATTACATTTCAATGACAAAGAAAGTGGTGTCATTATGTGATGACATCACTTACTCATTAATGGTTGAAATGTGTGTAAACAAATTCGAGTTGGATGCAAATACACAACTCAGATTGTCCTTTAGGCTAAGTCCATCAGATACGACGATGGAGATTAAAGACAACAACGATGTTTCTTTATTTGTTACGTGTGCTTGTGGTTCTGCTGATGGTATAATACATTTGTACATTGATCAGCCAAGGGAAAATGCAACTACTATAGGACAAACAAGGATAATACCCGGTCCAGCGGGTATTCTTCAATTGGCCAAGCTCACCAAAATACGACATTAGGGAAGGTGCCTTCGCCCGTAATGCCAACCCAAGTATGTCGAAAATAGAGGAGGATGCATCTGAAGATGATCATTTTAAGCGTGGCCCATGGCTAAGAGCGCTTGGCTATCTAGATGCTTTTGGGATCATGGTAGATGCTTGTTTAGGTGATATGAAAACCTTTTGTAAATAAGGGAAGCTTGAACTAGTTGTAGCCGTCATCAAGTCTTGTACACCAAATTTGCTTGGTGAGCTAAATGTTACACTCAAAGATCCATCAGGAACAATGTCCGGTACAATTCATCACAAAGTCCTAGAAGAGGATAAGGGTTATGTCAAGTCTATCGGTGTAGGTACTGTTTTGATACTAAAGAACGTCTAAGTGTTCACACCAAAACCACATAACCATTACCTTAACATCACTTTGAAAAACATTGTTGAGGTTTACCACAAGGATACCGTTTATCAGTGATGTTTAAATTGGACTTTGATTTTTAATTTGTATCATCTTTATCTTGTATTTTTTTATGTTTCTATTTAACCCATCTACTGTTTTCATTTAACTCGTCTACAAAACTTTAGTTATCGACGTCATAACTTTTATATATAACATACACAAACTTTCATTTGGCATGCGTAGATGAAAATATATATACAAACGCTCAACTAATCATATCTACATCCGCTAGTATTCTTCAACTATAGATAAAAAAAATATATACAAACAGTTCAACTAATCATATCTACATCCGCTAGTATCCTCGCACCGGGTACCATAAAAATGATTAGCCATGACTAATCTAAACTCCCTATAAAACTGTGAAGGGTTATTAATAACCGGTGGTGGGATCCTACCTTTACAAAATTGTAGCATAAGCCAACATACAATTACTCCATAATCCATACCATTTGCTTGCTGCAGAGCCGGGAACCAGTTTAAATCATTGTAAGAGAATGAGAAGTTAAAATGTTGGTGGCGGGTAACCTGTTGGGAATTATGTGAAGTAGGATTTCTGCTGTCATTACTGCCGATGGATTCTGCTGAAGTAGAAGCAGAATCTGCTGAAGAAGGGATTCTACTGAAGTATAAAAGCCGTATCGTGTTACTGCTGAAGGGTGGAAGCTGACTAGGATCAAGATGCTGTATATTTAAATGCTAACCCATCATTATTCTTGAACTGCCCGAGGTTAGCATGGGTTTTATTGTACTGCTCAATATAGTTTAGTGTATTAGTCATTAAATGCATGCTTGCATGTTTAGTCGATTGGGTAGTAATAGATTAGGTTTCCTTGTCTATAAAAGGAACCTCATAGTTTGTAATAAAGAATGAATTCGAAACATAGAGTTTCAGTGAATAAAAAGATCCATAGAGGATCTAAGTGTTCTTAGTTATAACAACTTGTATTTACTTTCCGCTATAGAATACGAGTTTTAGAGACTGTCTATTAGTTTGCTTATGATTACATAGGCAACACTAATGATCCACGAGTGCTAAAGATCTGTCAAGGTCTGAGAGTTTTCAACAAGTGGTATCAGAGCCTCGGGAGAGTCTCTACGATACTGAGAACCTTATTTACCTCACCCCTATACAACCAAAAACATATTCACCATGCCCTGAACCTGATGAATCGAAGTCACCAACAACACCAAAACAACACCACCTCTATGCAGAATGAGTCTCTCCAACAAGAATGGTAAGTTTCCTTACCTAAAGAAAGAAGATTATGATCGTGGACCATGAAGATGCGAACCGATCTCCAATATTGATTGGAATCTATGGGAGATTGTGAAGAATGGCAACAGTCTGAAGAAGACTATCCCAGATCTTGATGGTAAGTTTACCATTGCTCCTCCCCAAAACTGCTGAAGAGATTCTTGCAGTACAAAGAGAGCACAAAGTAAGAACCATCCTTCTTCAATCTATTCATGAAGATCACTTGGGTGATTTTCACCACATGGTTGATGCAAAGGACATATGGATGGCTCTGAAAGCAAGGTTTAGTGGGAATGAAGAGTCCAGGAGAATGAGGAAGTCCATGCTGAGACAACACTTCCAAGAGTTCAATATCTCTGAAGAAGAAGGTATCCACAAGGGATACGACAGGTTTCACAAGATTCTAAGTCAGCTTAACCAGCTGAATGCAAAGCCTGACAATGATGATTGCAACTCAAAGTTCCTACGATCTTTGCCTCCATCATGGCTACATGTGAGTATAGCTCTTAAAGCTAAAGGTGGGCTGGTCATGCTCACTTTTGATGAGCTGTACAACAAACTCAGATCTCTTGAACCTGATGTCAGATCTCCCTACCACGCATCCTCTTCTGGTCATTCAGCCTTTGTTGGGACATCTCACTCCAATATGATGATGCATGCTTCAAGTCCATCTTATTTGCCATCATCATCTTATCGTCCCACCCCATCACATCCTCAAGCTAAAACTGGCAGTATTTTGGAGGATGTTCTTCATTCATTTGTTGCAGATTATGATACTCTAAAGATCGGTATATGAAGACTTTGATCAGGTGGACCCACTTGAAATGGAGGAGATGAAGCTGAAATGACAGGTGGCCATGCTATCAGTAGATATCAAGAGGTTTGAAGAGAAGGAAGGAAGGAAGTTTGGATTCAAGGGAAAGGATCCAACTCGTTTTGACAGGAGAAAGGTCAAGTGCTTCTCTTGCTACCAGATGGGTCATTTCTCAAGGGAATGCAAAGACAGGAAGAGTGGAGAGGGAGCTAGCTACAATTCCTATCAGCAGAATCAGAAAGGAGCTAGCACTTCAGCAGCTCTAGTCACCATGGATGAACAGTCAACTGGCTGCATGAACTGTGAATGAGGAAGCTGCTGATACAAAGAAGCTTGGATTGCTGGCAAGGTGCACTTCAGAAGATAGGCATGATCAATTTGCCTTCATGGGACTTTCTCAGGTACACAACTGTATATTTGGTTGTAGTGAAAGATACATTGAACTTAAAGAAGCTTTTGATATTATGAAACCTAAATACAATGAATGCTATGTTGATAATGAAGCTTATAAACTTTCGTTAAAAACATTAGAAAGACAAAAGGTTTGGTTTCAAAAGAATCAGATAGCTTATGAAGAAAAGATTAAGGTGCTTCAATTTGATCTAGATATTGCTAATATTAACTTTAAACGCACTGAAAAAGAAAAAGCTGATACTATTGCTGAAAATCTAGAGCTTAAAGAGAAACTTGCTGAGGAAATAGCTAGACATAAACAATGGTTAATATCAGTGACAATCTAGCTAAAGCACCTGTATAGTAGTCAATCGTGACATCAGAATAGGTTTAGGCTTTCAAAGTATGTAGAATTGGAAGCTAGGCAAGATGGATGTAAATCTACACTCACAGAGCTTAGAACATTTTAGAAAGGAAGGTGATTTACATGCTGTCCCTGGACCTATTAGAGGTGAATTTATGCCACGACCGTCCATTACTACTGACTTTGATGGATCACACCATCTGTATGGCAAAAGTCAAAAGACTTGCCGATAATGATGCTTCATCTTATGACTTTATCTCTTTCTCGACGGTGACAATTCATCGGATCAAGGATCTACTTACAACTGTGATTCAAGTGATAAGTCAGACCTTGTCAAGCCCTCACCTGAGCCTACACCCAAGCCTGTACTTGAAGTCTATCTACAAGCCTTCTAGGATAGCTGCTGAGGAATCCACTTCCAAGCCTGTTTCTACTGAAGACTTGTCTTTTAAATCTTTGCATAATATGTCTGTTAAAAACAATTCCTTTAATGTTTCTGGTTTAAGCACTTCTACATGTAATCGAACATCTTCTTTGTTGAATACATCTTCCAAAAGGAAGACATGCTTTGTTTGTGGAAGTAAATTTCATTTAATTAAGGATTGTGATTATCATGAGCAAAGATTAGGTGCATGTGCTCTTCAGCAGAAACCTAAACCAGTGTGGACCAATGTTAAGAAAATTCCACCTTATGTCCCACAAGCTACTTATACTGACTCTTCTTGGAGGAGGTAAGCCAATAGACCTTATGTGCAACCTATTAGTCCATATTTTAAACATGGTTATTGGCCTGCATATGTTGACTCTATGAAAAATGGGAAAGGATGTTGGGGCATCGTCAAGTCCTCAGCAGGTTGTTCTTGGAATAATAAGAGACCTAAATATCAATGGAAACCCAAGAACAATGGTGGATCTTACTCTTTTGCTAAACCTAAATCTAATGATCCACAAAGGTTCAAGTCGCAATGACTTGAGCCTCCTCGTATACTAACATTCTTTGTATATATGTTTGTTTTCGTTTCAGGATCATCCTAAGCATAAAGATATTGGTATTGTTGATAGTGGCTGTTCAAGAAGTATGTCTGGAAATAGAGATATGATGCACAATTTTGTTCCTATTGAAGAAGGAGGGAATGTGACCTTTGGTGGAAGTGATGGTAGAATTATGGAAAGGCACCATCAAGACACCTCTTGAACTTTGAGAATGTGTACTATGTTACTGAACTTGAACTTCAACTTGTTCTCTGTCTCACAAATTTGTGACACCAAGAACAAGGTACTCTTCTCTGAAGATGAATGTCTTGTGCTTTCTAAAGAGTTCAAGCTTCCGAAGATACTTCACCTCTGGCCGAGAGTCCCTGAACTCACAATCTATACACATTCAACCTCAATGAAGTTCACCACGAAGGTGACCTCCTCACTTGGCTGGCTAAAGCATCATTGGATGAGTCTAACAAATGGCATAGGAGAATGGCTCATGTGAATTTCAAAACAATAAACACTCTCTCCAAAAGGGGACTTGTCGAAGGTCTTCCCACCAAAGTTTTCTCCAATGATCATAATTGTGTTGCATGAAACAAAGGGAAGCAACACATAGCATCCTACAAAGCTGTCACCGCAGTGAGCATTATCTCTGAGCCTCTTCAACTGTTACATATGGATCTATTTGGTCCAACTCAAGTCAGAAGCATTGATCACAAGTACTATTGTTTGGTTATCACTGATGGATATAGCAGATTTTGCTGGGTATTCTTTCTAAGGACTAAAGATGAAACAACTCCAGTGCTGAAAGACTTCATCACCCTCGTTGAAAATCAGTTGAACAAGAAGGTTAAGAGGGGAATGGTGTGATAATGGACAGAGTTCAAGAATGCTATTATTATAGAACTCATTTACCTAAAGGGATAAAGAGGGACTATAGCAATCCAAGAACCCCGCAACAAAATAGGGTAGCTGAAAGAAAGAATAGGACCTTGATAGAGGCTGCGAGATCAATGCTTGCAGACTCTAAATTGCCCACTATGTTGGATGAAGTTTGCTGCAAGCTTGCTATGTATTCTAATGAGTCTCCATTACTAGACCTCACCTCAAAACACCATATGAACTTCTCTTTGGGAAAGTTCCAGTCATTCATTACCTCAAACCTTTTGGTTGTGAAGTGACCATTCGAACACCGGTGATCCTTTGGGGAAGTTTGATGAGAAGTGATGATGGTTATATTGTGGGTTATTCACTAATAGCAAGGCTTACGAGTGTACAACTTATTCGCCAAGAAGATAGAGGAGACTTTGAACTGAGATACCTAGAAGATAAGCCCAATGTTCAGGACGTGGTCATGTGTGGTCTTTTGATCTTGACTACCTAACTGACTATCTGGGTTATACTAGACATATGGCTAACCAAAGTCTGCAGCTCAAGAAACTCCCCTAACAATGCAGGTACTTTGGATGCCGACTGAAGTGAATTTGAAGGCGATGAACAACCCATTCTTGTGCCTTCTTTCTCCTAACAATGTTGCGGTAACTCTTCAAGAGATAATTCAAATGAGTGAAGATGAATCACACTATCTGAGGACCTTGCTAGGCTTCAAGTCTCAAGAGTTTGCCTTGCTGCGAGGTGGATGGGGAGTTTGCAAATGAAAATTGTCGCTGGAAACCATGTTTCGGCTGACACCGCGTCTGATCTCTCCCATCATCATCAAATGGCTGAAAGCTCGCGTCTGCTACTACTCCTATTGCTACAAGAGTGTCCACAGACTTTGGTGACCAGTATACCTTTCCAAGTCCTTAAGATCTTGGAAATCATCAACCCAAACGCATCTTCACCTCACCTTCCTATGACACAACTTTTGTGCCAACCGCTGTCTAATCTTGAACCCACCATTGATGTCAACCCTAATCGCTACTAAAAGAATCAACATCTCTCACCCTCAATCCAATATTATTGGTGACATTATAGCTCTGTTAGAACTTCGAAGGCTATCTCTAGTCCTAAATTTGAACAGTTGCTTTTCTCTCTTATGTCTCTAATCAAAAGAGACAATCACAATGACTTCAAGCATTGTCTCGTTTGCGTGTTTTCTTTCACAAGTAGAACCAACGGTGTCTCTCAAGCTCTTGAAGACTCAAGTTGGATTGAAGCAATGCAAGATGAAATGCAACAGTTCCAAAACCAACAAGTTTGGATATTGGTACCTTTACCAGATGGGAAATATGCTATTGGAACTAAATGGATTCTGAAGAACAAAAGAGATGCACGGGGTGTGGTGATTAAGAACAAAGCAAGATTAGTAGCTCAAGGTTACAGGCAAGAGGAAGGAATTGATTATGATGAAGTGTTTGCTCCTGTTGCTAGAGTAGAGGCCATTCGAATTGTCTTGGCCTATGCATCCTACATGGGCTTCATGCTGTATCAGATGGATGTTAAAGGTGCTTTTCTGTATGGTGAGATTGAAGAGGAAGTTTATGTCACACAACCAAAAGGATTTGAAGACCCATATCATCCTAATCATGTTTACAAAGTCGTTAAAGCTCTCTATGGACTTCATCGCACCAAGGGCCGGTATGCTAGGCTTTCATCATTTCACAAGCATGGCTACGAAGAGGTGCCATTGATAAGACTCTTTTTCCAGAAGAAGAACTCACGGCACATCATACTTGTGAAAGTGTATGTGGATGACATCATTTTTGGATCCACTAAAGAAGCTTGGTGTAGGGAATTTGAGGATCTGATGAAGGGAGAATTTCATATGAGTGCTATGGGAGAGTGACTTTCTTTTGGGTCTCCAAGTTCGCCAGAACAGGATGGGATATTTATCGGTCGGGATAAATATGTGAGGGACATGTTGAAGAAATTGGCATGGAAGGTGTCGGATCGCCACAACACCTTATGAAGCTCCAAAACAAAGCCAACAATGATCCAGATCTACCCGTGAATGTTCATTTATACAGATCTATGATTGGTTCATTAATGTATCTAACAGCTTCAAGGCCTGATATTACCTTTGCTGTCAGTGTGTGCTCTCGACATCAAGTCACTCCACTTACTTCCCATATCAATGCAGTAAAGAAGATCTTTAAGTACCTCAAAGGCCAACCTCTTTTAGGCCTTTGGTACCCAAAAAAGTCTTGGTCGATGCCAAACCGTCAAGTTTTATCACACAAGCTGACCACTTGTGAATGGTCAACCGTAATAAACTTCAAACAGTTCAGACACCAATGCAATGAAGATCAAGAGGAGTGTAGTGTTTCCCCAGGTCGTTAAGTTCCAACGAGCTGTGCGATGAATAATCAAACGAATAGTGATCGAGAGAATTTGAACGGGAAAAAGATATGGTTGATTATACCTAAAGAAAAAGTTTATAAATTACAGGGGCTTAAATGCAAATTAAAGAAAATTAAAAAGATAAATTATATTAAATAAACTCTATCACTATTTTTAAAATCTGATGTTTTTGATTTTTCTTTTATAAAATTAAATTAAAAACTACGTTACAAAAGAAAATGTGAAACTGAAACAATATTAATCCTAAAAATATAAAATGACATTTTTACAAACCTAATGATAAGAGAAAATTTTTAGAAAAAGAAAATTATTTTTATTACTATTTATTTAATTATTATTAATTAAAAACTATTTTTACCTATTTAATAATAACCTAAAATATAAGAAAATATGAAATAAAGCTAGAAAAATGAAATTATGACTAAGAAAAATCTGAAATAACTAAAGAGAATTTTCAAAACTAATTTTGTATTTTTCTGATTATTTTTCTATTTTCTATGAATTAAAAACTATTTGAAACTACTTAAATTGCTAAAAATTACAAATTTAACTAAGAAAAATCTGGAAAAATTATTTTTTTGCTTTTTATATTTATCTTAACCTAGGAAAAATGAAAAATTATTTTTTTGAAGTTTTTCAGATTTAATTGTATTAAAAGCTAATTAAAAATACCCTAAAACTGATTTAAATGAGGAAAAATAGCAAACAGTCTTTGGAAAAATATGAAAAATTCAGAAAAAGTCTAAATTAATATTCTAAATTTATGAAAAATATAAAAACAATAGCTTATGTGTGAGAATATGGAACTGCAGTGAAGAGTGCTTATAAATAAGCACTCAAGATAAGATAAAGGCCACAACAGAGAACCAAATGATCACAGAAGCTATAATATGCTAAAAGTACTCAAAAGCAACTAATATCAACTAGCCTTAACCTCTGAAATGCAAACTAAACAGATTTGATGATCTGAAAACTCAAGTGCTAAACAGATTTTATGTCTACTTTGAAGCTTAAGCACAAGCTTATTTAATAAGCTAATGTGAAAAACAAAACTGAAGACCTCAAGTTCAACCAGCTTAACTATCTCTAAACCAAATTTCAGACCTAGATAAGCTCTAATGAGCTTGTGACAAGCTCTGCACAACACCTGTGCACACTCAGTATTCACTGAGTCAGGAGGGACTTATGACCAACTTGACAAGCTATGTTGAAGCTTGTACAAAATTACTAAAAATCTATAAAAATCATATTAAGAAACTTGACCAACTGAAGTTTTTAAACCCAAAGTTTTACTTGAATTGACCCAGAATTGAATCAATGAAAAATCACCCCAGTTGGGTGAAAACTGAGATTTTCAACTTTTGACTTTTTAACTGTTTTGCAAAGTTTGACTTAAATGAGATTTGATTCAATTTTATGAACTGAATATGATCTTTTATGGTGAAATGAAACTAATGCAAGCTATCTCTATGTATTACAAACCTAAATGCTCATTCTGACCCACTGATTCAAGCACACCTGATCACAAGGACAGATTCTATGCAATTTTGACTTTGAGCTAGTGCAGATGCAAATGACTGACCAAATTGACTCTATCGCACCTAAGTAAGACTAAAGCAACTAGTCTTAACCACTGAACTAGCCTTAATCTCAGTTTGCTCTAAAATCCAAACACTAGTTAAAATATTGAAATGCAAGCCAAACTAGTCTAGACTCAGATTCATTTCAAGACTGCTTCACTGCTATGATCAATGAGAGAATGCAGCTATCAAATGCAATAATAACAAGATAAAAGAACAAATAGATTCAAGTGAGATGAATTTGAGCTTACAAATGGTTCTACTCAACTGCTAAACTTAACTGAGACCCAAATATCACTAGCCTAAACCAAATTCAATCCCAATTACTTCAGCATTTCAACCCATATCCAACTCGCATCAACCACTTTCATAACTAAATCCATTTTGAGCTTCAGTTTGACTTTAGTTGACCAAATTGAGAATTAGCTTAAAACTGGATTATAAGCTTACTAAAAGCTATGAGTAGCTTTAGTAAGCTTATTAGAATTATAATAAGGCTTGTTGAAGCCTGGCTTTTAAATTATTTAAACTGCATAAGTAAAAGAAAATTTAAAAACTAGAAACTTGGATAAACTTGAATTAATACTTGAACTGGATTACAAACGTTTAAATAACTTACATTTAATACATAGAAACCGAAAATAACAATTTAAGATTTAAACTAATACATTGATAATAAAAACGAGTTGCAAGAAATTTTAAAACTAAAGACTACTCCCCTTCTCTCCTTCTTCTTCCTCTATTTATACCCAAAAAGCTTCCCACGTGTCTTCTGATCAATTCCCACTAATAATCTCAGCCATTGGATGATTTGAGGACATATTGGCCATAGATGAAGTTTTGGCGGGAAAAAGATATATTGCAACTGGTGGGGGTTGAGTGCAAAGGGGGGGAAGAGCATTAAATGATTTTGTTGTTTGGTGGAGGTGGAGTGATAAGGGAGGTGAAGGTTGAGCTGGAGGGATGGTGAAGGTCTGGGTTTTGCAGGCAAGCAGGTGGGGAAGAAAGAAAATAGAGGGAAAGGGTGTGTTTGTTTGACCGGTTTGACTTGGGCTCTATTATTGTGGAAGGGGGGTCAAAAACAGGGGGGGTCAAGTCATATGGCAGGGGTTCAAAAAGGTTTTGACATGGGCCAAGGGTCAAGGCTTGGTTTATTAAATAACACAAGGGCCAAAACTGCAATTTACCAATCTTGAGGGACCAATTCTGCCATTTTATTAAAGTTGTTCCAAGGGACCAAAAATGACAAGTTTCAATAGTACAAGGACCATAATGGACATTTTCAAACTTCCAAGGACTATTTTTGCCAATTTTGAAACTCAAAGGACTAAACTTGTAATTTCTCAAAACTTTTGACATTTTTCACCAAAGGACTAATTATGACAACTTATGATTTTTAAAAGGACCTTTGGTGACTTTTCTTTTAAAATAAGTGCTCAGGGACTATTTCTGACAACTTTTGAAACTTAGGGGACTGAAACTGCCAATTATGCAAACTTAGCTCATTTTTCATCTGATTTTAAACATTTTACATCTGAAACATATAAAATGCAATTTTGAGATATTTTCAGTATTTTGATGCATTTCTGAGCATTTTTAAATGTTTTGCAGTTCAGATTTGACCAAAAATGATGAGTATTTACACACTCATCAAGTCTCCTTTTAAGTTGGAAGCATATAGTGACAGTGATTATGCTGGTGCAAATCTGGATAGGAGATCCACAACCGAGGCTGTCAATTCCTTGGAAAAGATTGATTTCTTGGCGATTACAGAAACAAGCGATTGTAGCTACCTCAACTCTGAAGTAGAGTATGTTGCTCGCTACAAACTGCCATGACGGTGCTTTGGATTCAAAACCAATTCTTTGGACTATGGGTATAACTTCATGAACACAACTCTTTTATTGATAATCAGTACCATATGCATTGTCAAAAATCCGTTTTTCCACGAGAGAACCAAACATATTAAAATCAGACACCACTTTATAAGAGATGCATATGAAAAACATTTGATAAATGTGGCTAAAATTCATACAGATGATAATGTGGCAGATCTTAAACTAAAGCTTTTGATGGACCAAGGTTTCAACACCTTGTGGTCAATATTGGAATGCTTAACCCTTAACTGCAAAGTTTAAGGGGAGGCATAGGCCTGTGGGAGGTTTCTTTGTTTGTTTGTTAGTTTCTTAGTTAAAAAACCTACTAACTTTCATTTGCATTTTTGTTGCACTTTTTGATGGTTTTCAACTCACCAGATATACCTTGTGTGTATCAAAGAGTTGGCTAGTCCAAAGGGTACAGCTTTGGTAAAGACAAATCGAATCTGTTGATAGCTGTAATGATTTGCTCAAAATCATAGGGTCTGCAACCACCCATGCTTAATTGCTGAGAGTTCTATGGTCATCAATTCACCATGGTCTATTCCTTGTTGGAATCCAAGAATTGGCTAGCCCACAAGTATATGGCTTGTGGTAAAGGCAACTGCATCCATATTTGGTTATCAATTCACCAATTCTAAGAATTGACTAGTCCTGAGCAAACGGCTACAGGTAAAGACACAACAAATTCGTTTATATGGTTTCTGGTTTGCCTATAAATCAGATGGTTATCAGTGTACCATAGTTTTCGAACTTAAACATTTGGCTACTCCGGAGTAATGGATATTGGTAAAGAGACATCAAATCCATTATTTTCAATGATTCACCTCTCGTGGAGATAACACACCGATGTGATGAGAATAGTTTGCAACTGATAAGTATTGATGTACATTATGTCATTTGTTGCTACAAAGACCTGGCATTTCAAAGCTTGATCATCATAGAGATGAGTTTATTATTGGTTCTTTGCTATCTTGATGTGTGAAAACAATCCTCTAGTAATCTTGAAGTCTCAAAGATCTTTCAAGGTCGAACTGGAACTTAACCTAGTCAAATTCCAATTTAGGGGAGGATTGTTGGGAATTATGTGAAGTAGGATTTCTTGTCATCTGCCATGGATTCTGAAGTAGAAGCGTAATCCGGAAGAAGGGATTCTATGAAGTATAAAAGCCGTATCGTGTTATCTGAAGGGTGGAAGTCGACTAGGATCAAGATGCTATTTGTATTATTCAAATGCTAACCCATCATTATTCTTGAACGGCCCGAGGTTAACATGGGTTTTATTGTACTGCTCAATATAGTTTAGTGTATTAGTCATTAAATGCATGCTTGCATGTTTAGTCGATTGGGTAGTAATAGATTAGGTTTCCTTGTCTATAAAAGGAACCTCATAGTTTGTAATAAAGAATGAATTCGAAACATAGAGTTTCAGTGAATAAAAAGATCCATAGAGGATCTAAGTGTTCTTAGTTATAACAACTTGTATTTACTTTCCGCTATAGAATACGAGTTTTAGAGACTGTCTATTAGTTTGCTTATGATTACATAGGCAACACTAACGATCCACGAGTGCTAAAGATCTGTCAAGGTCTGAGAGTTTTCAACATAACCTCAAAATATCCTTGGATCACTAAACTTTCATTTAAGACTTTTGTCCATGCAAGAATATGTCATCGCAACTTATCCGGGCGATCGTCACTATGCATCGAGTCAAAAACAGAAATATGAGAATTCCGAAGATTTACAACAGCTAAAACCCAGTGATTGCCTTCGGCATGGATCGGCATATACACCTACAAAGATAAAATCATTAACTTACATAAAATTAAATACCTTATTAAAATACTAAACGCAGTAAAATCATTAAACACAAATACTTACCACTTCTACCTCATCCCAGGAATGGTACGGACGTGTCCTCCCACTTAACATTCCCTGTAATGCACTATCAGTGAGTAAGAAGAAAGTGCACGGAGAATACTGATGCAATGTTGATTTAGCTCTTGTCCGTGAGCACGGATGGTCTCGGCGAATTAGAAGCTCAGTCCATGCATTGATATGTTAATTCAAATCAAAAACATATTAAAATTATTATTAAGCATTCTATAAAAAAGACTATTCAAATACAATATAAACATTTAAAACAAACTTAAATCGCGCAAGCCAACCATTACTTGGAACCTTGGAACAAAAGGGAGCGTTCACGCCAAAAATTGGCTCACACACAAAATCCATCACATGACAAATCGGTATATGGGTTTAGGGTTACACAGGAAAGTATTTAAGTCTTCATAATATGTACGCCTAACCTAAATAGCCAAAAGTAATATCAATAAAAAGTTGTTAATCATTGTTAAAAAAAACTATTCACGTAGTGTTATGATTACCTTAGTAGGGTCAACGTTATAAAATGAAATGTACTATCCGGTATAATTTTCGCGTAAAAACTCAACTCTATCCCCATCTTCTTCACCATCATCAACCATATCGTCTTCTTCATCATCAACTGCTTTTCCAAGATCTAACGGGCTAATATTTTCTGAAATGGCATTATCCTTACTCCTACCAGCCCGTTTTTTGGGAATAGGAGTCGTGTCTGGCAAACCCTCATATGGGCTCAACACATATCGTCCAGGACGAACATCTCTCTTTTCTCGATTCATAGCCCCCTAACACGGAACAAATTTACTGCAACTATTATAGTAGAAAATGGAAAAAGATATATATTTATGTTAGTATAAATTTACCAAAGAAGACACGACTAGCTCCGCTGGGTGTTGATGCACTAGCTTGTTGCGCATTGTTACCCGACCACAGAACAAATCCTTGTTGTGGCATAGGCGTCCTAGAATAAGGCGTCGGCCGGTCAGTCGAATAACTCGCGCTGCCCAATGTGGCGGTGGCGAGACACCCGTCAAAGAAAGAACTACTCGGGGTTAGGAAACCCCCGACTCTCCCGACCTCGCCAAATACCTACATACAATATTAGAATGTTTAGTAATTTTTAAACAAAAGAAAATTCATTTGCACAAATAAAATGAATAAATTATATACCGCCAAGTTGGTAATTTTTAAAACAAATAAGTAGCAACAAAAAAATTACAAATATACTGCGCTGCTTAGGAACCCGGAACTCAGTTCCAACCTGCGAAACCCTACATACAATATTAGTATGTTTAGTAATTTTTAAAACAAATGATTAGCAACAACAAAATTACAAATATACACGTATTAGGGAACCAATTAACTCCAGTTCCATCACGCGAAACCCTACATACAATATTAGTATGTTTAGTAATTTTTAAAACAAAAAAGTAGCAACAAAAAATTACAAATATACTGCAAGATTGGGAACCCAGAACTCCAGTTCGGCACCTTGCCCGAAACCCTACACACAATATTAGTATGTTTAGTAAATTTTAAAACAAATGATTAGCAACAAAAAAATACAAATAAACACAAGGCTTTGGGAACCAATTAACTCCAGTTCAACCTGCCCGAAACCACGCATACAATATTAGTATGTTTAGTAATTTTAAAACAAATAATTAGCAACAAAAAGTTACAAATATATATGCTGCTCGAAACCAAGGTAACTCTGTCACTACGAAACCCTACACACAATATTAGTATATTTAATAATTTTTAAAACAAATAATTAGCAACAAAAAAATATACAAATATACATGCGCGCTCGAAACCAAGAAATCCACTAAAGAAACCAAATATTTGTTGGAACAATGTGTCGTGTTCCTTTATCTTGGCATCCTGAGCCTTTCTCAAATTCTCTAGTTGCGTCAAATGACGATAAACGTATCTGGAACATCGTCCACGGCTATATTGGTCGAAGGTGGGGTATTGGTGGTGCTTCGATACTCGCCCCTCAAAAATGCCATGCTATCACGGAACCAAGCCCTGTTGGACTCATATGCATCGGGTACAAGTCTTAAGGTAGGTTCCGCTTCCTAAAAATTATATAACAACAAATATGAATATTGTTATGAATCAATAAAAACTAAATGGCATGATTAAATAACAACTCACCAATAAACTATCCATATAACACCGTTGAAACTTCCGCTTGTAACGCCAATCTCACACTCTCGGATGGAGCTCTGAACGATTAAAAAAATCAACAGCCTTGACTCGATAACTCTCCAAAATCCACGTCTAAAAAAATAATTGGTTAATTACTTTAACATTATATATATACATAAACAACAAAACTAACAATAGGCATACCTTAAAGGCCCATGTAAAGCCCTTGAGCGTATACTTAGGGTTCTTTACCTTACCGCCAGGGTCGGGCGGTGGTCGTGGCTTCACAAAGAAAGCTTCAATACGTGAAACTATTGCACCAACTAACTGATTGTACAATGTCGGCCATACGTACGAACCCCAAGGATATATGTTCCAAGCATCAATATTATCTACTAAAGCCATGCACCAACTCGGGAGTACGTAATTAAACTCGTGGCCTAACAACACCATCTCCAACAACCCTAGCAAACTAAGACGAACTGCATCGATATCGACAAGTTTATCAAAGTCATCGCTTAAAATAAAATTATGCAATAGTCCAGCAGTTATCGAACATCCATCATAACTTGAGTCGAAAACACGTCTCCTAAAAGGAGTAGGTTCACCTTTATATTTATCTTGAAAATCAACCCCAAATCGCAACCCAGTTACTAAACAAAACTCCTCTCTACCAAATTTCAACTCAAAATCTCCTACATGATACGTCAATGGAACGATATCCATGTCTCCCGGTTCAGGTTCGTCTTGACATAAACTAATATAATGTATTAAAATACATGTCTCTTGCATTTGTTCTATATCAAACAATCATCCGAAACACGTACACCTAAACAATAATTCCTTATTGGTATTTGATTGTGCAAAACTACCAGGCTTCGATGAGGATCAAAGTAATGAGGGGTGTATGTTCCAGCCAAGACTCGCCTGTAACCTGAGAATAAGAAATACTAAGACACTACGTTAAGTGATTGCGCAGGGGTAGGACCCTGCGAACCACCTCCAGCGTGAGAGTAAGTATGAGTTATGGTTATATAAGTGTGTGTAAATAAAAAGATGAGTGTGAAATGAACATACCATAAACCATTGCCCGTCTAACCTATTTATAGTGGAAGAAATACGGTTAGAGGTACTCTTGCATGAATGTTGAAGATCATGGGGGCGTCCCATGATTGTGGGTAACCGCTAGGGGTTAGTGACCCACATTCTCAGACTTGACGGGGAAGCCAAGAGAGGGAGGGAGATCGTGGGTTTGACTAAGTCAGGAGGTTCCTTATCCATTGTTCCTTCACCATACCGAAGGGCTTAGGGCTTCGAATGGCTTAATTCCCTTAGGTAACCTTCGTACCAACGAATGGTTTGGCGCTATGGATATTTCGGAATCCTAACTTGGTCCTTCGTATGGAAGGGCTTAGACACATCTCGGAGGAGTGTCCTTCGAGTTACTCGGAGGGTACATCATCAAGCCCCCGGTCGAAAGTGATGTATGTGAACGAGGAGACATTGCTTTCGACTTCATGCTGCGAAAAAACATCATCCTGCTGCGAAACATACTAGCTGGGAGAAAACTGCGCAACTAACTAAGCGCAATAAATGCTACGTAATCATTATCACTGCCCGCTACAGGAATCACAACTTCCCATAATACCCGGAGACCAAAAGTCTTCTCGATTTGAAATTTTAAAAATCTACACCGGATAAGAGTAAATGTGGGTACACGTGGGCGGTGGATAATAGAGTCAAAAGAGAGTATAAAAAGAGGGTAGATAAAACCCTAACTCATTTTACTCTCTTCGTCTAATTTTACACGCAGTAATCTTTTCCAGCGCACACCATCTTCGAAAACAAAGTAAGTGCTTCTCTTTTCTTGTCATATTTGTTAAAAATAAGAACATGGATTCCAAGTTTATTATAAAACAACAAAAATGCACTTTGTCTGCTAAAGATTTACATGATCACTTAGCCGATTATCCTATTCCAATAGAACATAAAGTGATGTTACCCAAACCCACTCAGGGTATCTTTGATGCCCCTCCAGGTTTCGTAGGGTTGTATACCCATGCATTTAGTCACTTAAACCTTAGGATTCCATTGCACCCATTGATTTTAGAATTTATGCAGTACTACAAAGTTCATATCTCTAGATTCAATCCCTTTGGTTTTGCCAAATTAACCACATTCATAGTGATGTGCAAAGCCTAAGGATATGAACTAACATTGACAGTCTTAAGAGGATTCTTGAACTTGTACCCTGGGGGCAATTGGTTAACACTAGCAAAAAGACCTGAGGCAGATGTACCCAACCTGTTTGGGAAAGTGTACACAAACATATCGGGTTAGAAGGGTAGCTTTTTAGCAAGACACTATTGTTAAGCCCTACATATTGAGCTGTGAACAAGGAAAATAGGTTTAATGCTAAGCGGTATAATGACCCCCTATATGAGGTTGAGTGATCTTTGTTATCGTAGCTTGGTCAAATACCCATGGATGTGCAAGTATTCCACGAAGCCATTTTATACATGGTGGGATAGCTCGAGTTGGGAGGGTCTCCCAAGAAGCCTGTGATCATATACCAAGGACAAAGTATGTTTATCTACTCTTATTTAAGTAGGACCAATGTAGCACTGATATTTATTTCTTTTTGTTTCTATTTTGCAGAGATGTCGTTCAGAAACTTCATGTTCCAAGAATTTGATGAAGATCTAAGTTTCATGCCCGCGGAGAAGGCTGAGGAGTCTTATGGCGTTGGCTCCCCTTCAACATCTGTAAATAACAACGAGTTAAGCGTTCCGAAGCCGAGCCTATTTCATCAGCACCCCCGCAACTTGCTTTGGAGGGTCCATCTCAACTGGTGGAGAACATTGCTGACTCGGACGATCCTGATGATGAGGATGTCCCCATCGTTGGTTCGACAGGAATAGCTGATAGGCTGAAGAGTAGGAAGGGAACAGCCGCCAAGGCTGTGAAATCCACCAACAAAAGGAAGAATCCCCTGCCTACCTCTAGGAGTAGAGTTGTGAAGCAGAAGAGTACCGAGGGCAGAAAGTTTGTCAAGTCTGCCTTTGAATTACCCGATGAATCCGTTGAGGTTCATGGTAAATATTTTTGTCTTATGAGACATTGTGAAGTTATAAATTTAACCATTATGCTAACCTGTATACATTGTGTTACTCACAGGTCTTCCAGAGACGAAGGAGCTTCCAAATGCCTTAGCCTGTCATTGGATTATTGACCATGTGACCCCTCCACAGTGGAAGAGTATGCTAGAGAACATGTCTTTTGAAAAGTTACGTGACATGCATGATAATGGGGTTACGAGTGCGGTGATGGATAACCACTTTAATGCCAAGACCGAGGGAGTTGTTGAAACGCGTGGCCAAGTTTGGAGCGTGTGATGAAATTGAGGGGAACATTGAGAAGAACCCCGTCGTCCAGGACCTTCGAGACAAGATAGCTTAGTTGACCGTGGAACGTGGCAATCTTAAACTGGAAGAAGCCAAGGTTATTACTCTCACAGGTCAGAATGCTGCTCTTGAGGCTAAATGTGTTGGGTTGGAAAGTGAGAAGGTTAGGCTTGGAGAGGTAGAGATAAAGTTGAGGGAGGAGATCAATGGCCTACAAATGAGGTATAAGATGCTGCAGAAAGATCGTGCAGAAGTTGTTTCAAATGTGGTGCCTTACATAGCCATGGAGCTCTACCAAAGTGACGATTTGGGAGCTCAGATGTGGAAGGTCATCAACTCAGCCCTATTTCATGGACGGTGTTTGGCTCGAGGAGGTCACAAACAGGTAAGCCCGTGGACCTCTCTAAGATTGAATGCTACCGTCCACTTGAAGGCTGAATATGATGAGGCAGAAATGCATTTGCAACTTACAGTACTCCTTCCTTGCTGAGGCAACCAAAGATCCAATGGCACCCCTCGAATACCTCGTGTCCAAGAAACCTCGGAAGCTGAAGCCTACCACTCCAACCAAGAAGATCATGTCTACTAAGCCAGTCTCAGTGCAACCCTCCTCTACTCCATCTCTGAAGAAACAAGAATGAAGGCTGCTCTGTTAGCAGTAATTTGGTTCCAAAGGGTGGCATGTACCCTTAAGACAATTTATTTTTTGTGACAATGTGTGTCTTGTTTCCCAAACAATTTAAATGCTTGTGATGTATGGCTATGGGCCAAGAATAATTTGACTGGAGCCTAGGCTCCTCATGCAGGTATAAGGGCAGTAGCCCATATTTTGAATGCAATGATGTAGAGGACATACCTCTACACACTTAGGTTATGTTTGTTTTGTTAACTTCTCGTACGCCATTTTTCCGACACTTAAATTTTACAACCTAAGGTTCAACAACCTCATTGTGTGTAAATTACAACACCAATAATATAATGGCCAACTTGGCCATTGACAGAGGGTCGTGACCCACTCTATCTCAAATCCTTTACATAGCATGGCTTTGTAAAAAAAAATTTACAAGCGCCAAAAACTACTAGGAGAGTTAATGTGAATGTTTAAGTTGGCTTTAAATGATAAGGCGTGTGTTACACCCCAAGCCATTCGATATTGAAACTCATTAACAACTTGACTGAACAAATCTTTGTGTTTAAGAAACGAAGCAAGAGATTTGTGGGAAATGTCTTATTTATCATTGAATTGGTAGAGAGGATTACATCATTTTTGAAATGAAAACTAAGACAACTACCAATAATGTGTGCTTTCCCTTGAGAAGCTTTTGATTACAAGAAAAAAGTTAAAGTACTTCTTAAACATAGAACTTTCGAAGGTTCGTACCATTCCATGTCCTGTCGATGGGTTCTCCGAGAAGAGTGGCGGTTGTAGGCTCAATTGCCGTGAGGCCTCACTACCATGTAGGGTCCTTCCCAAGTTGGTCCCGATTTTCCCGATACTCTGCTTTGCTTGCACTATTGAGGCGCAACACATATTCTCCAGGCTTGAAAGTGGAAGGTTTGACCCTTTTGTTATGGTAGCCTTCGATCTTATGCTTGTGTATTGCTTCTCAGATGGAGGCTATTTCTCTTCTTTCTTCTAGTAGATCAAGATTTTCCCTGATCCTTTCGTCATTTTGGGAGGCATCATACGTTGCCACACGCTCGTGTACAATCGCCTTCGAAGGGATGACCGCCATTTAGTATGTTAGGCTGAAGGGAGTTTCTCCGTTGCTTGACTTAGGATGTGTCATGTGAGCCCATAAGACTTGAGGGAGCTCATCCACCCATCCATGATGAGTTCGACCTAGCCTTTTCTCGATCCCTTTGACGATGTCTCTGTTTGTAACCTCCACTTGTCCATTACCTTGCGGGTGATAGACAGATGTCCAGGATTGTTTTATGTTGAGCCCTTGACAGAAGTCGTAGAAGACTCCTTCGGCAAACTGTTTCCCATTGTCAGATATGACGATGTGGGGCACTCCGAATCTGCAAACAATGTGCTCCCATACAAACTTCTCGATCTGTCTTCCTGTTACAGAGGCTAGGGGTTTCGCTTCCACCCACTTAGTGAAGTAGTCAATCGCTACCAGCAAGAACTTGACACCTCCGGGCGCTATAGGCATAGGCCTGACAATATCGATGCCCCACTAAGAGAAGGGCCATGCGGATGTCACATTTGTCATGTCTTGCTTCGGCATTTTTGGAACGTTTGAGTGTATCTGACAAGCTTCACAATTGAGAATGATTTCGGTTGCGTCTCTGTGCATCGAGGGCCAATAGTAGCCCAACTTCATTATCTTCGAGACAATCGGCGGGGTCCTGCATGGAGACCGCAAGATCCTTCATGGACTTCAGAGATGATGCTCGAAGCTTGCTTGGGGCCCACACATCGTAACCAAGGTGACAAAAATGACCTCCTATATAGGGTTTCCCCTATTAGCCGGTATTGCGGGGACTTAACTCGAATCTTCCTTGCAAGCTTGGGATCTTCAGGGAGAAGACCACTTATCAAATATTCCCTTATGGGGGTCATCCATGTCTCTCCTTCTTCTTGAATCACGTCAGCAACCTATTTGAGAACAATGGATCTTTCAGGAAGGACTTCTACGAGCACTTCCTTAGTAAGATGAGCGAAGGCCATTGAAGCTAGTTTGCTTAGTGCGTCTGCCTTTTTGTTCTGGTTCCTACGAACATGTTGGATGGTGTAGGAGTCAAAGTTTTCTAGCATCTCTTTCGTCTTCTCCAAGTACTGTTTGATGACGGGTTGCCTTGCTTCGTAAGAACCTGCCACTTGGTTTGCGACCAATTGGGAGTCTACGAAAACAGCGAGAGCTTTGACCTCCATATCTTTGGCTAATCGGAGTCCTGCTAGTAGCGCTTCGTATTCTGCTTCGTTATTTGTGGCTTCGAACTCAAACCGAAGAGCGTATGTATGCTCCTTCCCTTCGGATCGGCCAGATTAGACGTCGGAGCCGCCAGCTGGATGCTCCGTCTGTGTAAAGCTTCCATTCAGCCTGCACTTGAGAAAGGTTAGTTTTGGGCTCTTCCTTTTCCTCATCGGGCTCGGAAGGTGTTTCTGCCAAGAAGTCTGCAAGAATTTGCCCTTTGATAGAGTTACGTCCTTTAAACTCTATTTCATGTTCTCCGAGCTCAATAGCCCACTTAGCCACCCTCCCAGATTTTTCAGGTTTCGACAAGATCTGCCTCAGTGGCTTATCGGTTAAGATGAATGCTTGGATGGGCCTGGAAATAGCGTCGGAGCCTCCTTGCTGGGTAAATTAAGGCGAGTATTAACTTTTCCAATGTTGGATAGTTGATCTCCGCTCCTTGTGGGACCCTGCTAACAAAGTAAATGGGTATCTGTCGCTTGTCTCGCTCCGCCATAAGGACCGCGCTAATACTCTCCACTGAGGATGCCAGGTACATAAACAACATTTCGCCTTTGATTGGGGTTGTGAGTGTTGGAAGTATTTCGATGAACTCCTTCATCTTCTGAAAGGCTGCTTCAGCGTCCTGGCTCCATTGGAAAGTTTTCTTGTCTCATTGCATCCTTTGAGTGTTTTGAAGAAAGGTAGGGACACAATGTCCTCCTTTTGATAAAACCGACTTAAAATTTGCCGACTTCCCATTCGAGCTCGCACATCTTTTAGGCACTTAGGGGCTTGGAGATCAGAAATAGCTTTGACCTTAGAGGGATTAGCTTTTATCCCCTGCTTAGTGATCAAGTGTCCTAAGAATTGTCCCTCTTCGACACCGAAGGAGCATTTCTTAGGGTTCAGCTTCATGTTAATCGCCCAAGCCGTCGAATGTTTCTGTACATCAAGGAGTAGGTCCTCCTCATTCTTGCTCTTAATAACCATGTCATCAACGTAGGCCTCGAGGTTTTGCCTATCTTGCTTGTTGAAGGCTTTATCTACGAGACGCTGGTAAGTAGCCCCTGCGTTCTTCAAACCGAAGGGCATCTTTCTGTAACAGTAGACACCTTTACTTGTGCAGAAAGTTGTCTTTTCCTCGTCCTCCTTTGCCATCTGGATTTGATGATACCCTTTATAGGCATATAAAAAGCATTTTAACCGGAAACCTGCCAAGGATTCCACCTTCCAGTCAATTTCTGGTAGGGGGTAGCAATCCTTCGGGCATGCTTTGTTGATGTCGATGAAATCGACACACATGCGCCACCTCCGGTCGCTCTTTTTACCAGACTGGGTTGGCCACCCAAGATTGGTATTTGACCTCCCTCGGGATGCCCGCTTGTGTAAGTTCGTCGACTTCTTTGCAAGCTGCAGCGTTTCTCTGGGCGAGGCTTCTCGCTTTATGGGCTCAATGTGCTTGTACTCATTGAGTTTATGCTCCGTTCTGAAGGACTGTCCATCTATTAGCAATGTTCTTGGAACCCCTGTCATGTCAGAATATTCCCAAGCAAAAACATCAAGGTTAGTACGTAATTTCGGTGAGCTTCGCTTTGAAACTTCGCCGGGAGTTGCTTTCCTACTACCACCGTATGTTGGGATAGCTAGGGTTTACAACAACTTCGCTCCTCTCGCATCACTGTACAACTAAGAATTGCCATGGAGGCTCCTCCGATTCTTCTCTGATCTTTTGACACCATATACACCCTTATCCGGCTCCATAACTATAATAAAGTTCCTACTCCAAAGGGGGTTTGGAACTTAATAGCAGCATGTATGGTAGAAACAACAATTCCCATTTTTTGCATAGTTGTTCTCCCTATTAACAAATTATAAGGAGAATCGACCTTACGATGGCGAAAATGAGTGTCTCCGTGCGGGATAAGGGGCCTTCGCCTATGGTGATTTCCAACGGTACTTCTCCTAGAGGCCATGAGTGTTCACCAGAGAACCCTACTAGCGGTGCCTTGAGTCAACCCTCTCGTGGCGTGTAGATGACTTGAGCTTTAGGAAACAATGCTCGTAGATGATTTCGCAGAGCTTCCAGTAATCCATATCACGCTTCGGTTCACTTCCACTGTTGGATATGTGTACCTTGATGATCACGGGATCAGTCGAAGGTGTTTGCCCTAATATGTGGGGGAAGGTTATTTCCCCTATGCTTCCCAGCTCCCCTTCTGCTTCCTTCCTTTTCAAGGTGGTATCGTGTTTGTGTACCATCAGTATCGGAGCTTCTACGGGCGTAGTTTCCTTCTTATTCCCCTTCCATTCTCCCAGCTGAGTATCGGAGAACTTGTCCTTTCCCTTTTTGATGCCTTTGACCAGATGTGCTAACTGTTCGGACCGTACCGCCTCTTCGATCTGCTTCTTTAGTTCCCTGCAGTTGTTCGTGTCATGTCCATGATCTTCATGGAAATGGCAATACTTGGACATGTCTCTGGCCTTGCCTCGTGTTATCATTGGCGGGATTGAAGGACTTCGCGGCCTTCTGGTGGCTAGGATTTCTGGGAGATTTAACCAAGTTTGCCAGAAATCCATGGTTCGAGCCTTTGTTGTAGGGGGTGAAGCGATCTCTATTCTTCTTCTTGTTTTTGGATCCTTCCCAGGAGGACCCTCTAGAGAATTTGTCAGATGCTTCCCTTTGCTCTATCGGAGCCCCGTTTGCTGCTACTTCCTTAGACTCAATCCACGTGTAAGCCTTCTCAATCAAGGCCTTGTAGGTGTTGAGAAGATCGGTGGACAGGAACTCCACCAAGCTTCGAGTTCGAAGGCCATGTACGAAACCAGAGATCCTCTGATCTTCGTGTAAACCTAGAATCTGCAAGGTTTCATCAGTGTACCTGGTAACGAAGGCCCTCGTGCTTTCGTTGTCCCTTTGTTTGATGGTGTGTACGGTTAAGTGAGTTTTGGTGTGCTTCTTCTGCTGGCTAAAGTGCAACCGGAACTTAGCCTTAAGATCATCTAGACTCACAATGCTTCCCAACTTAAATGCGTTTCCACCATATTCTTGCGGAGTCTCGGCGTGTAAGTGAACATATGGCATGCTACAGGCATGACCTACTTTTGCATTTTGATAGCGCCTTCAAATAAGTGGAGAAAGTTATCGGGATCACCTTTCCCATCATAGGTGCCTATGTGAGTAGGCATCTTCACGCCGTCAGGTAAAGGGTAGTCCTCGATCCACTTCGCGAAGGGTGTGCAAGCTCCAGAGGCTTTGGCACCATAAGGGTTGTATGGAGGTGGATAAACAGGTGTAGGGTTATACGGGTTAGGAAATGGCTGTGAATAGGTAGGGTAAGTAGTAGAGGGTTGGTACGAAGGGTATACCCCCATCGATTGTGTAGGAATATGTCCACAGGGCATTTCTTTGGTAATTCTGGTTGGGGATTGAACCATTTTGTAGGTTTGAGCAGGTAGGTAGGGATTCATTCCCAGAGGGGGTAATTGGTTCATGTTGGAGTAGGGAGGTGGATCTTCGACACTCGAAACATAAGAGGGGGTACGGGAGCCCCCGTCCCTTCTCTTCCTAAATGGGCTGCTAGAAGAGGAGGCAGGTTTACCCCTCCATTTCCTACTGGGTTACTTCCTCCGTTTGAGTTCTCGCTCCTCCTTTCACCATGCATTCTATCCCTTCTTCTCGGATTTCCTCCGAGTCCTTCTTCAAAACCCACCGTCCTTCCATTTGATCTTCTAATGGAAGAGGAACCATTTCGTAGGGCCGAACGTCCCCTGCCCATGGGTTGAGGCTTGTCCTCTGCTTCAATCTCCTCGTCATACTCCTCGCTGGAGTATTCCAACTCCCTCCCATTGATTTGTTACTGAACTCACTCTTGTGAGCCCTTAGCAAAGAATCTAAGGCCTCAAAGTTTTCCTCTACTGGCGGAGGCTGATATCCGGAATAGGGTTAGCGGATGTTGAGGCGTGATACACGGGAGTAGTTTCCAAACGAGATCGTGTGGTGAAGGTTGAGGCTGTTATGGGGGCGAGGTTATCGGTGTTAGTTGTGGTGAGTGGGACCAGAGTAGAAACACTGGTGGAGGTGAATATTCTCTTCCTGGTTCCATGCCGGAAAAGTAGCGTAGTTGGTTAAGGTATTAGGACTGGGTGATTACGGGACTAATAGTTGTGGTCCCACGGATGGCGCCACTGATTGTGCAAAAGATTGCACTACCAGGCTTCGATGAGGATCAAAGTAATGAGGGGTGTATGTTCCAGCCAAGACTCGCCTGTAACCTGAGAATAAGAAATACTAAGACACTACGTTAAGTGATTGCGCAGGGGTAGGACCCTGATTTGGCTTGCCAAAACACGTCAAGCTTACTCACACAAGCTAGCCACTTATGAATGACTAACCGTAAGAAACTTAAAACGGTTCGGACACTGATCAATAATAAGAGAAGTTGAGTAGTATGTTGGGTAACTCAAACGTGTTAGGTTTGAGCACCGAGATCGTTCCGAACGAGGGTTGAATGGAATTTCCAACTCACGTCTCAATTATCGGGATTTGAATAACAGAAGGGGGTAATATGATATATTCTAAACTACGGGGCAAGGGAAGCATAAAAGGGAAATTACACTACGGAAATCCTAAATACGCGATTAAAACGAAACGCGAATAAAAAGCAACTACGTCTAATCTAAATCCTAAAAATAACCTAAAATTACTTTTATACTAAAAATGATATTAGAAAACTATTTATGAATTAAAACTATTTTTTTAGGAATTTTCTGGATTTATTAAATTTTAAAAACTAATTATTAACTATAAAAATAAGACTAAATAACTAAAAATTATAAAAACAAAGGGAAAAATTATGAAACTAATTTTATAAAATCTAAAATACCATAAGAGAATTTTCAAAACTATTTTTTATTTTTTTAAGGTTTATTTTCCTATTTTCTATGAATTTAAAACTATTTAAATCTAATTTAAATTTTGAAAAATACCAAATAAAAAAGGAAAAATAAGGAAAAATATTTTTTATGCTTTTTATATTTTTCTTAAACTGGGAAAATTGGAAAATTATTTTTTGGAACTTTTTCTCAATTAATTGCAATTAAAGCTATTTAAAAATGATTAAAAACTGTTTTAATAAAGAGAAATACTAAACAGTGACCAAAAATTATGAAAAACTCAGGAAAATTCTAATATGTTATTCTAAAGCTATAAAAAATATAAAAACATGGTCTTATGTGGATGAAATAAGAGCTGTAGTGTAATTGGATATGAAATAAGCTTGTGAAAATAAGCAAATAAGCTCTAAACAGCACCAACTGATTATATAAGCTAAAGTATACTAAAACTAACTACCAGCAACTAAATACTCCTAACCCTAACCTCTAATAAGTAGATTACCAAGTATTAAGCTAATTGACTACTTCTTCCCAGACAGGTTCTATCCCACCTGTTAGAGCTACTGTACCAGCTTATCAAGTGAGCTGGAACAAGAACTATGAATTGGAAACTAAAGACTACCCACTAGAGAACATGTGTACCAAATTTCAGCAAATAAGGACTAGTATTGAAGACATTAGAGATCAAAACAAAATGGACAATTTGGACAGTGGTCACGATGCAGTCTTGATGCGATGGACAGAGAAGGCAAATTAAGCTTCTGTATAAGCTCCTAAGGTGGTATTTGCAGGCTAAGTAAGCTAACCTATAAGCTTCTAAAGGAGATTCCTACAAGACCTATACTACCATCTATCTAATGAATCAATAAGCTAACAAACTAACTACATCAAAAGCTGAAAATCAGCTGTGAAAAAAAAACAGTGCAGCAATAGGTGGGACAGAAATGGAGTTGCAGGCCAAATACCTTGGAATAAGCACTTCAAAAAAAACTTCAACTTACCAAATAAACCAGAATCCAGTTAACTTAGATGTACTGAGAACAATCAAAACCAATTAAAAGCAATTTTAAACTTACTTTAAACCATAAAAATAGATGTTGAAAAGACTGATGTGGGATTTGAAACAGAAACTTATGACAGAAATTGAAACAGTTTTAAGATTTATTAAAAACACAAACATGACTTGATAATTAAAAAAACCTTGATTTAGAAAGCTAAAAAAAAACTCAGTAATTATCATTAACAGATTTAAATGTAACACACCAATATGATTCCAATTATGAGAATAAGCTTGAACCAAACACTCTCTTAATTTCTCAAAATACACTTTAACCAATAAAACTGAGAGAGATTTTACTTCAACTGACTTTTAACACTTAAATAACCTCCATTCTCATTACAAAAACAGATTACTAACAGAAGATTTCTAAGAACTAATTTAACTCTAAATTTGACCCGAGTTGACTTTTATCAAAAACTTGAAATTAAGCAATTCAAAATAGCAGCAAGCTCTCATAAGCTTAAACAAGCTTATTTAAGCTTATAGGGACAGGAAACAAGAGCTTAAAAGCAGTTGCAATTATTAAAATTGATAACAATAACTTGACAAATAAAAGTGAGATTTGTATTAAAGAAACTGAAATTACAATGAAAATCTGAAATTACAAATTACTTAGCTTCTAAAAACATTTAAATTGAAAGGAAATGACATGGCCAAAATTCCTCTAAAGCTTGAGAAATTGGACGCCATTCTATTGTGACTTGAATGGGTATATATAGCTGAGCTAGGAGTCTTGGGATGCCTTTGAGAAGAACCTAGAAGCAAAATAGCAGCCACAAATCCATTCCATGTCACTTCAACCAATAATAGAGCTCCATTTCCTTTGATGAGGTGTAGCAGCCAATGGGAGAGCTTGGTTTGGCCACGTAAGCATCTATCTGACATGTCAGCTGGGTCTAGAAGCTTGGGAAGATGCTAAGTACTATGTTTAGTGGGTAATTGGTGGTAAATGGTGAAAAGGTAAATGGGTGTTTGGTTGGGAGAAACAGGGTAACACTGTGGGGCGCTTTTGGATTTATTTAATGTTTTTCAAAGGTTTTGACCGGGTAAAATGGCGGGTCAGTGGTAAACGGGTTAGTTTAGTTATTAAAGGGGCCGGGTATTGGATTTGATAGTTGGGCCGAGAGGTAGGATAATGGATTTGGACTATGTATTGGATTAGATATATCTTGGACTTGGATTAATAAGGTTGACCCAAGAGTAATATAGGGACTAAACTTGCATATTTCGGATTTTTGAGGGACCATAGATGTAAATTTGAAACCATCTTCAAAGGGCTGAATTTGTCAATCTTCAAATAAACCAAGGTTGAATTTGCAATATTTGAATCTTCAGGGGCCATTTTTGACAAATGCTGAAACTTGAGGGGCCAGTTCTGACAATTCTTCTAACTTGATTAAAACTTCCAAAAATCATCCTCGGAGAATAAAATCCTCATAAATGCTCAATTTTGATCTTCCGGCTCGGCTTAAGCTCTCTTGATCTCCCGTGCTCGGATTTACGTCTGATTTGGTTCCTTTTTGCGTGTTTTTATATATCCGTACCTGCACAAGCAAAAACTCAAGAAAACCACAAATATTATCAATAAACGGCTCTTTCTTGGTTATTTTGGGTCAGTTTTGATATAGAAAAGGTATGTGTTTTAGCACATACCAAAATACCCCAGACGAAACCATTGTCGTGTCCTCACACAATGCAATCAACTCACGCTTCTAAAACCAAGGATTTCAATCTCTTTCTACTAAACCTATGAAGAAGTAGCAAAGATTCCTCAAAAGAGATTAAGAAAGCCTTATGTCTAAAAACGCCCCGTTTACCTTTTAAATTCACATATATAGATATTACGGTTAAGCACATTCCAGTTATGAATGACGGTTTGTTGAACTTTCATGTCGATCAATAACTCCAACATTTTTCAAACGACACATTAGGATCACGGAGTAGAAAACACAACACAGCGTGAAGTGACCATACGGATAGAATACATCGTCCCTGATTTTTCACAAGTCCCAAACTAAGCGTAAAATCGAAATCATTGTTACATACGACTCTAGATGCTAACACTACCCATGGAAGTTACTTGTGTAAATACCTTTTGTTCCCATTTTCCTATTTCCTCTAGATTTTTATTTTTTTATTTTTGTGAGAAATGAATTTCTTCAAATTCTCGTTTCGATAAGAATTATTCCGATAAAGATATAAAGCTAAGTCGATAATTAGTTATCCATCTTCTCTCAAGAACCATTGTCCCAAAAATGAGGTCCACATCAAGGAATTTTTATTCATTTATACTTTTGACTTTTTCATTTTTCATTCATCATCATTTTTCATTTTTTTTTTTTTTTTTTTTTATAGAACTTAGACTTTTACGTGTATGAGCTATGAACCACGGAGCTTCACGGGGTAATTCCAAGACTATAGGCTTCATGAAATGAGGATCCCGGCTGGCTAGGCTAAGACCTCACTCAATCCCGGCTAAAGATCCAAGGGTCCGATCTCGACACCGCAGCTCACAACTTTACTTATTACTTTTTCACTTAGCACTGATTACTCATTTATTTATTACGGATCCTTGATGTGTACCCAATTTTTAAAACAAAGATTCTTTTAAGAAGATAAAGAACTAACTATCGCCAAAAACTCAACATCTCTAATTATTATTAGACAAATATGGGGTGAAACAATTTTGTGGGAACAAAAAGCCATAAGTACCTTCGATGGGCTCTAAAGAGAAGCAACTACTCCACGCTTAGCATCTAAACTCATAAGTAACTCTATCATTTCTCGATCTCTGCAAATTTAAAATCCCAAATAATGAGATCCGCAGATGCTTAGCCGATAATTTTTAGATTACCTATGGTTAAGGGAACAAGCTAGGGCTCAACACGCCCGGTCAAGTCAGAATTCTATTCCTACTCTCACCAGCGGAAAGTCAACAAGGTGTCAAAACATATATTAACTTAGCAAATGCTTCGTCTAATGAAATAAAGTCATGCATATTTAAAGTCACTCAGGGAAACTTGCAAAATCTTGGCCTTGTGAGCTAGAATTCGCATCTTATAGCTTCTTGTCTAAGAGACTAGCAAAACTTTTCAATCAAAAAGACTTAACAAAAGCTTACAATAATTTTTAAATTTTGCTCATTTTTGCACAATTTTTCTTTTCATTTTCTAAGGAAAAACGGGGTTGCGAGAGTACACGACAAAAAACAAGCAAGTGCGGTCAAATCAAATCGAAGATTACCCTACCCCAGACTAGAACGAAACATTGTCCTCAATGTTGAAAGCAAGGGTATCACGAAAATCTAAAATCCGTTTATTAAGTATGCTTAAAGATAAACGTTAGTCGATAAGATTAGGATATCGGATTTCCATCAGCATCGATCATGAAACTCGAGTAGAGAAAATGACAAACTTCGAGCACGAGAGTCTTCATATCGGGAACATCCTACACACAACATCACAAACAACCAAACACGAAATCGAAGAGGCACCCTTCGTCACTTATTAGAAAATAGAAAGAAGATAGATGGATAAGCATGGGGTGCCTCCCACGGCTATCTGTTTTTTAAACGAGTCGCTAGACTGACTCGTCCCCGAATTCATTTGTCCTTGGGGAAGAAAGTGGTAGAGATACCAGGGTCAAAAACGGTGTCCTCATTCCCGAAGGAATGAGACTGGGTGGGTTGGGTGGAGAAGAAAATGTCGGGCTCAAGCACATACGGAATGACTCCTCCCAAACTTACATAAGGCATGTGAAAGATCGATCCATCATCCGGCGGTTTTGCGGGCGGACGAAGGGATGAAGGATCGATACGAGAATACTCCAAAGAAATCGGGAGCTCATGGTACAGAAAGGTGTGACTCAAAGGCTCATCAACGAAGGCATCCAAGGGAGGATCCTTATCTCGAATGACATTTTTAGCATAAAACTCATCAACGCGTATCCCGGGGTTGAAAATCTTTTCCTCACATGTGTGCTCAACGGGATAAGTGAGGGTCGACTCAACAGAGGAGGGAGAATCATCATTAAGCAAGCTTTCAAGAAAAAGGATATCTTGATTAGAGTCGCACCGTCACTCTCAATATCAGGCGGTATTGGATCATCAAGAAATAAGTCGATTTCTTCCATATCAGAATCATAAGGCGGATCATCAAGAATATCGTCTTCAACCACTTTAGTCAATTCATCAATCTCCATAATATCTTCAGTGTCAGAATCATCACTTTCTTCATCTTGCATAACATCACATGACGGGAGAGAAAGGTCGGAAAACAAAGATGGGACAAATGGTGTGCTCTTAGAGCTAGCAATATCCACCACTTCCGTTGTGGTCTCTGAATCGGACTCAAAATCTTGGTCGAAAAGAGGATTAACTTCACAAAAGGTGTAGTCATCTTTGAGTTCAAAAAGAGGATTTGAGAAAATCCCTGAAGTAACCTTGGAAATGTCAAGAGAATCACATAAAAGCGAATCACAATCACTGTCAGATACATCCTCGGAATCGGAAAACATCTCATCATGATTATTCGAAATATCAAGAGAAAGCTAATCACAAATATCATCTACAACCTCGGACTCTCTTGGGATTGGGATAAGGCTCTCAACACAAGAAGATTCCGTTTCCGGAATAGTACTAAGAGGCTCGTCCCCCATTATGAGAGAGTCAACGGGTTCAACAATGTTTGAAGAAATAGAATCATCGACCTCTTCCAAATTGACGTCACTTCTCTCAACCGGCGTGAGTGAAGGGGAAGGGTCGAAATGGCCTTAAAGGCTCAGAAACGGGAATGGGTTCAGCCGACAAACTTTCATAATATTCTTTCATTTGGATGGAATCCTCATCATCATCATCAATGTAAGTCTCGAGCCATCGGGCACGTCTTTTAAGTGCTTGCTCCTCAATTCGTATTTCTTCAAGACACTTTTCAATCCGAGCTGCTCGTTTTTCTTCTTCGAGTAATTCTAACATAGATCTTTCGTTTCGAGATGCTCGATCTTCGGCATGTTCATTAACAAATTCTTCGAGTATTTTAAGACATCTTTGAATTTCTGGAGAAATTATCGGAGGTTGTGGTTGAATTTCTTGGTATTGTGGAGGTGGGTCATAAGAATAGTCATAAGGAACTTGCTCGTAAACAATTGGATTCTGCATTTGACAATCGGAATTAAAGTGCGGACCTCCACAATACTCACAACAGTATGATTGTTGTGACGGGTTTGGTGAAGTATATGGATAAGGTTCATAACCAAAGGTTGTATTGTTAAATTGGGCTTGACATTGAAAACCTTGGTGAGGACCTCCACAGTATTCACAAGAGTATGACTCCGTCTCATGGTATGGGGATTGGTTAAGGAAATCGGTCGTATCATTGTAGGGATGTTGGTCGTAGACAAACTCGTTTCCCGTATTCACAATGCTACAACCGGGACAATTCCCACCATTTTGAGGTCCCCCACACCATTGACAACCATAATGGTAAGACGAAGACATCGAGAAGAATTATACGAATAAGAGGGTGAAGAGATAAAGAATTGACGGTTCAGAGGGTAAAGAAGAATATTTTTGGGTTTTTAGAAAACATATTTTGAAAAGGAAAATCTTTTTGGGTTTTTATAAAAGGGATATGTACAAATATCAACGATAACTTCACGAGGAAGGATCTTCAAATGCACACGATTCGACACGGAATACGAAAACTCGCTACAAGCCCTCCCCGGCAGCGGCGCCTAAAATTGATTTGGCTTGCCAAAACACGTCAAGCTTACTCACACAAGCTAGCCACTTGTGAATGACTAACCGTAAGAAACTTAAAACGGTTCGGACACTGATCAATAATAAGAGAAGTTGAGTAGTATGTTGGGTAACTCAAACGTGTTAGGTTTGAGCACCGAGATCGTTCCGAACGAGGGTTGAATGGAATTTCCAACTCACGTCTCAATTATCGGGATTTGAATAACAGAAGGGGGTAATATGATATATTCTAAACTACGGGGCAAGGGAAGCATAAAAGGGAAATTACACTACGGGAAATCCTAAATATGCGATTAAAACGAAACGCGAATAAAAAGCAACTACGTCTAATCTAAATCCTAAAAATAACCTAAAATTACTTTTATACTAAAAATGATATTAGAAAACTATTTATGAATTAAAACTATTTTTTTAGGAATTTTCTGGATTTATTAAAATTTAAAAACTAATTATTAACTATAAAAATAAGACTAAATAACTAAAAATTATAAAAACAAAGGGAAAAATTATGAAACTAATTTTATAAAATCTAAAATACCATAAGAGAATTTTCAAAACTATTTTTTTATTTTTCTGGTTATTTTCCTATTTTCTATGAATTTAAAACTATTTAAATCTAATTTAAATTTTGAAAAATACCAAATAAAAAAGGAAAAATAAGGAAAAATATTTTTTATGCTTTTTATATTTTTCTTAAACTGGGAAAATTGAAAAATTATTTTTTGGAACTTTTTCTTAATTAATTGCAATTAAAGCTATTAAAAAATGATTAAAAACTGTTTTTAATTAAGAAAAATAACAAACAGTGACCAAAAATTATGAAAAACTCAGGAAAATGCTAAAATGTTATTCTAAAGCTATAAAAAATATAAAAACATGGTGTTATGTGAAGGAAATGAAGTCTGTAGTGTAATTGGATATGAAATAAGCTTGTGAAAATAAGCAAATAAGCTCTAAACAGCACCAACTGATTATATAAGCTAAAGTATACTAAAACTAACTACCAGCAACTAAATACTCCTAACCCTAACCTCTAATAAGTAGATTACCAAGTATTAAGCTAATTGACTACTTCTTCCCAGACAGGTTCTATCCCACCTGTTAGAGCTACTGTACCAGCTTATCAAGTGAGCTGGAACAAGAACTATGAATTGGAAACTAAAGACTACCCACTAGAGAACATGTGTACCAAATTTCAGCAAATAAGGACTAGTATTGAAGACATTAGAGATCAAAACAAAATGGACAATTTGGACAGTGGCTGCTGATGCAGAGCTGATGCAGAGCTGATGCAGAACAGTGGACAGAGAAGGCAAATTAAGCTTCTGTATAAGCTCCTAAGGTGGTATTTGCAGGCTAAGTAAGCTAACCTATAAGCTTCTAAAGGAGATTCCTACAAGACCTATACTACCATCTATCTAATGAATCAATAAGCTAACAAACTAACTACATCAAAAGCTGAAAATCAGCTGTGAAAAAAAAACAGTGCAGCAATAGGTGGGACAGAAATGGAGTTGCAGGCCAAATACCTTGGAATAAGCACTTCAAAAAAAACTTCAACTTACCAAATAAACCAGAATCCAGTTAACTTAGATGTACTGAGAACAATCAAAACCAATTAAAAGCAATTTTAAACTTACTTTAAACCATAAAAATAGATGTTGAAAAGACTGATGTGGGATTTGAAACAGAAACTTATGACAGAAATTGAAACAGTTTTAAGATTTATTAAAAACACAAACATGACTTGATAATTAAAAAAACCTTGATTTAGAAAGCTAAAAAAAAACTCAGTAATTATCATTAACAGATTTAAATGTAACACACCAATATGATTCCAATTATGAGAATAAGCTTGAACCAAACACTCTCTTATTTTCTCAAAATACACTTTAACCAATAAAACTGAGAGAGATTTTACTTCAACTGACTTTTAACACTTAAATAACCTCCATTCTCATTACAAAAACAGATTACTAACAGAAGATTTCTAAGAACTAATTTAACTCTAAATTTGACCCGAGTTGACTTTTATCAAAAACTTGAAATTAAGCAATTCAAAATAGCAGCAAGCTCTCATAAGCTTAAACAAGCTTATTTAAGCTTATAGGGACAGGAAACAAGAGCTTAAAACAGATTGCAATTATTAAAATTGATAACAATAACTTGACAAATAAAAGTGAGATTTGTATTAAAGAAACTGAAATTACAATGAAAATCTGAAATTACAAATTACTTAGCTTCTAAAAACATTTAAATTGAAAGGAAATGACATGGCCAAAATTCCTCTAAAGCTTGAGAAATTGGACGCCATTCTATTGTGACTTGAATGGGTATATATAGCTGAGCTAGGAGTCTTGGGATGCCTTTGAGAAGAACCTAGAAGCAAAATAGCAGCCACAAATCCATTCCATGTCACTTCAACCAATCATAGAGCTCCATTTCCTTTGATGAGGTGTAGCAGCCAATGGGAGAGCTTGGTTTGGCCACGTAAGCATCTATCTGACATGTCAGCTGGGTCTAGAAGCTTGGGAAGATGCTAAGTACTATGTTTAGTGGGTAATTGGTGGTAAATGGTGAAAAGGTAAATGGGTGTTTGGTTGGGGAAGACAGGGTAACACTGTGGGGCGCGTTTGGATTTATTTAATGTTTTTCAAAGGTTTTGACCGGGTAAAATGGCGGGTCAGTGGTAAACGGGTTAGTTTAGTTATTAAAGGGGCCGGGTATTGGATTTGATAGTTGGGCCGAGAGGTAGGATAATGGATTTGGACTATGTATTGGATTAGATATATCTTGGACTTGGATTAATAAGGTTGACCCAAGAGTAATATAGGGACTAAACTTGCATATTTCGGATTTTTGAGGGACCATAGATGTAAATTTGAAACCATCTTCAAAGGGCTGAATTTGTCAATCTTCAAATAAATCAAGGTTGAATTTGCAACATTTGAATCTTCAGGGGCCATTTTTTACAAATGCTGAAACTTGAGGGGCCAGTTCTGACAATTCTTCTAACTTGATTAAAACTTCCAAAAATCATCCTCGGAAAATAAAATCCTCATAAATGCTCAATTTTGATCTTCCGGCTCGGCTTAAGCTCTCTTGATCTCCCGTGCTCGGATTTACGTCTGATTTGGTTCCTTTTTGCGTGTTTTTATATATTCGTACCTGCACAAGCAAAAACTCAAGAAAACCACAAATATTATCAATAAACGGCTCTTTCTTGGTTATTTTGGGTCAGTTTTGATATAGAAAAGGTATGTGTTTTAGCACATACCAGTAGGACCCTGTGAACCACCTCCGGCGTGAGAGTAAGTATGAGTTATGGTTATATAAGTGTGTGTAAGTAAAAAGATGAGTGTGAAATGAACATACCATAAACCATTTCCCGTCTAACCTATTTATAGTGGAAGAAATACGGTTAGAGGTACTCTTGCATGAATGTCGGAGATCATGGGGGCGTCCCATGATTGTGGGTAACCGCTAGTTAGTTAGTGACCCACGTTCTCAAACTTGACGGGGAAGCCAAGAGAGAGAGGGAGATCGTGGGTTTGACTAAGTCAAGAGGTTCCTTATCCATTGTTCCTTCGTCACCATACCCGAAGGGCTTAGGGCTTCGAATGGCGAATTCCCCTTAGGTAACCTTCGTACCAACGAATGGTTTGACACCTATGGATATTTCAGAATCCTAACTTGGGCCTTCGTATGGAAGGGCTTAGACACATCTCGGAGGAGTGTCCTTCGAGTTACTCGGAGGGTACCTCATCAGTATTCGAATTTTTTTTTAATGTAATGAACCAATCTTAGCTTACTTCTACAGGTAAGGTCAACGGCAAAATCCTAAAATAACAATTAATAAGAGTATATATTATTAACTACACAATAAGCATAAAAAACCAAATAATGATATCGGAAGAAAAATAAATATTTACCGGAACAACTAGTGCCATATTAACAAACAAACACGATAACACCTAACCACTACCACCACAGAACCACAACAACACTGCCACACGACCACAAACAACCGCACCACCTACACCAAACCACCACCAACAACCACCACCAACAGACCACCACAACAACACCACCACCAACAGCCGCAACAACAACAGCCTACACCAACACCATCAGCCGACACCACCACCAACAGCCGCAACAACAACAGCCTACACCACCACCACCAACAACCTTCACCACAACAACACCACCACCAAAAGCCTACACCACAACAGCCCCAAAAAAAAAAAAAAAAAGGAGGATTTTTGCAATGTATACGAATGAATAACTGTTGTGAAGAACACCTACTCCATGTGTGTTTTGCAATGTATACGAATGAATAACAATCGGAGACGAGAATTTAGTGTCGATTGAGTAGTCATTCGAATAGATTTTGCAGGTTATTTTGGTGAGTCCCAACGCAGTGGAGAGAGAACTTCGCCTCAAAAAGGAGGCGAGTAGCCTTTTTTCTGTCGGTACCTGACAATGTGGGTCCCAAGGTCAGACTTCGCTTCAAATTTGAGGCGAGTTTTTTTTTTTTTTTTTTTTTCACTTGTATTACATGGGGTGCTGACACGTGTCATTCAAGGACTTCTCTACCAATTTGTAGCGAAGTGCTAGACCTTTTTGGATATATGACAAAAAGATGACCACTGCAGGACAAGTACCCTGTGTAGAGGCCCTATACGTAATTTTCGCTTCTTTTTTTAATTTAAAATTTGTCAGCGAAACAATTTTCGCTAACTCTCTATACCGATCAAACCATTTCCTGGTTTCTAAGCATAAAATGCCGCTGCAACGCGCTACTCACATTTTACTCGTTTAATACAACCTATATATTTTGTAGACATGTAATTGGAGACAGAGAAAGTATAAGCTAATTATTTTTCCAAATTTATTTTATTTTTATATGTATTATTAGAAGAGCATCTATAGTGCAAAAGTGAAAAAAAAATAAATAAATAAATAAAAGGGTTTTGAAAATGACTTAAAGAAAGGTTATCGCATAAGAGCAGTGCTCGATGTGGGAGGGTGGTTCGCCCGCCATTCGACCCAACAACGTGTCATTCGTCCGTAGTTCTGCACCGTTTTTCAAGTCATTCGTCCGCTGTTGGTATTTTAGCCACTGCATCAACTCGTGCAATTGGTATTTTGTTATTGGTTTTTTTGCTGCAGAGAGTGGTTTAATTATTGGTGTGTTATTGGGAGGTGATGAAGTGACACTGAAGCAGCCGAATAACGTGTGATCCACATCGAGCACTCTTAGAGAAACAAGTTAAAAGTGTAGTAAGTGAATAAGATGGGGAAGAGTAACCGATTGAAATTTGATAAGGTGTGAGAAAATATCCGAAATAAACAAATAATTTCAAACATTTTGACAAATTTGCAATTAAAACAAAAAAGTCTGTCACATTAGTTTAAACAAAATCAACAAGTATCTCTTTTTTTTCTCTGATGTAACATCTCATCAAATTTATAACCCAAATAGTATAACAATTTTCGAAACATACATAATTATTATTGGGGATATCTTGGCTACAATTTTTGTAGCCAATTGGCTACAATCCTTCATAAAATATACACTAACAATGAATCAGGGACCCACAGAAAAGAATCAGGACCCACAAAAAGAATCAGGCACCCACATTATATAGCACAAAATTGTAGCCAATTGACTACAATAAATTGTAGCTAATATATTCCCTTATTAGAAATATTAACTTTTTTATGGTAAGAATGCATGGAGGATAAGTAACAAAAGACATAAGACAACAAATTCAGAAAAAACAAGTATATATTTTGATAATTTCTTCTGATACAAGATTCCCAAACAAATTAGCTCTTGTAGTCATGATCATAAACTTTAGCCATGAGTTGGAGTGCATTCTTCTTATGTGTTACAATACCAGAAGATTTTAAAGTATCAACTTCGTGTGCTCCCGCAGGTGATTCCCAATCAAATGAGTAAATTAGATTCGAAAGAGTCATTTCCATTGTTACAGCCGCCATCGATATCCCAGGACAAATTCTACGATCAGACCCGAATGGGATCAACTTAAAATCCGTCCCTTTGTAATCAATACTACTGCCACTACCCATGAACCTTTCTGGCTCGAACTCTTCAGGTCTTTCCCAGCAGTTTGGATCTCGTCCTACTGCCCATGCGTTCACATAGACTAAAGTCTTCTTGGGTATCTCGTATCCATTTATTACACACCGATCTATAGCTTCTCTTGGGAGTAATAGTGGCGCAACAGGATACAATCTAAGTGTCTCTTTGATTACTGCTTTTAAATATTTGAGCTTGTCAATATCATCTTCCCGCACTTTTCCTTTGTTCCCGATCACATTTCTCACTTCTTGTTGAAGTTTCTTTAGAGACTCCGGGTTCTTCATAAGCAACACCATCGCCCACACCAGAGTCGCTGCACTTGTGTCTGTTCCCCCTAATAGAATATCCTGGGTAGCTCAAGATAGTTAAGGCATATAATAAATAGATCTATAGACTGTATTCAGAATTATGGATTAGTGAAATGTAAGTCACTCACCATGAGCACAGCTTTAATGTGATCAAAAGTGAGATTGACTGAGGAATCTGGATCGTGCTTGAGTTTTAGCAAAACATCAACCATGTCTTCTTGCATTATGTTCGGTCTGTCTGGATTCAAATGTTCATCGATGACTTGTTGATAGAACTTATCCATGTCTTTGACATTCTTTTCAAGCCTACCAATGCTTCCATTGAGTTTATCAAGCCACCCCATGAACGGAAACTTGTCTTTGAAATAAAAGTGGACAACCAAAGCCTGACACTCTAACAGATTCTTTTGAAGTCCTATGACTTCTTGCTGTTCGTCCGTGTATGCAGCCGATCTCTTCCCAAAAGCCACTCTAGAGATGATATTACTTGTGAGAATCATCAAGGTTTCACTCAAGTTTACTAATTGTTTAGTTAAAATTTGAGTCTTTATGGTATCAATCATGTTAAAAATCTCTTCCTCACGAACCCCACGAAACGAGTTAACATGTTTCACTGAGAAGAGATTAAGCATGCAGATCTTTCTCATTAGTCTCCAGTACTCGCTGTAGGGTGAAAAAGCTATATCTTTGTTATCGTATGAAATCTTCTTTAGGCATGTTAACACAGGTCTTGTGCAGAAGTTCAAATCATTTGTTTTCATTACTTTTTTGGCCATATCAGCAGAAGAAACTATGAGAGTCTGGACCATACCAAGGCGAATGGACATTAAAGGGCCATAACGTTTTGAAAGACGCCATAAGTGGTCAGACAGGTCAGATATATCTAGCTGATGCAGGTTTCCTATTATAGGAAGTCCAGTTGGTCCGGGTGGTAGTGGAAGGAGGGTTTTTGACAGAAAGCTTCTAAGTATCGAGATAATGAAAAGGAAGAAGAGGATGAGAGCTGATAGTGTGACTATAAATGGAGCCATTGTTAGAAATGAGCCCATGCCATATTATCTTGATGTCTCTCTCTTATATTGTACAGAATGTTCGAGGCGTAATAATTCATTGTAACAATTATAGTTTTCATTCTAAATTTATACTCCCTCAGTCTCAAATTATATCTCTACTTTCATATTTCACAAAATTTAATAAAAATGGGTCCCTTACAATATTAACCAATAAAAATCCATTCTCACCCACTTACAAGCATTTTGATTGGTTAAAATTAAAAACGGACATGAATTTTGGGACAACAAAAAATAGCAAAGTGGACTTATATTTTGGAATGGAGGGAGTATTCAATAATTAATTGAATATGGGGATACATATGTAAATATAAGTTAAAGTTAGATATACATGTAATTTTGAAACTTTTGAAAGGATATATATACAATTATAAATTTAAGTTAAATATATACACAATTTTAAGCTTTTAGAAAAATATATATGCAATTCTCCTTATATTGGTGAGTAAGTCACGGCCAAATCAACCAAAACACAAGAGCCAAGTCACGACCATAATGCACTAGTTTGGTAAGTTACTTACCATAGCAAGTGCTGAAAAAGTGAGACGGTTTTATAATTATAAATATTTGGTTTGTGAGTATGTGTCGGGTATTTAGTGAGGTATACTTTTATAGCCCGTGCCTATTGGGCTAGTGCCAGTTTAGCCCGTTGCTCATGTCCGCCCAACCCGCCTGTTTTGCCGCCTCTGATTTTAGCCTAAAGTCAATCTATCAATCAATCAAGAGTGCATATATGTCTCGAGTGTATTTAGCCTCGGCCTTTCAAAATCTTCCAGGTGTAACAATTGATTCATTGTATACAATAATTATAATGTACACCACAATTGACTGGGCAATATATATATATATATATATATATATATATAGTGTATCTTTATTTTGAAAACCCTGTTAAGTGCGAGAACTGCGAGAACTCTTTTTTAGCCATTAGATTAGTTGATCAAGGGTCAAAACTGATTGTGCCATTTATGTAAATAAACAAAAGATTGTGTTGGTGTTGTAACTAGTGTAAGGGTAAGTATGGGATACCACAACTATATATTTTTTTTAAACCGTCCACGATATTAAGATTTGGTTTAACCTAAAAAAAAACATATGTCGCCCTTCTCCAAATCCTCTGCCGCCCACTCAAAAAGCCATATCATTGAATCAAACCGTCCATATCATTGAATCAAGGTATGAGTTTTTAAATATTGTTTTTTTGTCCGGAGTTGGTGGATGTTTATGGGATTTTTTTTGTTAAAATGGGTTTTGTAGTTTTATGAACTTTTTTAGTTTCTAGATGTAGTTTGAAAATCTGGTATATATGAACAAAAGTTGGATTTTTGTTTTCAAGATCTGATTTTTAGTATGGAGATATACTCACCATTAATAATAGCAGCCATTTGAGTGATGATGATTTTGGACAAATGGGTATTATGAAATATTGGAATACATTGGAATACATTTTAAAACATATATGTTTTAAAATTATAGCCTAGATGCTCTACCATATTGGAATACATTTTAAAACATATATGTTTTACGTATAAAAACATATATGTTTACGTATAAAACATATATGTTTTGTGTTTGAATTATAAAACATATATGTTTTGTGTTTGGATTATATATGTTTTTCATACATAAAAAAATCTCCTGTGTATTTGTGTTTGTTAGTTTAAGCTTGTGCATGTGTGTAATGTTATTTTGAGTTTTATTTTAAAGTATTTAATATTGGCTATTACTTTTTCTAGACGTGACGTTCTTTGAAGGCGTGGACACATACTGGAAGTACATATATGTCCGTCTTCTGAAACATTAAAAGAATGATGCCAACAAGGGTGCACATTTGTCCGTCTTCTGAAACATTGAAAAGGAGAGTGCACATATGTCCAACTTCTGAACTTTGACAACTACGAGTGTGCATATATGTCCGACTTCTAAAAATGTCGATAACAAGGAGTGTGCACATATATCTGTTTACGTTAAATATTACATGTACACGCGTATATAGATCGATTAGATTCATGTATTTCTGCTTCTTAGAAATTTGTATTTAATTGTATATCAATCGATATTGAATTTTATATTTAACATGTATGTTCTTGGTTTTATATAAACTTACTTATCTAGAAAACATGTATGCACTTAACTATGAAAAACATGTATGTCGAAAAAACTATTCCAAAAACCAAAATAATAAAATTAATTCATAAAAAACACATATGCACTAAATCAGTTTTAAAACATGCATGTTCGGAAAAAAGCAAAAAAAAAATAAAATAAAAAATAAAATAAAAAAAAGCGCCAAAAAAGGCCAAAAAAAAGGATGAGTAAAGTCCTAAAAACATCCCTGTGGTGCTGTATACATCCCCAAACTTTTTTTTGGCACAAAATCATCCCTCCGTTAGTAAAGTTGGTAAATACACCCTCTGTAGTAAAATAAAGTAGTGAGGATATCTCCGTTATCTCACATAAGTCGTCCTTGTGGCAAGGAACAAATTGCAACCAAAGTCCTTAACTGTATTTACAAATTCGTCCCTGTGGTCAACGGTGGGGTCAACGCCACGTGTCACCACATGAGTGGTGCCACGTGTCATCGGGTCGGGGCGGGTCGGGCAATGTGTCGGTCGGGTGCGGAATGGTCGGTTGTTGCCACGCGTGGACCGGGCCACGTGGCATGGTAAATATTACCACTTTGTCTCCCACGGATTGAACCCGGGTTGTTTGATTAGCAAGCTTTGCCCAACGGCCAAGCATTGCTTCAAGTATATTTCCCTAAATTTAATACATAACCCTTTCCAAAACTTAAAAGCCCAATTCTTTATTATTAAAAGGTTCAATTTAGTTTTTGGCCTATCAATTTATGAGGTTATATGGACTGTCAAAAAATTAATAAATACACCGTCGGACTCGTTTTTTCGTGCTCTTTGACCAGATACGGGGAATTTTTTCGACTTAGTTTGAACCTCAAAAAATGAAAATCATCGTTTTTCTTTGTTTTCGCATTTTGAGGTCCAAACCAAGTCGAAAAATTCCCCAGCATACCGTCGGACTCGTTTTTTTGTGCTCTTTCCACGTATGCTCGGGAATTTTTTTGACTTCGTTTGAACCTCGAAAAATGCGAAAATCATCGTTTTTTCTTTGTTTTCGCATTTTGAGGTACAAACCAAGTCGAAAAATCTCCCGAAAGACTACGGATTTTTTTCGTGCTCTTTCCAATGGTATGCTCGGGGAATTTTTTCAACTTAGTTTGGACCTCGAAAAATGCAAAAACAAAGAAAAAACGATGATTTTCGCATTTTTCGAGGTTCAAACTAAGTCGAAAAAATTCCTCGAGCATACCATTGGAAAGAGCACGAAAAAACGAGTCCGACGGTGTATTTATTAATTTTTTGACAGTCCATATAACCTCATAAATTGATAGGCCAAAAACTAAATTGAACCTTTTAATAATAAAGAATTGGGCTTTTAAGTTTTGGAAAGGCTTATGTATTAAATTTAGGGAATATATTGCTTATGCTTTACCGGGCAAAGCATTGCTTCTCAATCAAACAACCCGGTTCAATCCGGGGAGACATGGTGGTATTATTTACCAATGCCACGTGGCACCATCTCATTGGTCCACGTGGCAACCCGACCACCCGACCATTGCCCGACCCGACCCGACCCGATGACACGTGGCACCACTCATGTGGTGACACGGCGCGTTGACCCACGTTGACCGCAGGGACGAATTTGTAAATACAGTTAAGGACTTTGGTTGCAATTGCCTTGCCACAAGGACGATTTACGTTAAATTATTTGAGATAACGGAGATATATTTGCACCGTTAGTCCTCACTAACTGATTTTACTAACAGAGGGATGTATTTGTGCCAACTTTACTAACGGATGGATGATTTTGTGCCAAAAAAAAGTTTAGGGATGTATACAGCACCACGGGGCAAACCACAGGGATGTTTTTAGGACTTTACTCAAAAAGGATTAATTTAAAAAAAAATCATAAATAATATAAAATTGTGCACCCTGTTAAGTGCGAGAACTGCGAGAACCCTTTATGTACTCTTAGAAATGCATATTGTGCAACATATCAATGCAACATAGTATTTTTGAATTATTAAATGGCTGCTATTATTAATGGTGAATATATCTCCATACCAAAAATCAGATCTTGAAAACAAAAATCCAACTTTTGTTCATATATACCAGATTTTCAAACTACATCTAGAAACTAAAAAAGTTCATAAAACTACAAAACCCATTTTAACAAAAAAAATCCCATAAACATCCACCAACTCCGGACAAAAAAACAATATTTAAAAACTCATACCTTGATTCAATGATATGGACGGTTTGATTCAATGATATGGTTTTTTTTGAGTGAGCGGCAGAGGATTTGGAGAAGGGCGACATATGTTTTTTTTAGGTTAAACCAAATCTTAATATCGTGGACGGTTTAAAAAAAATATATAGTTGTGGTATCCCATACTTACCCTTACACTAGTTACAACACCAACACAATCTTTTGTTTATTTACATAAATGGCACAATCAGTTTTGACCCTTGATCAACTAATCTAATGGCTAAAAGAGTTTCTAGCCTTCGACTTAACGGGTTCTCAAAAAAAAGATACACTATATATATATATATATATATATATATATATATAGGGAAGGGTTATTTTCAGAACTAAATAAATTGGAACTGCTGAGAACCAACATCAACCAATCATATTTTTTCCTATATTAATTTTTATTATTTAATTCAAAAGGGTATAATGGTAAAATTACTTTTTTTTATATTTGATTTTTTTTTTACAAAAAAACGTTTTTTTAGCTCCCGTAGTTCTAGGATTTTTTTTTTTTTTAACATTGTGTGCACATTTTTTTTTAAACATTGTGTGCACATGTGTTTTGCATTATATGATAATTGTATATTTCGTTTTTGCATACGTGTTTTGTATTTGCACATGTATATATAAAAAATATTACATAAGTATGTATACAAAAAACAAAACTTTATTAATACATTTATGAAATTTTATACAAACAACAAAACTTTATTAAAAAAACTACATAAATATGTTTTATTACAAATATATGAAGTTTGCACATGTGCATAATACAATGTCTTTAATAGATGGTTCATCTTTTAAGCGTGCACATGTATTCCTCATTTTGTTCAAAAACCCATGAAATCTACACATGTGTTTTTAATCCTTGTGCACATGTGTTTTTCCTCATTGGCCACTCTCTATCTCTTTGTATGCATATGTGCAATTGAGTTCGTCCATATGCCCTTATATATATGTATGTGCATTCTTCATATAGCTCATTGTGCTCGAACCTGTAATCACAAACAAATAATAGATGAATTATTTAATCATAACACTAACAAAACATATATTGCTTAATACTAGTACATGTAACCACAAACAATTAATAAACGAACTATTTAATAATAAAAACCAACAAAACACATATGTATAGTCCTTTCTTATATAAAATGATGCAAATGAATTTAATCATAACACATGTGCAAACTAAGAAAATATGCACAATCCTAACAAGCCTATGGTAATCAAGTTAGTCCCATCAAAAAAATTCGGAAAAGATCATAAAAGTTTAACAAACACGTACATTACAAACCTATACTCCAAACTTGAATGTTAGTTTTAGAAACAAACAAAAGTTTAACCCATGCCTATAGTTTAAGGAATCAATTTTAAGTAGTTGGAATTTTTTTAACATAGAAACAACCATCAATTCTTACCAAAATAACTTTAAAAGTTACTTACAACTAAGACATTAGTTTCATGTAGAAGATTGAAATAAAAAAATCATTAACTATTAATAGGCCATAAAACACATATGCAAACCATAAAACACGTATGCGCGCCCTTTCATTAACTATTAATAGGCCATAAAACACATATGCAAACCATTTTCATTGATTTTTTATCGGCCATAAAATACACATGCACTCTAACCTTAAAACATATATGCATAATATTTACCTTTAGAGCACCACAAGACGGTAGTAAATTATTGTTTCGTGGATCAACACTCAACGAAAGTTTCAAATATCCCCTACAACTACGAGTGAATAAAGATCTAAAAAATATTCTAATGAAAAAATTGGTGGGATATGAGGATATCTGATTGTTAATAGTTAATACTGTGAATAATAATAAAAGGAAAGTAGTTTTGGAGGTACGGTACCTGATGAAGACGCCATCGATCCATCAAAATCCTTGTTCACAACAAGCACATTTTAGTTCACGTACACTAGCATCAATTAAATATTATTGTTATGCGATATCCACACAATTTAACA
>OU343218.1:14136189-14213931 GCA_910596185.1 Chrysanthemum makinoi
AGACTTACCATTGTACATCTGGCTATAAGCCTGGCTAATGTAGCTGCACTATACAATGGATAGATAGAAATAGGTGCTAAGTTTAGGCCACATGGAATCTCAAGAAGCAAGTTTTCAACCATTAGGCTTCTTTACCAACAGCTGCTAGGAGACACAAATTGATTCCATTGTTGGCTGGTGATGCAAGTTTACTTCTTGGATGCCCAAGAAAGTGCACCTCCACCAAATAGGAATACCGCCACGTAAGGAATTGTCTTCAGGGTTCTGATCCAACTTGCATGAGTGTATCCTTCCAAACGAAGGATAACCAGTATATGAGAGCACTAATCCATAGTTATCTCGGATACTTCAGGTACCCTCTGAGCGCTTGCCAGTGATGAGCACTTGGATTACTAGTATACCTGCTCAATTTACCCACTCCAAAAGCAATATCAGGTCTTGTACAAGTCATGGCATACATCAGACAGCTAATTACCCTAGAGTACTCAAGTTGAAATACAACCTTGCCATTATTAGGCATAAGCTTCTGACAAGTATCCATAAGTGTACTCACTGGAGTACAATCAAAGTAATTGAATTTCCTCAACACCTTCTCAATATAATGAGACTGATAAATAGAAATTCTTTTACTTTCATGTTTAATCCTTATACCAAGGATAACATCAGCCTCCCCCCATGTCCTTTATGGAGAACCTTGATAACAAAAAAAATTCTTTGTCAGGTCAACCTAATTTTGGTCAGTGCCAAAGATCAACATGTCATCAACATATAGGCAAATGATGACTCCTTTACCAGATTCATTAAATTTGCTATATACACATTTGTCAGCTTGGTTAAAAACATAACCACTTGACAAAACCACTTCATCAAATTTTTGATGCCATTGATTAAGTGCCTGCTTTAGTCCATAAAGAGACTTAATCAGTTTGCACACCTTGTTTTCATTGCCATGCAAGATGAAGCCCTGAGGTTAGTTCATATAAACCTCCTCATCCAATTCACCATTCAATAAAGCTGTTTTCACATCCATCTGATGAATAATCAGATTGTGAATTGATGCCAAATCAATTAGCAGTATTATGGTACTGTACAGCCATAGGGGGCATAAGTATCAAAATAGTCTATTCCGACTTTGTTAAAAGCCCGAATGACTAGTCTAGCCTTGAACTTTTCAATAGTTCCATTTACCTTCATTTTCTTTTTGAAAATCCATTTGCAACCCAAAGGTTTGCAACCAGGAGGTAGATCAACCAACACCCAAGTGTTGTTGCCCATGATTGAATCCATCTCATCATTGATTGCTTCTTTCCAGAAAGCAATATCCTAGGACTTCATTGCTTCTTCAAATGTCTTGGGATCATCCTCAACAATGAAGCAATAGGAGTATTGGTCAGAGACCTCATCCCTTGTTCCTTTAATTAAGTATAATTGAAACTCAGGTCCAAATGATTTTTGGATCCTCGACCCTTTTGCTCTTTTGAGCATAGGTTCGGGTGTTGAACCACAACCTCATCAGGGACCACTGATGGTCCTTCATCAAGGACCTCTGATACACCAGTGTCATGAGTTTCATTAGGAATCCTCTGACTTGGTCTAGGGACTGATGAGAATCTCTTCTCATCAAAGTTTGCATCCCTTGATTCAATTATGGAGTTAACTAAAACATATTCATTAGGTTCAATAACATAGAACCTAAAAGCCTTGGAATGCTCAGCATATCCAACAAAGATGCAGTCAAAGCCTCTTTCACCCAAAATTTTCAACTTTGGATCAGGGAGTCTTACAACAGCCCTACAACCCCAGACCCTAAGATAGTTCAGGTTGGTTTCCTTTTAGTCCAGAGTTCATAAGGGGTAACCTTGTTCCTTTTGTTGGGAACCCTATTTAATAAATAGCAAGCTGTCAAGTGCCAACATAGCTTCACCCCAGAATCCTTGACTCAGTCCTGAATAGGAAAACATGGAATTAACCATCTCCTTCAGCACCCTATTTTTCCTTTCAGAAATACCATTTTGCTGAGGAGTATAGGGAGCAGTCGTTTCATGGATAATACCAACAGACTGAAAGTACAAAGTATCCATGTACTCACCTCCCCTATCAGTCCTTAATCTTTTGATCAGGGACCTAAGTTGTAATTCAACTTCAGTTTTAAACACTTTGAATTTATCTAATGCTTCATCCTTGGTATGTAATAGATAGACATAACAAAACCTAGAAGCATCATCAATAAATGTCACAAAGTACTTCTTATTCCCCAAAGAGGGAGTGGCATGCAAATCACACAGGTCACTGTGCATTAGCTCCAAGATCTTAGATTCACACTTAACACCCTGAAAAGGTTTCTTGGTTATCTTGGTCAACATGCAAGTTTTACACTTTTCAGTGTCCATGTCAAATGATGGGATTAACCCATCCTTAGACATATCTTGCATCCTTTTATAGTGTACATGGCCAAGTGTAGCATGCCAAAGGGTAGAGTCAGTCAGGTCAGAGGTGGTCACAAAGGCTGAATTAACACTATCAGTGACAATACTAAGCCTGAACATTTGATTACATAAATAGCCAAAACCAATAAAAACACCATTCTTAGAAAGAACAAATTTATCAGATTCAATAACTTGTTTATATCCATGATTATTCAAAATACTACTTGAAACCAAGTTCTTCCTTATATCAGGAACATGAATTACATTAAACAAAGTTACAATCTTTCCAGAACTAAAATTAAGATCTACACAACCACGACCATGCACCAAGGCTGTTGACTCATTTCCCATGTGAAGAATAGAACCATCATTCAGTGACTCATAAGTCTTGAACCAGCTTCTAGCTTCAACCCACCACGCAACATCATCATCCTGCACATAATGAGATTCAGATACATATGTAACATAATAAATCTGAAAAGACTTATTAAACATATTCTGACCTTTCAGTGAGTTGGAAGAACCACCACTCCCTAAACCATTAGTGCCTGATCCATTGGCTTTACCACCAACCTTAACACCTTTGAAATCCCTTTTAATGTGACCAGTTTTGCCACATTTCAAACAAGTAGGTGTTTCCTTCTTGTTAGGATTTGCCCTCGTGTTGTCATGATGTTTACGTTTGCCTTTGTTGTCATTGCACCTGGTGGAGTTGTTATGCTCCACCATATTGACAACAGATGCACCAGCAGCATTGCTACTCTTTGGCTTGTCATTATCCTGCACCTTGAGAGATTCCTCAAGGCGCAGATTGATAAGATCGTTTATAAGCTCAGCTAGGGATCAATAACAAAGATAATAAGCAGCGGAATAATCAAAATAATACTTTGTTATTGAACAAGGTTTTCATTCACTAACACTAACTAATCTTAGACGTTTATAGGAACACGTCTACTAACTAACTAAACTAATAACCTAGGCGTTTACAAGACTATACGCCTAGGACACACACACACCTTTTACTAGACGTCTACATTATGGAAGACTTAATTAAAACCTACACCTATGTCCTCTTTATATACTAGAGGATAAGGACTAAATAATAAAACTTCCATTGCAAGCAAGCCCTTCCATCTTTTAGTAGGTTTCCTTTTTGTCATATTAAGTCCCTCTTGTTTCATTCTTTTTGTCTTTATCAACTCAAACTTATAATTCCCAACAATCTTCCCCTAGTTGATAATGACAAAACCATTCTTGAAAGAACTTCCCTAGGAAGTAGAGAAATTGAGATCAGGGATCTCACCATGAATGAAACAAGTATGTCTTCCTTTGTCTTCCCCTTAATCCATGCCATGCCACTCAAACATCTCTTCCCCTTTTTGTTATTATCTAAATAGGGAACGTATGCAAATAATGATCTTGACCACTACGAACCAATATCATACTTCCAATCTAAGACTTCCAATGCTTCAAATCGCCCACCATTACGCATCATAAGAAAAATGGATCCAAAACAATAGAAAACTTCAACTAGCAGTAGTAATAATGATCAACAATAGTAAAAATCAAAAACTTCCCCTTGAGTGATGCATGTAGATGGTTAAACATTTAACAATAAGCTTCTCCTAAAAACCATATGTTAACCATCTTCTTGATTCTTCAAAATCTGTAGGCTTTATGTAATGATCACTTGTGAAGAAAACCAAATATAACGAACTTGATGAAGAAGTAGAATTTCCCAAACTTGTATCTTAAATCTTTTACTATCCACGGAACTCCATACTTATACAAAACACCAAATATAAGTAGACCGCAATCCCTTGACAAGAATCCTCAACTAGTATGAGACACTGAGCAATACAATGTAACTCCTTTAAGTGATAGCCAATGTGTGCATAGAGCATCATAAGAAAAATCACACATTGCTAGATTCATCAAGCTAGATGATAAGAACACAAACCAAGTAATTCCACTTCACCTTCAAATAAGTGATAAATAATCCTCTTCGTAATCAATTCTTCAATAAAAATCAAATACGAGCTTTTTTGAATCGTTTTAAGAACAAATAACCAAAAACCAAACTCCTTGTGTGTGTGACTAATCTCCTGTGTGTGTGAACCAAATAACCATTCTGTGTGTGTCGCCAAAAATCCATAACAATCATCATGCTCGGCTTCCCCTTAATTCCAAATCTCCTCGTCAACTAATTAAATCACTTGAAAAACAAATATTCAATTCAGTCCCACATATCCAATCAATTAACGAATAAGCAGCAGCACCATTAACTGAACATCATTCCATTGATCACACGAGATTTAATAATAGTTTTCTTCGACCCTTGTGCAAAGATACTAACCAATTGATGATCCTTAATTGCAAAACATGACATAGCAGCAACCAATAAAAGATGTAATCATCATCACTGTACGAGATTCTTTTAAAACCTTTGACCGACACCAATTAATTACACCGATCGATATACTCTAATCAAACTATCTTAACTATCTTAACTAGCTTGTTAAGGTTTAATAACCTCGGATAAATCCTAAGTTATTAACAAAGAAACACTGAGCAATCTTTATCAAGTACGCGGAATTTACTTAACAAAGCTAAGAAGAATAACCTTTTATTATAAACTCTAAATCTGCTTATTATGCAGATACTCTAATACAACTCTAAGATAATCGAACTTCTCTCTAAAACACTAATTCACTTGTGAATTCGTAAACTCTAAAACTCATAGACTCATACATCTAATGCCAATCTAGGAGTCCTTTTATAGGCTCAAGGATATCCTAGTCGGTTTACAATTGATAGCCTTGTACGACAAGTAATCTAAACATAGAATACAATACTTTCCATAAACTAATAACAGTTCTTTTGTTCTTGCAGTACTTTGACTTTTTGGTTTAGTACTTTGACTTTGTCTTTAGCAGTACTTTGACTCTTTGACTTTTCCCAGTACTTTGCACTACAGTACTTTAATATCTTCAGTTACTTTCATGTCTTGACACTTTCATATCCCAACAATCCTTCCCTAACTTGAATTCTACTTGCTTGACTTCAAGTTCCTTTGTGAATGTATCTTTAAATGACTTCATCTTTAGATCGATTGTTTCTTAGACTTTTCAATATATCTCTGTAATTATCGTGCTTGTCAAAGTATCTCTTAGAATTGTTCTTTCTCCGATCATTCAGCAAGCTCCATCTTTTCAGCAACACGGCAACATATGACAATTTGTACATTAATTCAGTTTAAGTTGCATACTATTCTCATCACTTCGAGGTGTGTTAACTCCTGTGAGAGGTGAATCATTGAAAATTTTAATGGTTTTAGATCTCTTTACCAAAGCCATTATCTTTGGAGTAGCCAAATGTTTTGGTGTGTAAGACCATGGTACATTGATAACCATATGATTTTTAGCAAATCATCAGCTATCAACATATTTGATTTGTCTTTACCAAAAGCTGTACCCTTCTGGACTAGTTAGTTCTTCTATCTAATGGTGAACTAATTACCAATAATGGTTTTTCCACTGCCTTTACCACAAGCCATTTTCTTGTGGGCTAGCCAACTCTTCACATTAACTGATATGGTGAGTTGATTACCATACAACTTATTAGCAAGTTGTCAACTAAAAACGGATTTGATATATCTTTACCAGAGCCGTTTGCTCATGGATTAGCCAATCCTTTTGTAACCATGGTGGATTGATTACCTATTGATATTACCATCTCAAAATCCATTTATTTCACTTAACCTTTGTTTCAAAATATTTTATACGTTAGCAAAAGGTTTCTTTCAAAAAATAAAATACTTAACTGGTTTAAAAAAAATTCAAGCAGTACTTTGATGAAAGTACTGTTTGATCAGCAGTACTTTGAATAAAGTACTGATTTATCAAAAATGAATTATTCAATAAAATTCATACCAGTTTACTCATCTTCTTCAGCAATGGTAGTCCAGTTGATAAATAGATTGATAACCATGCAAGCAGTTTCATTATCCTCTTCTACTTCCAATCCATGCTCTAGCATTCTTCCCATAAGCTCAACTGTGAGGAGGATATCGTTTACAAACATGTGTATCATTTTACCATTCTCTAGCTCCAAAACATGAACTCCAGACTCTTCAAAGAATCTCCGACAAACAATTTCAGTTTTCTTGATTTTCCATATATCATCAGTGCTTTCTTTCTTGATTCCCACATAGTTATAAGATCTCCAAGCAAAACCAGACCAATTCCTTCTGATGGAATATCTTCAAAATAAGCTTTTACCACATTATATAGATAGAATAAATCCACTCTATCTATAATATGTAACAAATCCCATAACCTATTGAAAACTTTGAAGCTTTCATCTTCCTTATGAAAAGTCATATAATCTCCTTCTTTGGATTTCACAATATCAAAAGCACTAATCTGAGATCTGTTCATCTTCATATGCGTATCTTCTTTTGAATAATCAAAATCTACCACTCTGAGATAATTTCTTAATGCATCTTTAGACTCAGATCTCAATTCTACTCTTTCTTTCTTTGAAAACTGTCTATCTGTAACTTCAGTTTTCCTTTTTCTTTTTAAGCTCTTCTTCCTTTCAGCTTCAGTCCAAAAAGGTTCTTCACTAAAATCCTTGATATCGCACACACTCTTCTTATAAGCTTCTGTTTCAGCATCATAGAGTCTTTTCATGTCAACATAGTTCAACTTCTGCAATCCTTTATACCCTCGACCTTTCAAATATGCCATCATAGCATTCCTGTCCTTAGCTAAATTAGGTCTTCTAGGCATATATCTAACAGGAGTAGGTGATTGTAATGGTTCTTCAGCTTCAGCATCTAATTGATCTTGCAACTTCTTAGCCGCTTCTCTATTTTGAGCTTCTTCAGCTTCTTGAACTACTCTATCTTTAGCATTTATCTCTTCTTGAAGTTTTCTAGCAGCAGCTTCATTCCTAGCAACTTCAATTTCTCTAATCTCTGCCAAAGTAAGTTTCTTCTTCTTTTCTTCTACTAAAACACCTTTCCCTTTATCCTTAGGATCAATTGCAGGTTGAGAAGTTCTTTGTTGTTCATCTTCTTGCACTTCTCTAATTGTAACACCACCTCTAGGTTGTGATAATTCTTGAAAAATTGTAGCAATGAACTCATCATCACTTGCAGAATGAATTGGTTTGAGAATAGCTTCCTCCTCTTCTTGTATAACAGTTGTAGAAGGACCAGCTTCCTCTTCAAAACTCAAAACTCTTGGAGTTATCACTTCTTGTCTAAAAGTACTTTGCTGTTGAAAAGCAGTACTTTGTTGTTCAGTACCTTGAACTTGTTCAGTACGTTGTTGTTCAGTACCTTGAACTTGTTCCTCTTGTTCATCAGTACCTTGAATGATCTTTTCTTGTTCATCAGTATCAGTACTTTCAGGTTGTTTCTTCTTCTCAACATCTTCTTTCAAATTATCTTTGTATAAATTCCTCCCCAAGTTGACAGAAGAATGTTGATGAACCTTGTGGCGTTTGTTTTTCTTAGACTGCTTTTGTGCCTTCTACTTTGATTTAACCCAGATACAAAATTCTTGAACTAATGGCCACACAAAAGTCTTTAGCCTTCTAAACTTCAGTTTTAATTTCTTTATCTGTCTGGCTTGAACCTCAGTAGTCTTTTTCAACTTAACCAACTCGCTTATCAAAACATAGTTATCAATGTGATTTCATGGGAGGTATGGTATGTGAATCCTCTCCTTGAATAGGTGAATGATCCTCGATTGAGAAGGGAACAGACCCTTGTGGAGATGGAGAAGGTGAAACTGCAACATGTTCTTGAAATTCAGTACTAGGAGAAGCAGTACCTTGTAGAGATGCAGTACCTTCTTTTGATGTAGCCTGTGGAGAAGCAGTACTTGCAGATGCAGTACCTTCAGTATCATCAGCTTCAGTATTAGCTCTAACAGCCTGAACAACATCCATCATGGAAGTTGTTAAAGGAGTATCTGGACCCCTGAATAAAACACTCCTTTTTGCCATAAAAGTAAAAATCTTGGATTGTTGAACAATAACAGGCAATAAAGCGGTAGGTTTTGGCACATCAGAAAGTTGCTTATTTAAGAAAAACAGTATAAACCTTGGGTACATCACCAAGTAGATCCATGTGAAATATGTGAGAGCATTCCATCCGTATTGCAGTGAGAAGTTAAAAACTCTATCTGTAGCTAACCCAACCATAGCAGATGCTATATTTGACCCAAACTGCTCCCAAGAGGTACTCTTAGCACTGATGCAATGGAGCAACACATGAACCAAAAACTTCCAATGCGGACAAAATAATTGTTTTTTAAACGTTTGTTCATTCAAAGATCCTTCATAGCCAATATGTCGAAAAGTATCCCATATCAACTGCTTATCAAACCTTAAAGCCCCATCTGCATCATTGAACAATAAATCTTCTCGAATGGAGTCTTCAGTAATCTTAATAGTTCTTCCAGCAACTGTTGACCTAATATAATATTCTTCATTCTCCATGTTATCTCTAGCATTAGCCCAAAATTCTTGAATCCAAGGCTCAATAATATCCGGCTCAACTAAAAGAGCATAACTGATAGGCGAACCAGTAAGATAATCAATTATATCATGAAAGAGTATATTCGCATCAGTCTTATCCAAATTTGCAACCATATTATGCTTAGAAACAGGGGGGACGATTCGCCATTGTTGATTATATAAGCAAAAAGAATTGAACTCGAAGAATATGAATATGATGAGAGAAAGATGGAAAAGATTCTAATGTATCAATATGAGAGGGAAAATCGGAAAGAAGGTATTTATAGATGAGATTTGAAAAATCACAGCCTAAAAAAATTGTTTACGTTAGCATTAAATTACCCCTCAAGATAACCGTTGGGAACAGTACTTTAATAAGACAAACAGTACTTCCACGTAAGCAGTACTTTCCCAAGCAGTACTTTCCAAGCAGTACTTTAATGAAAAATAGTACTTTTCCAATTACTCCAGTATCAACTAAGTATACATAACTATCCTCCCCTCAAGCATTACACAGGACTATACAAATACTAAATAGTCCTCCCCTTAAATGTAGCTCAGTAGTTAATCATGCCAATGCTCACCACCAAGTGAGTGAATCTAGAAACATCAAAACCTTTGGTGAGTAAGTCAGCTACATTATCATCTGTATGAACCTTAATCACATTAATAAGCCGGTGCTCATAGCAATCTCTGATAAAGTGATGCCTAATCTGGATGTGCTTGGTCTTGGAATGATAAACTGGATTCTTCACAATACAAATAGTACTCTCATTATCAATGTTAATAGGAGTATTCTTGAAGTTGAATCCATAGTCCAAGAGCTGATTTTGCATCCACAAAACTTGTCTACAACAAACTGCAGAGCTACATACAGCTTCAGTAGAGGATGTTGCTGCAATTGTTTGTTTCTTGCATTGCCAGGAAACTAATCTCCTTCCAAGATATTGGCATCCTCCAGTGGTTGATCTTCTATCATAGTTATCACCTGCATAATCACTATCTGAAAAAGCCTCTAAGTGAAAAGGTGGCTCTTTAGGATACCACAACCCCAACTTTGGTTGTTGCTTCAAATAACAGAAGATTCTTTTTATTGCATTCATGTGAGATATCTTTGGTGAGACTTGATATCTAGCACATAGACAAACGCAAACATAATATCGGCCTTGATGCAGTAAGATACATAAGAGAGCCAATCATTGATCTATAAAGCTTGACTTCAACAGGTTGTCCATCTTCATCTTTGCCCAATGTATTGATAGATTTAATGGGTGTAGTAACAGCCTTCATATCATCAAAATTAAATTTCTTAAGTATGTCTGTAACATACTTGTCTTGACTGATAAAAATACCTTCCTTGGACTGCTTAACCTGAAGTCCTAAAAAGAAAGTCAACTCTCCCATTGAACTCATTTGAAATTCTTTCTGCATCAGCTGCTCAAACTCCTTCACATATCTAACATTCTCAAAATCTATAAGCCCTGCTTTGATAGTCCCTTTTCCAGTAATCTTTCCTCCATTGGGATCATTCCCAAATGCAACTCTTCCTCCACTAATCTTCCTAAAATCAGACAGGATCTCTTTGACTCCTGTCATACTTCCGAGCAACCCACTATCCACAATAAGATGATCTTTAAGCTCCTCTTCGGGTTGCCTGCACATAAAGAAAGAGTTAGAAACTTTTAGGAACCCAAGCCATTACTTGACTTGTGTTCCCCTTGTGGAGTTACAAACTCAAATTCTTTGAGTATGCAATTACCACTATCTTTCAGATGATGATCCAGAATTATCTTTTGATCTTTAGCATGTGGTTTTTCAAAACTTTCTGGTTTTTCAACACAAATTTCTTTTTCTTTCATCACAAAAACATCAGATTCACTTTTGGTTGAAAGTACTGTCTGTCCCTCTGCAGTACTTTCCCTCTTAACCCATTCTGTTTTAACACTTGGTTCCTGTGATCTAAATCTTCTATGTGAATTGTAATACCTTCTAGGTTGATAGTGAGATCTCCTGGAATTTCTATACCAAGTATTGTGATCAGTACCTTGTGTTGTCTGAGCAGTACTTTGAGAAAGTACTGGGTCAGAGTTAACAGTACTTTGGAAAGTACTGTGAGATACTGAAGGTTTTTGAAAAAGGTTTTTTGCGGTGTGGGTATCTATGATCTGGTGAGAAATTTCTGTGATTGACCCTATTTGAATTATTCCAAACTGGTTTGTGCTCTCTAGGTTTCTGGTTGGAAGTCCTGTTCTTTGGAAATTTTCTAAGGTATTTTGAATGATGTTCACAATCTTTAATTAGATGAGTAGGACTAAAACACACAAAACACAGTTTCTGACCCATACTGTCAAAGTGACATCTTCTATGTCTATGCCCAAAATTATTTTGCCTTCTTGGTGAGTGATTAAACCTGTTTTGACCAAAATTATCCCAAAAAGGTTTAGCAGTACTGTTTTGAAAAGGTTTTGAAGAAGGTACTGCTTGTGGAGCAGTACTTTGATTTAAAGGTACTGCTTGATTTTGAACATCGTTTTCAACAGATTCTTTGAGTTTCTCAGACTTAGATTGAGCAACTACCTTTTTCCTAAACTCTAGACTGTCTACTCCAAAACGAGAAACATCAGGCCTAAGGGGTTGATGAATGCCAGTAGGATGGGGAACAGCATGATAATCATTAGCTTTCTTATATTCAGGAGGTGAGTCACTTATTGAACCATCATTACTAGATGTATCTACATAATTAATGAGTTCTTCATCACTAGTGGTTATATCCTCATACTCACCTTCATCCTGATTACTAGATTGGGTTTCTTCTATCTTACTAAAATCCATTCCAAAACCTAATCCAGTTTTAAGGTAGTCTCTTTGCTGTTTTTGAACATAAGTAACATGTGAAGACCAGCTTCACCCCAAGCAGCAAACTTAGCTAACAAATCATCTCTTTCCTTAGATAATTTCTCAATTTCAATTTGACAATTTTTTTGATTTAATTTCCATTCACTAAGCTTTAACTGGGCCCAAGCTACTTCATTAGTTTCATGTGCTAAGATTTTGGCTTTCATAGATTCTAAGGTTATTTGATAACCTGCTACCTCAGACCTAGCCTTAACACAATTATCTCTCTCAATCACATAACTGCTAAGTAATTTATGATAAAAATCATAGCAATTTGAGCATACCTCAGAGATAGGAGATTAATTTGGTGAAGTAGCCACCAATGCGAGTTGAACAGGATCATCTTCACTTTCCTTGCTCCAGTCAAATCCTCCAAAGCCATCATCAGATTCCAAAGCAGCATGTTCAGATTCTTCAGCAAAAAAGCAGTGCTCAATCCAATGCTTCTACTGAATCTTCAATTTCTTCTTCCACTGCTACCATGCAATAAGTTACTGGTTCATGATCAAACTCTTCACTCAGTAACTTCGATAACTTCTCTTGAGCAACCAAAGCCTTTGATTCAGTAATGGGAATTTCCTTAAGCTCAAGTTTTGGCTTTTCGGATGTCCTGTTTGCTTGATACTTAGCAAACCTGCACTCCCTTGCAAAGTGACCAGTCTTTTGACAATTGAAGCATTCAATCTTAGATTTGTCAAAAGTTATGACCTGTTTTGGTTTGAAATCAATGCTTTTGCCTGTCTTCTTCATGTACTTTTTGATCCTTGCAGTGATCATAGCAACTTGCCACCCGATATCAATTTCTTCAAGTGCATCTTCTTCAATCTGTGCTAGATCTTCTTCATAAGTGACAGGAAAACTAGCTTGTTGTGCAAAGAAGGAGCACATAACTTCATCTGAGGCCATAGTGGTAGTTGGTGGGGCGTGTTGAACATATGAGGGGGGTGTATAGACAGCATTACTTTGAGAAACAGTACTTTGAGGAGAAGCAGTACTTTTAATGGAAGTACTGGCCTTCTTTTCAGATGATAGAAAAGCAATACTGTGAGACTTAGAACTTGTTTGACCACTCATCTCATGCTCATACACTTTAAGTTGATGATAGAGATCATCAAAGTCCATGACATCCAAACCTTGTTGTCCTCTGATCATTGTAGCAATCACATGCCATGAAGATGGCAAACTCCTTAGAAACTTCAAATTAGCATCTTCAACTGATACTTCTGCCTTGTATAGCTCCAACATGTTGAGAAGATTCTGAAACCTATCATATGCAGTGATGAGTGTGTAAATACTCATCATTTTTGGTTTAATCTGAACTGCAAAACGTCTAAAAATGCTCAGAAATGCATCAAAATACTGAAAATATTCCAAAGTTGCATTTTATATGTTTCAGATGCAAAATGTTTAAAAACAGATGAAAAATGAGCAAAGTTTGCATAATTGGCAGTTTCAGTCCCCCAAGTTTCTAAAATTGTCAAAAATAGTCCCTGAGTCAAAATTTCAAAAGAAAAGTCACCAAAGGTCCTTTTAAAATCATAACTTGTCAAAATTAGTCCTTTGGTGAAAAATATCAAAAGTTTTGAGAAATTACAAAATTGGTCCTCCAAGTTTAAAAATTGGCAAAAATGGCCCCTGGAAATTGGAAAATGTCAAGTTTAGTCCTTATATTATTAAAACTTGTCACTTTTAGTCCTTGGAACAACTTTGCATAATTGACAGGATTGGTCCTTGCATTTTCAGAATTTACAAAGTAGGTCCTTGTGTATTAAACCTTTACAAGACCCTTGACCCCTTGTCATAACCCCAAGTGACCCCTGTCATTAACATTTTGGACCCCCTGGTATTATTAAACCCCTTTTTCCCGCCAAAAAGTCTTTCTCTTCCACCTGCTTCCCTGCTACACTCAAGCCACCATTCCCCCAGCTCACTCTTTCCACACCTTTGTCCCCTCCACCTCCACCACAAAACAAGAATCATTAAATGATCCTTTCCCCTTAACACTCAATCCTTCCACCTGTCAAAATCCCAATTTCCCGCCAAAAAATGATAAATGGCCAAGATTACTTCAAATGATCCAAGGGCCTCAAATAGAGGTGGGAAAAGCTCAGAAACAAGTGGGGAGTTGATTGGAGTATAAAAAGAAGAAAGAGGAGAAGAGAAAAAGAGTTAGTTAGTGTAATTTATTTTAAGCTTATGTCGTTTTTAAGTTTTTATGTTTTCTAGTTTATGCTAAAAACTTTCAAGCATTTGTAATCTTATTTCAGTGTATCAATAATCTACTTTCAGTCTCAATTTTAAGTTTCATGTACTAATTCAGTAAATGCCATTTTCAAACTCGAATCCTAAAAATATTTAAAAGTTGTTAATTGTTGTTATCTAGGACTCAAAAGCTCATAAAAGTACTTTGTTTAGCTTCTGGGAACTATTAGAACTCTTAAAATCAGTTTTAGTAATAGAATTTAAAATTTCAGAAAAATACCAAAAATTTAGTGTAAAATCAAAAATCAATGATTATGAAGATGGAAGCTGAAGCAGTGTAAGATATGGATTGCTCATTGGTCTAGAGCTTCTTGGGAAGCAATAGGGTGGGTTCTCAGATATTGGTTCTCCATTTCGTGCATAAACTCATTTTGTAAGAAATTTCTAAAAAAAATTGCATTCTTAGTTTATGTGTTTTAATCCTGTTAATTCTAGTTGAAATCTGTTTTAATATAGTTAATATAAGTTATTTAGTAGCTTGTTTGTTTTAAAGGCTTGTTTAAGTGTGAAAAGCTTCAAAACGGCTTCTTTAAGGGCTGTTTGGATAAGCTTGTTTAATTGAGATAGAAGGAGTTCAAGACAGTGTTTGTACTTGTTTCATGTTACTTTAGCTACTAATAGCTCAGTCAAGCCTTAAAAACCAAACTTACTTGAGTAAAAGTCAAAACTAGTTTCAATCTCACCAAGTAGTTAACTGTCAAAATTTTTAAGTGCAAAACTAATCAAACTAGCTTAAAACTTAATACTATAGCTTAATCTATTCTTAATATAGCTTAATATAACACATTCAGTCATTAAAATCAATTTCAAGTTCATAAAAGTCAAACTAGTTCATTTTATAAAAAGTCAAAATTTCTAAATACCCGTTTTTGAATAAACTTTAGAATTTTATTGTGTACTTAATATTAAGATTTAGCTTAAATCCTTTTGGGATATTAAAGTTTAGTTTCTTAAATAAATTAGAAAAATACTAGTTTAGTTTTAATCAGCTTATAGACTGCTTATTTTCAAGCTTCTTTTAGACCCCTTGTCTGAAAATCTCCCCTGTACCAAACAGATAGAATTAATGCTTATTTGGAGTTGATAAGTGCTTATTTCCAAGTTATTGTGCTTATTCAGTTGATATATTAGCTTATTATAAGTGTTTAGCTTATTTTCAATTCATTTTGTGCTTATTTATTAGCTTATAAACCAACTGGTTTAAATCTTATGCTTATTTTTTTTAGCCCACTGTTAAGAATCTTAAGCTGAAACTCAGCTTATTAGAGGTTTTTGTGAAAAGTTGTAGTTGTGAAAATTGCTTATTTTAGTGTACTTAATAAGTTTGAAAAAGAAAAAAAAAAAAAAAATAAAGACCAAAAAGGAGGTGCACAGATTCGAACCTGTGACCTCCTGGTTACCAGACCACGCACACAACATCACACACCAAACCCAACTCGCCCTTGGGTCTTTATTGGTTTTAATTTGCAAAATTAATCCCTTAAGGACTCTTTGGCAGTTTTATCCATAAGCCCATTTTAGCTTATTTAGTGCTTATTTTCTAAAGCAACCTCCAAGTTTTTTATTTTTCTTAAGACCAGCACTGTTTAAAGTACTTTTTGTGATTTTTCCAGATTTTTCTCAAAATAATAAGTATTTTTAATTAATTAATTAGAGTAAATTAGTTTTTAATTCGTAATAGTTATTTAGAAAATCAAAAAAATACCCGGCTTTTTTCTAAAATTTTCTTTTGTCATATATTAAGTAAAAAAATTGTTTTTACACTTGTAGGACTTTTATTTCATAAATTTTACGTTTTTGCTTGCGCACTCGCGTAATTTTTATAAATAACGTACGTTTTCATTTTAAATCAAGTTTTTAGATAATTTAAGTTTACGTTTTAGTTAAAATAGTTTATTTAAGTTATTTTATTTTATAAAATCACAAAAACATCATTGTAAAAATAGTGATAGCGTTTATTTAATATATTTTAACTTTTTAATTTTCTTAATTTGCATTTAAGTCGCTGTAATTTATAAACTTTTTCAGTAGTGTAATTATCCATCCAAATCCTTTCCGATCATTATCCTTAGTGATCATTCTATCGTCTGATCAAGTGTTTGCACACCATTGAGTCTCCGTGGGACATAACGACCCGGGAATTCATTATATTCTCCTGGACTTCATTGCATTTGTGCTTAAGCTGTTTTAAGTCTGTTACGGTTGGCCATTCACAAGTGGCCAGCTTGTGTGATTAGACTTGACGGTTCAGCACAGATCAAATGCAGCATCAAGACTCTCTCTTTCACCAACTGTGAAAGTTTCAAACTGTTGCTTTAGCAAATTTCTGTGCATCTTTTTAGAGGCTTCATTCCCTCCAAATCTGGTCTTGAGAGCAGCCCAAGCGCTTAGCATCTTTAGCATCATGAAATTTGAGAAGATGACCATCTGGAATGGCAGATAAGAGAATGTTGAGTGCCTTCTCTTGATTCCTTAAGGTTGCTGCTGGTAATAATGGTTTAGGTGCCTTGGGTTGTCTAGGAATATCAATGGGTTGGTACAACTTCATTCCATTCACAATTACATTCCATAGAGCATGATATGTAATGGCAATGTACTGCCTCATCTTCATGCACCAGAGATCATATTCTCCCTTCTTGATTATTGGAATTCTGAGTGAGGTGATTGAGGGTGGTGGAACAGCTTCAGTCGACATCTTGAATAATGTAGAAGTAGGGTTTCTTCCTAGTCAGAGTTTCCACACAAGCTCTGATACCACTTGTTAAGATCGTTTATAAGCTCGGCTAGGGATCAATAACAAAGATAATAAGCAGCGGAATAATCAAAATAATACTTTGTTATTGAACAAGGTTTTCATTCACTAACACTAACTAATCTTAGACGTTTATAGGAACACGTCTACTAACTAACTAAACTAATAACCTAGGCGTTTACAAGACTATACGCCTAGGACACACACACCTTTTACTAGACGTCTACATTATGGAAGACTTAATTAAAACCTACACCTATGTCCTCTTTATATACTAGAGGATAAGGACTAAATAATAAAACTTCCATTGCAAGCAAGCCCTTCCATCTTTTAGTAGGTTTCCTTTTTGTCATATTAAGTCCCTCTTGTTTCATTCTTTTTGTCTTTATCAACTCAAACTTATAATTCCCAACACAGATGACTACCTAACTCAACCAGAGTTAATTCCTCCTTCTTATGTTTCAAGGTATGCTTGAAATCTTTCCAAGAAGGAGGGAGTTTTGTCAATGACACAAGAGACTGAAATAGCCTCATCCATGTGCATATTGTGTTGTGTAAACCTTCCAAGTATACCAAGAAGTTCATTGAATTGTTCCATAACTGGTCTTGAATCAGTCATTTTGTAATTTGTGAAATTACTTACAAGGAACTTCTTACTTGATGCATCCTCAGCCATATATTTGGCATCCAAGGAATCCCAAAGTTCTTTGGAAGATTCAAAGTTCTGATAAATATCAAACAGGGAATCAGACACACCATTGAGAATTAGACCTCTACAAATGTAGTCATCATTCTCCCATTTGCTCTTCCTCCTGATCTGCTCAACAGTAGCATCATCCCCATCATCAGGAATAGGGGTGGTTAGCACATACACCACACTCATGCTAGAAAGCAAGAAGTGCATCTTCTTCTGCTATCTCCTGAAGTCCACCCCTTCAAACTTATCAAGCTTGGCAAAGTTTGAAGCCATGTGTCTCATTGCAGCAGCAGCCATTGATTATCACAAAATAGTTTACTTTGATTGTTGGTTTGAATTCGCCTAGAACAGGGTTAAGACAATTAGTAGAAATAGCAATACCACTAGGTGGTTACCAGATATCACTTGGAATCGTGTAATCACTTTCCAAAGTAAACTATTCGACCCTAATTCCTGGGTATCACGAATATCTACTTGGGATAAGACCAAATGTTGGTTATAGAATTAGGCACAATTCAACAATCCTTGCGCTTATAAGTTTTTAGCCTTTTGTTTGTTTCTCCTGATATCAGTATGTTTCTTAGTATGTTCATGCTGATGAAAACCATCTCTATTTATAGTAGAGAATACTCACTCCTAGTCAATGGACATTATGAATGATTAATGGCTAATTAATCACCCATAATAAGCCTCCATTATCATAGGAATAGTGGTTACATGACCAATTAAACATGGTCATAAAGCAGTCATAATAGCCAATTGAAAGAGTCAAAGCTGTTACAAATTAATCACTGTAACACTACCAGTAGGAACCATTACACTAGCAGTAGGAACCAAACACTACCAGCAGGAACCATCACACTAGCAGCAAGAACCATAACACTACCAGTAGGAACCATCAGTTACTACATTATCAGTAGTAACCAATACTACCAGTACAAACCACTATTGAGTCAGGGTGTTCGGGGATCTTATGGGTGTACACTCCGTACCTCCTTACCCAAAACCATGTGTGAACTAATCCCACAAGTGCACTAAATTTTCCAAAACTTGGTCGAGAAACAGTGATACTAAAAATAAAAAATAAAAAAAATAAATAAATTGCGAAAGCAGTGAATCGGGGTTAGGTTTGATATCATGTAAGTTTATATGAATCGTGTATATTGAATAATGATATGTTCACTACATCTAAACATTATATAAGATACATAAATTGTCAAATACAGAATGGGCCAAATACTAATAAACTAACAAGATGTTGAGTATATGATGAAATAAAGATACAAAGTCACCTTTTTAGCTATCAATGAATTGATGAATGTGATTCTTTTTTTAATTTCAAATTTGTCTGCGAAACAATTTTCGCTAACTCACTATACCGATCAAACCATTTCCTGGTTTCTAAGCATAAAATGTCGCTGCAACACATACTCACATTTTACTCGTTTAATACAACCTATATATTTTGTAGACATGTAATTGGAGATAGAGAAAGTATAAGCTAATTATTTTTCCAAATAGATTTTATTTTTGTATGTATTATTAGAAGAGCATCTTTAATGCAAAAGTGAAAAAAAGAAGAAAAAAAAAATGGTTTTGAAAATGACTTAAAGAAAGGTTATCGCATAAGAGCAGTGCTCGACGTGGGAGGGTAGTTCGCCCACCATTCGACCCAACAACCTGCCATTCGTCCGTAGTTCTGCACTATTTTTCAAGTCATTTGTCCGCTGTTGGTATTTTATGAAAGGTTTTATGGATATTTAAATATACGTATGTCCGGATTCGAACTCGAGACTTCGGGATATAATATATATATATATATATATATATATATATATATATATATATATACACACACACACACATATATATATATAATGTTATTATTATTAATTATTTGTCACGAATAAAAAAACATAACGATAGTTAATATTTAACGAGGTTTAGTTAACGGTCGTTAAATGTAAACTAAAAGGACTAGAATTGAAATTAGGAGTCAGGAAAGATCTAGAACCCCTCCCATGGGTCTAGGCCGGTCGGTTTGGGTCTCCCAAACCCATTCCCACTCAAACTTGGTCACCAAGTTAAGTTACCTATAAATACAAACCCTTGTATCCATTCACAACTTAACCTTGGATCACCAATAAACCTAATTTCTTTTCTCCTCTCCTCCCTCTTGTGTTTGTCCGAATCGTATAAACCCCCTCCTCAAGGGATCGATTTTTCCCAAGCTCAAGAAACTAGTGTTTGGTTTTATTTGTGATTCAAGAACCTAGCTTTTCACATCAAATCGCTAATAGTACGTGTGTACAAGAACGAAGGACAAGCGCACTTGTGTTTGTGAATTCCTTGGTGGTCGATCTTTGGTGGGTCGAATTTATTGAAACCCTAAGTTAGGGTTTTGAGTTTTGTTTCTTGTTCTAATTACCGTTTGGTTCTTGATTTGCTAAAGGGTACGAGTTTTCTTATTCGGTTAATTAATATAGATATATTATTCATTATACTTCCGCTGCATGCTTTGATGATGTTTACTTACTTTTATAATTTGTTATGATTAGTAAAACCCAACAGTGGCATCACGAGCCGTTAATATGATGTAATTAATTACCGAAACACATAAAAAATTGGATCTTTATGGTTAGTGCATGCGTATATTGGTTTCTAGGGTTTTGAATTCGAAACCCTAATTTTTAATTATTGGGTCGATTACCCTATTTTTATTTAATTAGGTTTTAATTTTGTAAAACTTGTAGAAACCCTAGGATTGCATGCTATTTTATGTGGTTAATTAATGAATAATTGTTATGTGCCATGTAATATGCGTATCTTGGGTAATAATTGTTATGCGGAATCCATGGTGGAACATGCATGTTTTTCCATGGAGTATTGTTTGTATTAAAATTGTTTAGTGATATACACATGTTTTATTTATTTGATAATTATTGAATTGGGGAAGACCTCAATTAATCTAATAAAAATTCGTTATGTGCTATTTGGTATATTATTAACTTTGGCTTACGCAATCGACTTGTCGATGTATGTGGCTCTTCTACCTTGTAGTTGAAAGCCCTAGTTGATGTATGCATTTATTTACGCCTAGAATTGTTTATTAGCGTTTATCGAAATAATTATGCTTGTGGCTAATTGTTTTACATATGTTAAATTTTTAAGTTATATGTTTATATTATTTGAGTTTCTTTAATTTTTATTAAAAAAATTTTTGTTTATATATTGTTTGACATGTTAGTAAGCAAAAAGGGTTTTTTATGAATAGAAAATTAAATGGACTAAATAATGGCGAAATTGATTTGTTTTTCTAAGTATTAATTCTTGAACTTTTAAATCGATTGATGCGACTGTACTAAATGGTTAGAACGGCTCACCCACTAGAACAAACTCGAAAGGGGGTTTAAAGAAGTGCGCACAGTCACACTGAAAGGATGTCTAAGGTTTTGCTTCAGCGCTTAACTGGTCCTTTGCCCCCCTGTGAGTTCGATTGGAGCTACCTAGTATAACCATTATATGTACGAAGCATCTTAGTGCAAAGTTGTAAGTTTCTCAACGCATCGATTAAAACTTTATAGAATTTAATCTTAGCAATTAAATTATTATGTAAGTTTTTCGAAAATTTTATGCTATAAAGTTGAATGCATGCTTCTTTATACATAAGTTTTGATTACACGTCAAATATTGTACCCTTTAAATTTAAGTTTATGCCATCTAATGATATGAAACACTTGAAGTTGTAATTTAGTTATGTGAGACCTTGAGCTAGATTACAATAACAAGGTGAATTTTTTTGTTGTGTGAGACCTCAGCTTAATTATTTGCAGTTTCTAAATTAGACAACTTAATTAAATTAGTTAGTGAGACCTATAACTTAAGGCATAAGATGGGATAAAACATGCATACGTTTTGCATTAATTGTTTTGGCAAAATTGTAAATCCCATAACTTTTGGAATTGAAAACTTGTTTGTCAATGATTGTTTTTCAACAATTACCTATTATATACTTTCACCACTAGCAGGTCAACTGATGTGGTGAAACTATGATAATGAGGATCCAAAATTCAAGGAAAATTCTATGGTTAATATGAATATTGACCAAAGGGTATTTTATTTTCTTGAATGTTTACTTATCGAAAGTACTAACTTTTGAACTTTTATTTTTTGTAGAAATGGCTCAAGCTCAATCTACTGCACTAGCCTCGTCGTTCAAATCTATGTTTGATCGAGAGAAATTGACTGGTAGCGCGAATTTAAATGATTGGTATCGGCAACTCAGAATTGTCTTGAGGGTTGCCAAAAGACTAGATTATTTGACTAAGCCTTGTTCTCCTGAACCTGCAGCTGATGCTACTGCTGAAGTACGAGCTGCATGGCAATCTGAGTATGATAAGTTTAATGAGGTCACCTGCATTATGCTTGGGAGTATGAACTCAAACTTGCAAAACCAGTTTGAGAATTACTTCCCTAATCTCATGCTCGGAGAATTGCAAAGGTTGTTTGAAAAGCCTGTGACTGTAGAGTTGTATGATATGATAGATGCTCTACACAGTTGCAAGCAAGGAGAAGGGAAACCTGTGAGCACCCATGCCGGAAATGATGAGTTACATGGACCAGCTCGGGAGAATCAACTATGTCTACCCCAATGACATACAAATTGGCCTTATCAACAGATCCCTTAACAAGGAATTTGTTGGTTTCGTGCGCAATTACAATATGCATTGCACGGGGAAGACAGTCAGTGAGGTACATGCAATGCTCATTGATTACGAGAAAGGTAAAGTTGATAAGGGAAAACAAGTTATGGCTTATCAATAAGAACCCAAGAAGTACCCTCCCAAAAAGCGTGAGAATCCCAAGAAGGATCAAGCTTGTCATCACTGCACCGAGTTAGGACACTGGAAGAGGAATTTTCCGCTCTACCTTGATGAGTTGTACACTAAGAGGTATAAAAATACTGGCACTGTGGCTAGTACTTCATGTACTCTTTTGATGATAGAATTATTTGCTTTTCCTCATAAAATAAATTCCTGGGTATATGATACTGGATGTGGTATTCACATTTGTAATACACTGCAGGGACTTAGAGGTGCAAGGAAGCTCGCCTATGGACAACAATACCTGCACGTGGGTAATGGAGCACATGCAGTCGTTGAAGCTATAGGCACGTTTGATTTAGTTTTACCTTCGGGTTTAGTACTGTCTTTGAACGATTGTCATTATGCACCTTCTATTGTTAGAGGTGTCGTTTCTGTTTCCTTGTTAAAAGATATTGGTTTTATTCATACATTTACTGATTATGGAATTTCGGTTTCTTTAAATGGTGTTTTTTACTTTAATGTTATTCCAGTAAATGGTGTGTTTGAAATTGATTTGCATGATAATGTGATTGATAAAAATAATTCTGTCTTTAGCATCAATAATAAATGAATCAAAAGTGATTTGGATTCTTTATTTCTTTGGCATTGTAGACTTGCCAGTATAGGCAAGAACGCATGCAAAAGCTGCAACACGACGGGCTTTTGCAAGACGTCAATGATGAATCATTTGATAAATGCGAATCTTGCATATCCGGGAAGATGACCAAGAAACCTTTTACAAATAGTTTAGAAAGGGCTTCTGATCTTCTTGTGTGATACATATGATGTATGTGGACCACTAAGACATGTGTCAAGGAAGGGTGCTAGCTACTTCCTAACCTTTACTGATGATTTCAGTCGTTATGGTTATGTTTATTTACTTAAACATAAACATGAAGTCTTTGAAACATTTAAGGTTTTTAAGAGTGAAGTAGAACTGCAACTAGGAAAGAAGATTAAAGCTTTTCGATCCGATAGAGGTGGTGAATATTTAAGCCAAGAGTTTAAAGATTATCTAGCTGGGTGTGGTATCGTCCAGCAACTCACATCTCCATATACTCCACAACAAAATGGTGTATCTGAGAGAAGAAATCGTACATTGTTAGACATGGTGCGATCAATGTTTAATCTTACAACTCTTCCCTTATCCTTTTGGGATTATGCTTTAGAAACTGCTGTTGCATATTGAATATGGTTCCAACTAAGAAGGTTGATAAGACTCCTTATGAAGTGTGGTATGGGAAAGCTCCCAACTTGTCTTACTTAAAGGTCTGGGGTTGTGAGGCGTTTGTTAAACGTGACTCGGCTGATAAACTACAACAAAGATCTGTTAAGTGTATCTTCGTAGGATACCCAAAGGAAACTATGGGTTACTACTTTTACTTTCCACCTGAAAACAAAGTAATTGTTGCTAGGTATGGAGACTTTCTTGAAAAGGATCTCATATCTCATGAATTCAGTGGGAGAGTTTATGATCTGGAATATGATCAAGAGGATACAACACCTTCTGAAAACACTGGCCAATCTCAAGTAGAACCTGAAAGTCTGAGTGTTCCACCTGAAGTTGAAGTGGTTCCCATTCGTAGATCTGCAAGGACTACGCGTGCACTTGAGCGTCTATGTCTTAACGTAGAAGCAGAGGAAAATATGTTAGGGGATCTTGGTGAACCTGCTAACTATAAGGCTGCCATGATGAGTCCTGAAAAGGAAAAATGGCGAGTCGCAATGAATGGGGAAATGCAATCCATGAAAGATAACGCAGTTTGGATAGAGGTTGACTTACCTCCAAATGCTAAGGTAGTTGGAAGTAAGTGGCTCGATAAGATAAATACTGACATGGATGGCAATGTACACACCTATAAAGCTCGTCTTGTAGCTCAAGGGTTTACTCAAACTTTTGGGATAGACTACGAGGAGACATTTTCTCCTGTAGCAGACATTAGAGCTATTAGGATTCTTATAGCCATAGCTGCGTACTATGACTATGAGATATGGCAAATGGATGTAAAAAATGCCTTCTTAAACGGTCGCCTAGATGAGGACATCTATATGGCGCAGCCTGAAGGGTTTGTAAATCCAAAATTTCCAAAGCGTGTATGCAAACTTCAAAGATCCATTTATGGGTTGAAGCAAGCATCAAGGCAATGGAACAAGAAGTTTGATGAAGAAATCAAGAAATTTGGTTTCACTCAAAATCTTGATGAGCCATGTGTATATCACAAAGCTAGTGGGAGTAATGTTATTTTCCTTATCTTATATGTTGATGACATATTGATCATGGGAAAAGACATTCCAAGTTTGCAAGATGTAAAGTCTTATCCTGGAAAGTGCTTTTCTATGAAGGATTTAGGGGAAGCAGCATTTATTCTGGGAATCAAGATCTACCGAGATAGATCAAGGTGGTTGATTGGACTAAGTCAAAGTACTTACATTGATAAAATATTGAAGAGATTCAATATGCAAGATTCCAAGAAGGGATATTTGCTGATGCAAGTTGAACATGGCTTAAGTAGTGAACTATGCGCGTCAACACCTGAAGAGGTGTCACACATGAGAAAATTTCCTTATGCTTTGGCTGTATGATCTATCATGTATGCTGTGAGATATACAAGGCCTGATGTGGTGTTTGCACAAAATATCACCAGTCGATATCAACAGAATCCAGGTGTGAAACACTGGCAAGCTGTTAAGAACATTCTTAAGTATCTAAGGGCTACTAAATAAATGTTTCTAGTGTATGGAGGAAATCCAGATGCAGAACTTGATGTTACAGGTTTTTGCGATGCGTCTTTCCAAACTGATAAAGATGATAAGAAGTCTCAAACGGGATACGTCTTTGTCGTTAATGGAGGAGCAGTTGAATGGAAGAGCAAGAAGCAGACAACAACTACGATGTCTATTACAGAAGCTGAGTGCATAGCTTCTTCGGAAGCTGCGATGGAAGCTGTTTGGATTCGGAAATTCATTTCGGGACTCGGAGTAATGCCCTCAATCAAATTACCTTTAAATGTGTATTGTGACAACTCTGCTGCAATAACATTTGCTAATGAGCCTGGAGTCATGAAGGGCGCCAGACATTTTCCTCCTAGATATGACTATGTTCGAGAACAAGTTGAAATAGGTGAAATCAATCTACTCAAAGTTCATACAGATGATAATCTAGCTGATCCCTTTACGAAGCCTTTGCTAAAAGAAAAACTTACTCACCATGCTGATGGGATAGGACTTCGTTTAGCTAGTAGTTTCATGCAGATCTGTGATTAGTATTTGGATAAAGGATGTTATGAACAAATATTACTTTAATGAAATAAAATAGTTGTTTATGTTTATTTTTCATTTTCTTAATATTATATCCTATATTTGCATGTTTAATCCGTGAATAACTTATGTTATTCTAAATGGTCCGTTGTCAATCAATGATGTGGGAATGTCATTGAATTAAGACAAATCTGAGTTTTGGTAGAATATACTTAAAGTATATTGATGCGTGGGACATACCAGATTCACATGATATTCAATGAATTAAATATAGGACACATCCCAACTTTACATGATGTTACTTATGGGTCTTTGTCATTAAGTAAGTCATGAAGTGTTTATCCTCAGACTTGAGATACCAGATAACTGATATGAATGTAGTTCACTTGTGTAAGATAGTTTAACGCTATCCGTAACTGGTAGTTATAAGGGCTATTTTCAGAAGTGTTACAATGTTCATGAGTTATGTTTGTAGTCAAGAGAATTTGTTCCTTTGAATTTGTTTCAAAGCATAATACTATATTTGGGCCCCTCGTAGGGTTGACAAGATGTTTGTATGGCCATACCCAAGATCTATCTGGGATACGTTCAGATGATTTGGTAATCTTGTTCAATCGAATACAACGAGAAACAGAATATTACCTTATGAAATGACTTGATCCATATTCATAGTTAATGTAGTATTAGTAACAAAAGGATAAGTAAAAATGATGAATCATTAAATGGTTTTTCTAGGAAACCATACTCGATTCGATCTGGGGGCATTGGTGTGTTAGGCTAGACTAAACCAATGTCATTACTATATTTAGTAATATCCAAGTGGGAGCTGAAAGGTTTTATGGATATTTAAATATACGTATGTCCGGATTCGAACTCGAGACTTCGGGATTGCACACATTACGTATGAGAGTTGATGTTAAATAATTAATATATATAAAATGTTATTATTATTAATTATTTGTCACGAAATAAAACATAACGATAGTTAATATTTAACGAGGTTTGGTTAACGGTCGTTAAATGTAAACTAAAAGGACTAGAATTGAAATTAGGAGTCGGGAAAGATCTAGAACCCCTCCCATGGGTCTAGGCCGATCGGTTTGGGTCTCCCAAACCCATTCCCACTCAAACTTGGTCACCAAGTTAAGTTACCTATAAATACAAACCATTGTATTCATTCACAACTTAACCTTGGATCACCAATAAACCTAATATCTTTTCTCCTCTCCTCCCTCTTGTGTTTGGCCGAATCGTACAACCCCCCTCCTCAAGGGATCGATTTTTCCCAAGCTCAAGAAACTAGTATTTGGTTTTATTTGTGATTCAAGAACCTAGCTTTTCACATCAAATCGCTAATAGTACGTGTGTACAAGAACGAAGGACAAGCGCACTTGTGTTTGTGAATTCTTTGGTGGTCGATCTTTGGTGGGTCGAATTTATTGAAACCCTAAGTTAGGGTTTTGAGTTTTGTTTCTTGTTCTAATTACCGTTTGGTTCTTGATTTGCTAAAAGATACGCGTTTTCTTATTCGGTTAATTAATATACATATATTATTCATTATACTTCCGCTGCATGCTTTGATGATGTTTACTTGCTTTTATAATTTGTTATGATTAGTAAAACCCAACATTTTAGCCACTGCATCAACTCGTGCAATTGGTATTTTGTTATTGGTTTTTTGTTGAAGAGAGTGTTTTAATTATTGGTGTGTTATTGGGAGGTGATAAAGTGGCACTGAAGCAGACGAACAACGTGTGATCCACATCGAGCACTCTTAGAGGAACAAGTTAAAAGTGTAGTAGGGGAATAAGATGGAGAAGAGTAACCGATTGAAATTTGATAAGGTGTGATAAAATATCCAAAACAAACAAATAATTTCAAACATTTTGACAAATTTGCAATTAAAACAAAAAAGTCTGTCACAGTAGTTTAAACAAAATCAACAAGTATCTCTTTTTTCTCTCTCTGATGTAGCATCTCATCAAATTTATAACCCAAATAGTATAACAATTTCGAAACATACATAATTATTAGAAATATTAACTTTTTTATGGTAAGAATGCATGGAGGATAACTAACAAAAGACATAAGACAACAAATTCAGAAAAAACAAGTACTATATATTTTGATAATTTCTTCTGATACAAGATTCCCAAACAAATTAGTTCTTGTAGTCATGATCATAAACTTTAGCCATGAGTTGGAGTGCATTCTTCTTATGTGTTACAGTACCAGGAGATTTTAAAGTATCAATTTCGTGTGCTCCCGCAGGTGATTCCCAATCAAACGAGTAAATAAGATTCGAAAGAGTCATTTCCATTGTTACAGCCGCCATTGATATCCCAGGACAAATTCTACGACCAGACCCAAATGGGATCAATTCAAAATCCATCCCTTTGTAATCAATACTACTGCGCATGAACCTTTCTGGCTCGAACTCTTCAGGTCTTTCCCAGCAGTTTGGGTCTCGTCCTACTGCCCATGCGTTCACGTAGACTAAAGTCTTCTTGGGTATCTCGTATCCATTTATTACACACCGATCTATTGCTTCTCGTGGGACTAATAGTGGCGCAACAGGATACAATCTAAGTGTCTCTTTGATTACTGCTTTTAGATATTTGAGCTTGTCAAGATCATCTTCATGTACTTTCCCTTTGTTCCCGATAACATTTCTCACTTCTTGTTGAAGTTTCTTTAGAGACTCCGGGTTCTTTATAAGCAACACGTACCATCGCCCACACCACAGTCGCAGCACTTGTGTCTGTTCCCCCTAATAGAATATTCTGGGTAGCTCAAGATAGTTAAGGCATATAATAAATTAGATCTATAGATACGTATTCGGAATTATGGATTAGTGAAATGTAAGTCACTCACCATGAGCATAGCTTTAATGTGATCAAAAGTGAGATTGACTGAGGAATCTGGATCGTGCTTGAGTTTTAGCAAAATATCAACCATGTCTTCTTGCATTATGTTCGGTCTGTCTGGATTTAAATGTTCATCGATGAGTTGTTGGTAGAACTCATCCATGTCTTTGACATTCTTTTCAAGCCTAGCAATGCTACCATTGAGTTTATCAATCCACCCCATGAACGGAAACTTGTCTTTGAAATAAAAGTGGACAAGCAAAGCTTGACACTCTAAAAGATTCTTTTGAAGTCGTATGACTTCTTGCTGTTCGTTAGCATATGCAGCCGATCTCTTCCCAAAAGCCACTCTAGAAATGATGTTACTCGTGAGAATCATCACGGTTTCACTCAAGTTCACTAATTGCTTAGTTAAAATTTGAGTCTTTATGGTATCTATCATGTTAAAAACTTGGGTAAAAGCCATAAAATAACAACGTACTTTCTCAAATTTACCGAGTTGAAACACATACTTTTTTATTAACATATATACCCACGTACTTTCGAATTTTGTTCCGACTTCACCCATATGACCGATTTATATTCATATAATATTATGTTAAATAATATTATTTTATTACAATATGGGTAAAGTCGGAACAAAATTCGAAAGTACGTGGGTATATATGTTAATAAAAAAGTATGTGTTTCAACTCGGTAAATTTGAGAAAGTACGTTGTTATTTTATGGCTTTTACCCTAAAAACTTCTTCTTCACGAACCCAACGGAACGAGTTAACATGTTTCACTGAGAAGAGACTAAGCATGCAGATCTTTCTCATTTGTCTCCAGTACTCACTGTAGGGTGAAAAAGCTATATCCTTGTTATCGTATGAAATCGTCTGCAGGCCTGTTAACACAGGTCTTGTGCAGAAGTTCAAATCATTTGTTTTCATTACTTCTTTGGCCATTTCAGCAGAAGAAACTATGAGGGTCTGAACCATACCAAGGCGAACGGACATTAAAGGGCCATAACGTTTTGAAAGACGCCATAAGTGGTCAGAGAGGTCAGACATATCTAGCTGATGCAGGTTTCCTATTATAGGAAGTCCGGGAGGTCCGGGTGGTAGTGGAAGGAGGGTTTTTGAAATAAAGCTTCTAAATATCGAGATAAGGTAAAGGAAGAAGAGAACGAGAGCCAACACTGTGACTATAAATGGAGCCATTGTTAGAAATGAGCCCATGCATATTATCTTGATGTCTCTCTTATATAGTACAGAATGTTCGAGGCGTAATAATTCATTGTAACAATTATAGTTTTCATTCTAAATTTATACTCCCTCCGACCCAAATTATATGTCCACTTTCATATTTCACAAAGTTTAATAAAAATTGGTACCTTACAATATTAACCAATAAAAATTCATTCTCACCCACTTACAAGCATTTTGATTGGTTAAAATTAAAAACGGACATGAATTTTGGAACAATAAAAAATAGCAAAGTGGACTTATATTTTAGGACGGAGGGAGTATTCAATAATTATTTGAATATGTGGATACATATGTAAATATAAGTTAAAGTTAGATATACATGTAATTTTTAAACTTTTAAAAAGATATATATACAATTATAAATTTAAGTTAAATATATACACAATTTTAAGCTTTTAGAAAAATATATTTGCAATTCTCCTTATATTATAAGGCTAACTAGAGTGGTGACAAACTCATCTTTTGGTGAGTAAGTCACGGCCAAATCAACCAAAACACAAAAGCCAAGTCACGACCATAATGCACTAGTTTGGTAAGTTACTTACCATAGCAAGTGCTGAAAAAGTGAGACGGTTTTATAATTATAAATATTTGGTTTGTGAGTATGTGTCGGGTACTTAGTGAGGTATACTTTTATAACCCGTGCCTATTAGGCTAGTGCCCGTTTAGCCCGTCGCCCGTGCCCGCCCAACCCGCCTGTTTTGCCGCCTCTGATTTTAGCCTAAAGTCAATCTATCAATCAATCAAGAGTGCATATGTCTCGAGTGTATTTAGCCTCGGCCTTTCAAAATCTTCCAGGTGTAACAATTGATTCATTGTATACAATAATTATAATGTACACCACAATTGACTGGGCAAAATATCTTTATATATATATATATCCTCTAATCTTGATTTCAAGTTTGAACCAATCATAATAAAGGTTGAAGAAAATGAGTCCATCGACATTTTTTTTACCGTGCCCATGCGTTATCATTTTCCTTCGTTTATCTTTAACGCTCATAATATGATAGTCCTAATTTCACAATGAGAACATATATAAGGAAATGCCGACCTGTTATGACTGGTGTAAGTTAGTATCATTTTCATAGTTCGCCAATGACTAGCTCGTAACTATTTTGTGTTAATGCATGTAAATTCTCAAAACAATAAAGAAACCTCAGCATTTGCAATTGCCAAGTTGATAATCAAATTAAATTTAACATATATATTTTTTGGACAGCAAACATTCTATAAAAAACAGGGCAACATCCAAAAAAGTACAATTAAATTCAACTTATATGTATGTGTTTGTATGTATCATTTGTTCGGTAATCAAATCTTTACATATACAAACAATGGCAATACACGGTCATGTCTTAAAGATTTGTTAGTGCAGTTCACTAAAATCAAGTCTTCTGCCGATACAAATAATGGTGATTGCTGACTAATGTTTCGGAGCTGTCGTAGGTTGAATGTTTTGAACCAAATATACCTAAAAATTTGGTTAATGAGCAAGGACGATACAATTTTGGCTTTCATTTGTCCTCTTTTGTGAGTCTGTTGGTCGCGAGTTGAGTAATATGGTTAGAAAAATAATTTAGGGTCAAAGCAAGTTAATTTTAGAAACTTTGAGTCACAAATTCCCAATTTTTTGTCCTTCATCTAATTTAATAGTATTATTTTACTGGTTAATTCGACTAGATCTTCATAAACAAAATACACAACACAACCCATAAAACAGTGTAAAGAATGATACATTTGTACTGTAATTAAAAAGCTCTAGATAACATTGCAATATTAATAGATTCAATTACCGAAAGACATAACCCAACCATAACTAAATCAACCACCCGCCAAAACAATAGAGAGTCTTTCCTTGTCTCTTAAGAACATAAACAACATCCATACCAGTAACAATCTTTCTTCTCGCATGCTTAGTATACGTAACCACATCTCTTATCACACTTTCCAAAAATATCTTGAAAACACCCCTCGTCTCTTCAGACGCGTGTTTAGATAACATCAAGGTAACAATTTAGCATATAAATAATTACTTAACCATTTTAATTTACGCTTGACTTCTCTGAGGTGAATTAGATTAATGAGCACTATTGTATCAGGCTAGAGGATAAATATTTAGCCAGAAGTACTTACTTAGCCATTTTTTTAACACTCGAAACTCAGAAAGGTATTACTATATTGTATAAGTATTATAAGTTATCATAGACATAAGTTATAGTGTAAGAGTGCAAAGAGTATTAAGTATTGTCTAGAGGGTCTAATTGTTGGAATTATATAACATGACAATCAATAAATAATCACAAAACATCAAAGTATACATGCGGAAGCGTATAGGATTTATTAACGAATAATTAATTAACATAAGAAGAATATGCGTACCTTACTTGATTCTAGCCGAACAAGAATCAAATCCACAAACTAGCAATTGGATGAACCCTAATTAGGGTTTATAGGATTATGTGAATTACCCCTTACCTTTTTGTAATTCAATCCAAGATACAATCAATAGTGTGATTGTACCACATTCTTGTACACATGTACTATAACAAATTAAAGTAATGCTTGTTTTAATCAAACAAATAACTTGTGTTTGGAAAAGATGATGATCGACACCCAAAGGGAGGTGTACGATCGGTTTGTAGCAAAAACACACACAAAACAATTTTAGGTTTTAGCCAATGAGTACAAGAGATAAATTACAAACACCATTGGTTTTGTATTTATACCCAAAGTAACTTGGTGACCAAGTTAGCTAAGGATTGGGTTATGGAAACCCATAGGATGATCGGCCATGTACTCCCACAAGGGATTCTAGAACCTTCTCGATCTCCAATTTCATCTTTAGTCCTTCCCAATTATATTTAACGACCGTTAGTCCGTTACAACTAATTACTTAACGTCCGTTATAGTTATTTCCTTTAATTAATAAATAAATATAACTATTACATTTAATTATTAACTTTAATTCTCATACGTAAAGTGTGCAATCCCATGGTCTCGAGTTCGATCCTAACACAATCTATTAATTTATTGTCCATTAAACCAACAGCTCCCACTTGGACATATCTTAATAGAGTGATCACATCGGTTAGCGTCTAGCAACACTTCGATGCCTCTAGTACAACTCGAGTAAGGCTCCTGGAAAACCTTTTAATGATTTCTCATTATTATTATCCTTTTGTTTCTAATACAATGTTAAATAATGATATGGAATTAAGTCATTCTTTATTCAACAATTCTGTTTCTCGTTATAAGTGATTGAGCAAGATTACCAAATCTTCTAAACATATTTAGGGGAGATTTTGGGCATGGTCATGCAAACATCTTGTCAACCCTACGAGGGGTCCAGCAGTATTAAACTTCAAATAAATTTGAAGGAAGAAATTCTATCTTGACTACGAGAATAACCCATGAACTTTGCAACACCTCAGGAAACAACCCTTATGACTACCAGTTACGTATAGCGTTAAGTTGTTCCACAGAAGTGCACTACATTCATGACACTTATCTGGTATCTCAAGTCTAAGGATAACTATTCATGATTTACTTAATAACAATATCCATAAAGTAAAATCATTTAGTTGGGATAAGTCCTATATTCAATTCATTGAATATTATCTGAAATTGGTATGCATTCTCATCAATATACTTTCAAGTATATTATACCATATCTCTCAGATTTGTCTTAGTTTAATGATACTCCCATATCATTAATTGACAACGGACGATCTAGAATAAATAAATTTATTCACGGATTAAACATGCAAATATAGGATACAATATATTATAAAATCAAACATACCAAGTATTTGATTTATTATAAAAATTGTTTAACATCCCTTATCCAAATACCAAATAGATCAATACATGAAAATTCTAGTTGATGAATTATGCCTCAAGTAATGACAATCATACTTGTTGACAAAGCATAAATTAACCAACCTGATCTATTGTAATTTTCAGAATACTTATTTCAAGAATTCAATTAGTGAAGTTCTTGTATGTGTGCATTCACCAATTCACATAATAATTCATAAATTGTGTGACATCCTCTACCAGCAATTTATGACAATTAAACTTTCAAACATTTTAAAGTTTAAAGTATTCTTATTCTTTTAATGTATAATGCAACTGTGCTCTTTTAGTAGTACAACTAGTTCACATGGCCATTAACAAGGATGGAATCCTATCATGACTAGTATTGAGTGTCATCTCAATTAAACCAGCATCATTGTATATAAACAACAATATGCTCATTAAAACTCCGTAAACTTTAAAATCTTATTGTATAATGTTTGATGTCTTCCAAACTTTCAAGTTTGAAGCTGATGACAATTAGCACAACAATTGACATATTGTTCATCCATAGAATCTAGGAGCAATTCCAGGCTGAGGATGTAATTCTATTAGAATAATCATTACACAAATTATATAATAATTTTTAATTAGATATTAATGTTGTCAAATCATCTATCATTCAAGAATGATACAACAATTTGAATACATTACATGATGTACATGATGAATCTACAGGTCAAACTCAGATTTCATTTATGTTCTATCTTGTCAAATGATATTTATCCATTTCCCAAATGATATATCATGTTTTATTAGAATCATTTATTTTACTGCACATGTTTATTAATAATAAACATATATTCAAAGGTTATATGTTTTAATTCTTAAATCTTACAAGTGAAGTTTCATTCCAATCTAAGACTTAACATTTAGCTTACAAGGAATGTTACTTCCTATATGTTATACAACATATAAGATTTAAAACCTTAACATAATACTCCCACTAGCTCTCAGGAATACTTAAAATTTATCTTATTTCAATTATAAATCAAAACTATGATTTAATAATTAAACATAAGAATAATTTCATAGATGCATGCATTTATCCATTCATGAATTATTACACTTCGTACACTTCCAAAGATTATATGAATTCAAAAAACCTTTCAATTACTTACCGTCCTCGCTCAAGTAATTTCTCAAGAAAGAGTTTTGATATTCCATTGTCATATTTCATATTAATGAAAACAAGTATGACAATTATCATCTTTATATATTTAAAGTGTCTAGAAAAGAATATTCAATCACAATTAAATGCTTAAGTATGATTAATAATCATGTCATAAAAATGCATTAAATATGTGTACAATTTTGTCCATATGATTTCTACATAGAAATTCAAACCAATAGGGTTTTTCATCTCTTTTAAGAAACTCATCTTCATTCTCTAGTCTAACTATTAAGATAAACCAAATTTCCAAAATTGATTATCTTTATGGACAACATCTTTAACATTCATAGTATGATTAATTTACCCAATTCAATATTTGGTAATCCATCATAATGATTATCAGGTTTACTATAATCCTGTAACTCATATTTCTCAGCATATAAGTCAAATATCTGAGATATCCTTGCGGATCTATGAATGAAAATTCCATCATCTTGAGGTCTATCATTTACATGTCTAACCTCATCATGATATTTACTAGTGTGTTTTAGGAGATTATGTATCTTGTAATTTTATCTTTCAAGATAAAAAAAACTCCCACTTGCCTTTTGTAATATATAGACTATCTATATATAATTAGCAATTAGAGCAAAACTACATTGTTCTCTTTTTGGGATATTACAAATACACATTGATAATTCCTGACTTTAGTTTGTTAATAACCTATTCATAAGTAGTTTTAACAAATTCAGAATATTCAATTTTAAAACTTAATGTGATTCATCACATTCCATAATGAAATGGTGTTTTATCAATCTTCTAGGTTGGAGTCATATTGAGTATATTCAATCCATTCTCAATTTTCTAACCTTGTTACTTTTTAAGAAAGAAGTTATGGTTATCTTGAATCAAACAAATCAAATAGAGTTTGATTCTCCTAACTGAACATGTTATTCATTAGAATTAATATTTTAAGACAATCTAACAATATATAAGATAAACATATTCCTTTTGGCTTACCTATTTACCAACTAAGTCAACTTAATGGTATAATAGACTTTTCAAGCCAATTTCATGCTTTATAACACAAGTACTTTTTAACCAAGTCACTTCATATCCATGTCTCATCAAGAAAACATAAACTGTTATAATCCCATTATACGTTATAAATCATTGATCAACTCAATGACTTCTTGTATATGTCTTAATTAAAACACATAACAAGTTAACGTATTACTTTATTATAAGTCTTAAAAGACTTTATGTTTATGTCTTTACAATGAATCATAAACATGTTTAACTAAAGTAATTATGAACACAACTCTTGGTTTCAATAGTAATTTCAAGTTAATTTATTTACTTCACAATAATGTAAGACTACATTATTTTTCATTTATGTCATTCCAAAATACATAAATAAACAAATTGAAGTAGTATTAGATTACTTCATTTATTTATGTCATTCTAATAATACATAAATATCTAATTTGAAGTAGTCTTATATATCATTTTGACACATGTTCTAAAAACTTGTCTAATTTAGAAACTGCAAATATGGCCATGCAAGGTCTGACTTCACATGGAGATTTACTTTGTTGTTGCAATCTCGCCAAATTCTGACATGACGTAAATTGTAACACCAAGTGTTTCTTGAATCAGATATGTACAAGTTATATTAGAATGTTAGTCTCTTACCTTGCAGTCAAGAGAATCCATTAAATCATATACCTATATGTTGTACCTTGCACACAATATAGATTTCTCCCACTTGTGCATGGAACAACGTCATGTAGCAGATAAACAACACGACGTCTGTTTGTTTATGTGACTAATATGATTGTGTCATTGATATTAGCATAACTAGTAGATGTAGAACCACTTCATTGTCTAACAAGGAAACGTACATGACTATCCTTGAAAACATAAGTGTCTAAGAGTGGAAAGTAATTATCTTAAGACATTCTAAAGATAATCTGGGTGACTACCAAGATGACAAAGCTTGTAACTCCCACTGAATTAGAGATCATTACATTAACTCCTTATTCAGTAATAAGAACAATACTCCCACTGGATTTGACAACATTGTAAGTGTTTTATTTAACCAGTGAAAGAAAATAGCGTTCTATTTACTTCCCTACACTTTTGGGAAAGTCCATACATAGCAATTACTTATGTACTAAAAGAGTGTATTCTACTATGTAGATGATGAACTATCCATCAATGCTATTAACTTGAAAAACTGGGCATGCAATTTCTTTCTTAATAGTTCTACTATTCCAACGATTGTAAGTAGTACTTTTAAATGGTCAAAACAAAACAACTAGATAAAATATGCTAGTTTTTCTTTTACCAATTATACAGTAATTAGTCTAGCTTCTAATTTAATAACTCAGAAACATGCAATTTTCTTAACTATTAGAATTTGCTTACGAGTTATGTATTTAGAATTTAGACAATTCTAATTGTCCTATCATACCTTTCTTCATTCATGAAAAGGAATATGATTGAATCTCACTCTTTCTTATGAAACGAGGACTAGGTATATTCTTTTAGTAAGGTTGACTCTACCAAAAACCCTTACAGGTGTAGATCAATTTACCAATACAGGAATAACCTACGTTTACGGTTTAATGTTGCATTAATACATTTAAAGAATTAGCAAAATTCAATTTTAGTATTTTCGATAATTAAACTTTTCAATAAAATAAAATACCCAAGGTAATATTCATATAACCATGGAATTTTCTCGAAAAACTAGGATCCAAATTATCATAGTTCCATTACATCAGTTGATCTGCTAGTAACGAAAGCATATAATAAGGTAATCTGTCGAACAATAATTGGCAAACAATTTCCAATTCCTAGATCATTATGGGATTTATATTTTCCAACGCTATTTCAAATATAAACATGTTTCATCCCATCTTACGCCTTGAGTCCAGGTCTCACTTCCTACTCAACTTAAGTGTCTAACTTAAAAAACTGCAAATATGTCCATGTAAGGTCTGACTTTACGTAGAGATTTACCTCTCCGTCACAATCTAGCCAAGTATTGTCATGACTTAAATTGCAACTTCAAGTGTTCCTTTTAATTAGATGGCATACAACTTAATTTATAAGGGTACTAGTTTTGACTTTATGTGGCAAATCAAATATGTACAAAGATGTCATGCATTCATCTTGTAGCATAAATTTAATAAAAACCTTTTTATTACAAATTCATAAAGATCAAATTATCAAAGTTTTGATTGAGGTATTGGGTTCACCAATCAAGGAATTTAGCGTTAATTATTGCCCATTATACCGTACTTTTGCATAAGTGTAAACACTTAGTGTTTCGGGTAATCACCACCGAAGTGGCGCATGGAATTAAAACTAATTCGCCCTTAGGATGAGTTTGTACATTTATGTCTTACTAAGTAGCTCCAATCGAACTCACAGGGGGCAGAGGACCAGGTAAGCGCAAAAGCATAACCTTAGACATCCTTTCAGTGTGACTGTTCTCAATTCTTTATTAACCCTTTTATAGTTTGTTCTAGTGGGTGAGCCGTTCTAACCATTTAGTACAGAATCATCAATCAATTAAACTATTGAAAACTTAACTCTTCAAAAAAACAAATCAAATTTCACCATTGTTTAGTCCGTATTATTTTTTTATTCAAAATTACCCTTTGCTTAAAATTGTCATACATAATAAACAAACAAGTAATAAATAAAAAATAAACAACTAATAAACAATGCACACATAATAAACAATTTATACGTGTAAACAAGTAGCCACATGCAATTTATTCGATAAAACCTATTAATAATCAATGTCTAGGTTAAATTAATGTATATATTAATTAGGGCTTCACTCCAGCGATAGAAAGTGAGCCACATACATCGATGAATCGATTGCTTAAACCCATAATTAAAATATACCAATTAGCACATAATTGATTCATTAATATATAATTGGAGTCATCCCCAATTCAAGATTTATCGTAAATAAACATGTGATAAAAATATCTTAACAATTAAACAATCTCAAAGCAACTATCCATGACAAACATGCATGTAATATCATGGATATATCATAACAATTATACAAATAGTCAAAAGATCGCATATCAATAATCCCATGTCACATAACAATTATTCATGAATTAATTACGTAACTTATATATTAATTCTAGGTTTCGATAAGGTTAGCAAACAATTTTCAAACCCTAAATAATATTAATATGTGTCAAACAAAAAAAATATGGGGTACGCCCCAATTAAAATAAAATCGACCCAAAAAAAAAACCAAAACCCTAGATTAATCACATCAAACATCATACAATATACGTTTTATTACGCGTTTATGTAATTAATTACTCATTAAAAACAATGACTCGTGATGCCACTGTTGGAATTATATAACATGACTGTTAATACAAATAAGCCGTAAAAACGTTTATTTATATTTTACGATCTTTTAATGTTTTGTCGATAACAAACGTAAAATCATATTAACGAAACAAATAAAATACGTAAATGGTTTGAACTAATAGTTTTTAACATATTCACATTTTCACATAAAACACTAAAACAAGTATAAGTGGTTTTATGATTTAGATATATATGTACAACAACTAGTGTTTACATATTGGGTTAGCATATACTTAAACTAAGTATACTAAAATGGGTAAAAACAAGTATATACTAAAATGGGTAAAAACAAGTATATACCAAGGTAAAAACTAGCAAATGGTATTGACTCATAACCCATGGTTTTATATATACCACTTAACCAAGTTCATTGTATCCTTAAGGTACATTGTATCTAGAAAGAAAACCATGGATCAACCCATAACCCATAACACATGACCCATACCCAATGTCTAGATACATTGAACCCTTGGTGAGCACTCAAGAGAATGTCTAGATACATTGAACCCTTGGTGAGCACTCAAGAGATACATTGTATCTAGCTAAAGACCCATGACCCATAACCAAAATACCCATGGGTAAAAGGGAGCGTTCCACGGATCCCTGGCTTTGTGCTAGCCAGATCCCTTGTGGGAGGGATCCGTGGGATCCGGGGAACAGTAGAGAATTTCCTCTATAAATAGAGAGTCATTTCTTCCTTTCTTTTTATCCCTTTACACACATACTTCCCCCAAGTATTCTAACCCTCTAACCTCAGATCCAAGAGATCTATGTAGCTTTTCTCTTTTGTTTTTGTGTGATCTTCTAGGTTCCTCTTAAAGGAAAGATCACCACATCTTGAAGACGTGCAAGCTCAAGTCCATGAGTTGCCATGCTTCATCATCATCAAGACAACGAAGGTTCTCTTGTTGATAGTTATTCCTTTCTCCATAGATGTTGGGTTGAAGGCATTAGTGAAGAATGCCGAAAGTGTCAAGATGAAAGCATTAGTGAAAGGTGCTCATCATCCGTGTCAAAGCATTAGTGAAGAATGCTTAAGGTGTCAAGAAGAAGGCATTAGTAAAGGGTGCCAAGCGTTGTGTCGAAGGCATTAGTGAAGGATGCCTAGCGTTGTGTCAAAGGCATTAGTGAAGGATGCCGAAGAATCAAATCAAGTAGCATTTGGGAAGAATGTTTAGGTCGTATAATCGATGAGGTGCATCGTTATACATATAAGTGTTTATTTATTCACAAGGATGGTGATATCCTTGATGGTGTTGTAACAAGGAGTAGATCTCCTTGATAATAGGTGTTGTGTCGTGAAGGGTAGTAGTTCCTCCATAATGGAACTAGGTGCTTAGCCTAGTACCTAATAAAGGGTAGGCGACGTTGTGATAGGATTAGTTCTCCTAAGGTGTGAAAGAACTCGGTGGTTAGCCTAGCACCGTATAAAGGGTAGGCGACGTAGTTTTAGGTGTGGTTCGCCTTGGTGTGAAAGAACTCGGTATCTAGCTTTGTACCGGAAAAAGGTTAAGCGACGTTGTGAAGGCTTCTCTGCCATAAGGAGTTGGTGCAGTGCTTACGAACTCTCGAGTAGGTGACTCGCGGAGCGGAGTAGGGCAAGGAAGGTGTCCTTGTAGCCGAACCACTATAAATACTTGTGTCGTGGTGATGTGCTTCTTACTCTTTATCTTTCATTACACGTTTATATATCTATCTATCAACGTCCAACATAAACAACCAAATAGATTGACATAAGTCGATCTAAACAAGTAAAAGGAAGTTTTAAATTGGTAAAACTATTCAACCCCCCTTCTAGTTTTCCACAATTGGCATCAGAGCTTCGTTACCAAGTTTTTTTTTAGTATATTGTACTTTGAAAACTTGATACGATCCGTGTATGTTTGAAAACTACAAAGAAGGGAATTTCTTAAAACAAAAAGTCATGTTTTTAGAAATCATCATATGTTGGATAGTGATAGATCATTCTAACATTTTCCTTTGAGAAGTCTTCATACTAGGATTTGGGTATCTTAGAAGATCATGAAGTATTTTGCGTCTATGGTTTCTAAAACCATTAAAAGGGAATATAGCAAAGGATTAGGATATCTTAGAAGATCATGAAGTATTTCGCGTCTATGGTTTCTAAAACCATAAAAAGGGGATATAGCAAAGGTATGTTTTCTTAGTTACAATTTTTTGTTAAAAACGTGCTAAATTGCTTGTGGAAAAAATGGTGATATATGCTTCTATCTTATAATAAGCATAATATGAAAAGTGTTTTAGTGATTTTTTTTTCTTTGAAGTTTCGTGTTTGATATATGTTCATTCAAGCTTGAATAAAGATTGGAATGGTTAATATGACCTCACTAAAAAGTCTACAAAGGATAAACCTTTTCGTCGGGTCAAAATATGTATTTTTTTGAATCTGTGTCAGATCCACGGATCCCTTTTTGGAAAGGATCCGTCGGATCCATGCAACAGAGAGCAACTTTTGGTTAAATTTCAAAAATTCATAACTAATTAACCGTAAGTCTTTAGAAGTCGTGCCACCTATCATTTTAAAGGTATTTGAGTCTACTTTCATTTAAAAATGATTTCATAAACTGATTCAAAACAAAGATTTACAGAATCATTGGTTTATAATAGAAAGTCATTTTTCGATCATAACTTTTGCACAAACTTTTGATCTAATTGGAGACGGATGTTCTCATCTTTGAATAACAATGTGTCCTCTTTTGAAAATAAGGTTTTGATCATATTTATAAAAGAAACTAATCAAGCTTGGTATACATGTTTATATTCAACACAAAGCGATGAAAAGAACTTTTGTATGCTATGCTAAATGATAAATTGTCTTCCTTACATTACTTGATTATTTGCTTATCTCAAATAGCTTTTGTGCTTGTTTGAGTGATTAACATATCTGGTTTCCTTACCTTGCTATTCATTCTCTTGCTTGTCGATCTAGTAATTTTCTACTAATCAATGTGCTACTTGAAAGAGTGTTTGGGGTAACATTTAGTTGTGTAAAAATGTTAGTTTTATAAGTTGAAAAATGTTTAAAACATATAACACACTAAAATGGCTTTTGATTGAGTTTGTCATGTGTGCAACATAAATGTTTTATGTGCCTATATGATTTCTTGATTTCATATTTTCTTGTATCGTTTTCTAAAACAACAAGAATGTACATCGGATCATAACCTACACTTGTGTTGATGATGTACTCTCCCGTTTTCCTTTTCATGATCGCTCTCCAAGCTTCATAGTAGGATTGACAACTTGATTATTTCATCCGATATACTCAAGTAAATTATTTTGCAACGCAAATATAATTGTTCATATCCGAAAGTCCAAACTCAAAGCTTTCCAACAACATATGTTGAACTAGCTCTTCCAACCATTTTTTGTTGTTTACCATATGGACAACTTTTAAACTTATTTTTAACATGACACCTTCGTCACCGTAGTTGTCTCAAGTATAATATTAAACGAAGCAAAGTATCATCATTGTTACTCTTCGATAGGCCATTGTAGGAATATAAATTTTCCTAACTTGAGAATGAATACTGGAGAACTTATTGCACTAGAAACTCAATTTGACCTAACGGTTGAATTGCTTCCTTGATAGAAGTTGGGTATGTGGAATCGCTCGTAAAAATGGTCGTGTTTAGCCGTAATTGAGCACCACTAGTAATAGTCTCATATTCATTCTCTCACTTGGAAATTTTACTCCTATGTTTTCCTAAAGTAAGTTTACAATGGAAATACTTTGCATTGTCTTAGGATTACTAATCAAACAAGTTGTAAAATTAATTTTCCTTTAGTTAATCACAACCACTTGCCTCATCAAGCGATTATCTTGCTTTGATTGAGAAGAGCTACATGACTTCATGGACGAAGTTCATTGTATGCTAATCACCATCCGTAATGACTATACATAGTTCATTGCTTCCGTTGGCCAAAACAACCCTATTGTCTTGAACACCATCATCTACTCTGCACGCCATTGTTAATACAAATGATTTACTAATCTAGATCGTAAATCTATTTTGAGCTTCTTGAATAGCGGTTGTTAAGTTTGATAAACCTATGTGTTACTTGTGAGCTAGATCTCATTTAATTGCTTATGTGCTATTTCTACATGCTCTTAGCATGTTTTACTTGTATACATGTATGCTTACTGTAGAGATCATTAGCCTCTAAAGTTCGATACTTAGAACAACGCTCCTGTTAAGTAAAACTATCCAGATGCGGATCCCTAGTTTGTAACTAGCCGGATCCCTCAAGTGAAGGATCCGTGGGATTCGAGCAAATATAAGTGGAGTCTCAATCCTTTACACCTCAAACCATGTTCCTAGACTACTTCACACTAGCTGAACTTAATACCTTAGGAACTCTTAAGTCCTTCTCAAGCTTAGTAAGCTTCATACTCACTCATAGCTCATTAAGGATCACACTCAAAGTGCTTTTCGATCTATCGTTTCACCTAAACTCATTACTCTTCCGCTCTCTAGATCACTCATTATTTCTCACATGATCCCTCACATCTAGACTTAGAAATCTTTCAATTATGGCAAAATTGATCATAATCATCCTTGCCTCAAAATTGGTCGAAATGGATCAAATTCTAGCTCTTCCATCTTAAAACCTTTAGGATCTTCTCCAAGATCTTATCCTAATTCACTATCTGATCACTAGGATCATTTAGCTCCATTTGACACCATCAAAATCTTTAGTGTCATCCTTGTTCATTCATTGGCACTCATGAAGTTCTAATTTCTTCCTTAAAAGGCAATCATTTGCTACAACACTCATTACTCTTAAGTATTCAAGAACCTCTTCATTTAAGACACTTAGATGAACTGAAACACACAAGAAGAAATAGGCATTAGACCTTACAAGCATCATTGTTATCCTTTCTTAGCTCCTGATAGACGGATCCCTAGGATTAGCCTAGGCGAATCCCTCATTCGAGGGAACCGTGGGATCCGTATGACAGGTTATGTCAACTCAAGCTAAAACAATCATTTCGAGCTCATCTTGCTAATTCAAACACTCCATCTCATCTTAAATGAGTTCCTAGATCAGTACAACTCTGAAGTTGACCCTTGTGCATGTTAATCATCACATTCTAATGGATTTTAGTGGGTTAAGTCTTGAATGCACTTGCCAAATTCCTTGCTTTATAAACCACATTGATAAGACTCTTAAAGTCATCATCTTTATCCTCACTTTCAGCATTTATAAACCTTTTCCTTAGTCATTTCATCATAAGGAAATCTCCTAGTGCTAACTTATCCAACCAAGAACCACCCAAGAAACTTGCTCGTGTTGTACACGAAATTTCCTCAACCGAATCATCTCCGTTTAAACCCAAAAAAGGTAGGATTTCCCAACCACCGAATCATAATCCGTAAGAAATAATAGTGCTAGAATCTCACCTCAACAAACCCAATCAACAATTGCAAAGAGAACCGCAATAATTAGCATTAAACCTCTTTGATTAGAAAAGCGATCATCGAGCTCTAAACCAAACGTACCTAGTTCTAGCAAAACGTCTAAACCTTCATTCCTAGAGTATGGACTACACTCCTTTACCGAGCCTCTCTCTATTCATTAGAGCATTCACCACCGAGAACTTCCCATTCACCAACCTTCTTGTTAAAATAGGAACCACCTACATCACCAACTAGTCCATCATTAGAAACAAGGAACCACCAAGGACTTGATCATATGGAGGAATTTCCATTACCACCACTCTCATTCGTAGTAGAACCTCATCCTAAATTACTCAATGTACCTCCACCATCATTTGTAGAACCTCCTCAAAACATCCTGTTCCTAATCAAGACAATAATTGCTCTAATTGTCTAATCACCCAAGGACTTGTTCAAGAAGTACGAAATGAGTTGCATTTCATGTTTAATCATCTTCTTGAAAGATTGGACCAAATCAACAAGTCTACTCATCCCTAGACTCAAGCACATTGTTGCCTCTTAAGCTTTGGTCACTTATTAGTTTTAGTATAATATGGCTAAATCATTCTCTTAGTTTTTAGAGATTTGTTGATCATCTCTTATGTTTTATTGAATGATAGTTTACTTGCCATATTGCATTGAGTATATGTTTGATGGCTGAATACATATCTCATTTTGATGATAACATTACTTGTTACATCACCATTGCTGAATTTAATCTTCAGCTATACGGATCCCTCAAAATTGCCTAGACGGATCCCTACTAGGACGGAAACGTGGGATCCGTGAGACAGAAAACTATTTTTCTACTAACTTGGATCACATATGCAGGAAATTGTGCATTATACTTGTTTTCTAACCTATGTTTTGTAGTTATTCAATCTACACTTGAAGCATTTGACACCCTAAAGCTAGGGGGAGCTTTGTGTCAAAACAATACATTGCAAATTAGTTGCAATATTAGGATTACATTTTCCTACTAACTTGCATCACATTTGCAGGAAATTGTGAATTATACTTGCGTTCTAACCTTTGTTTTGTAGTATTTCAATTCACACATGAAGACTTTGACATCCTAAAGCTAGGGGAGCTTTATGTCAAAGCAATACATTGCAAATTACTTGCAATACTAGATTTATTTTCATGACTTCCCATTGCAAAGTTGCAATCATCTAGGGGGAGCACACTCGTCTCTTAGACGAAATTCTTTGCAAACTTAATTGCAAATGATCTAGATTAAATTAATTTCTTGGCGCCCTTACATAGGGATGGACTCGTCAAGGGGGAGTAAAAGACGAGATCTATTCTCGTTACTTGCTCTTTAATTTTTTTCTTTCACATGTTTTTCCTAAAAACAATGTGTTGCTTTTCTTCAAACACTTTTTGTTTTGACAAAATGGGAGAAGAAAGTAAAAACTACAAATTCAAACGTTCACAATTTTAGCTTTTTCTTAAGATAATTTTATGTTTTGTCATCAACAAAAAGGGGGAGATTGTTAGTACAAATAAGCCGTAAAAACGTTTATTTATATTTTACGATCTTCTAATGTTTTGTCAATAACAAACGTAAAATCATATTAACGAAACAAATAAAATACGTAAATGGTTTGAACTAATAGTTTTAACATATTCACATTTTCACATAAAACACTAAAACAAGTATAAGTGGTTTTATGATTTAGATATATATGTACAACAACTAGTGTTTATATTGGGTTAGCTATATACTTAAACTAAGTATATACTAAAATGGGTAAAACAAGTATATACTAAAATGGGTAAAAACAAGTATATACTAAATGGGTAAAACTAGCAAATGGTATTGACCCATAACCCATGGTTTTATATATACCACTTAACCAAGTTCATTGTATCCTTAAGGTACATTGTATCTAGAAAGAAAACCATGGATCAACCCATAACCCATGACCCATGACCCATACCCAATGTCTAGATACATTGAACCCTTGGTGAGCACTCAAGAGAATGTCTAGATACATTGAACCCTTGGTGAGCACTCAAGAGATACATTGTATCTAGCTAAAGACCCATGACCCATAACCAAAATACCCATGGGTAAAAGGGAGCATTCCACGGATCCCTGGCTTTGTGCTAGCCGGATCCTTGTGGGAGGGATCCGTGGGATCCGGGGAACAGTAGAGAATTTCCTCTATAAATAGAGAGTAATTTCTTCCTTTCTATTCATCCCTTTACACACATACTTCCCCAAGTATTCTAACCCTCTAACCTCAGATCCAAGAGATCTATGTAGCTTTTCTCTTTTGTTTTGTGTGATCTTCTAGGTTCCTCTTAAAGGAAAGATCACCACATCTTGAAGACGTGCAAGCTCAAGTCCATGAGTTGCCATGCTTCGTCATCATCAAGACAACGAAGGTTCTCTTGTTGATAGTTCTTCCTTTCTCCATAGATGTTGGGTTGAAGGCATTAGTGAAGAATGCCGAAAGTGTCAAGATGAAAGCATTAGTGAAAGGTTCTCATCATCCGTGTCAAAGCATTAGTGAAGAATGCTTAAGGTGTCAAGACGAAGGCATTAGTGAAGGGTGCCAAGCGTTGTGTCGAAGGCATTAGTGAAGGATGCCTAGCGTTGTGTCAAAGGCATTAGTGAAGGATGTCGAAGAATCAAATCAAGTAGCATTTGGGAAGAATGTTTAGGTCGTATAATCGATGAGGTGCATCGTTATACATATAAGTGTTTATTTATTCACAAGGATGGTGATATCCTTGATGGTGTTGTAACAAGGAGTAGATCTCCTTGATAATAGGTGTTGTGTCGTGAAGGGTAGTAGTTCCTCCATGATGGAACTAGGTGCTTAGCCTAGTACCTAATAAAGGGTTGGCGACGTTGTGATAGGATTAGTTCTCCTAAGGTGTGAAAGAACTCGGTGGTTAGCCTAGCACCGTATAAAGGGTAGGCGACGTAGTGTTAGGTGTGGTTCGCCTTGGTGTGAAAGAACTCGGTATCTAGCTTTGTACCGGAAAAAGGTTAAGCGACGTTGTGAAGGCTTCTCCGCCATAAGGAGTTGGTGTAGTGCTAACGAACTCTCGAGTAGGCTTCGGGGAGTGGAGTAGGGCAAGGAAGGTGTCCTTGTAGCGAACCACTATAAATACTTGTGTCGTGGTGATGTGCTTCTTACTCTTTATCTTTCATTACACGTTTATATATCTATCTATCAACGTCCAACATAAACAACCAAATAGATTGACATAAGTCGATCTAAACAAGTAAAAGGAAGTTTTAAATTGGTAAAACTATTCAACCCCCCTTTCTAGTTTTCCACAATGACAATCAATAAATAATCACAAAACATCAAAGTATACATGCGGAAGCGTATAGGATTTATTAACGAATAATTAATTAACATAAGAAGAATATGCGTACGTTACTTGATTCTAGCCGAACAAGAATCAAATCCACAAATTAGTAATGGATGAACCCTAATTAGGGTTTATAGGATTATGTGAATTACCCCTTACCTTTTGTAATTCAATCCAAGATACAATCAATAGTGTGATTGTACCACGTTCTTGTACACACGTACTATAACAAATTAAAGTAATGCTAGTTTTAATCAAACAAATAACTTGTGTTTGGAAAAGATGGTGATCGACACCCAAAGGGAGGTGTGATCGGTTTGTAGCAAAAACACACACAAAACAATTTTAGGTTTTAGCCAATGAGTACAAGAGATGATTTACAAACACCCTTGGTTTTGTATTTATACCCAAAGTAACTTGTTGACCAAGTTAGCTAAGGATTGGGTTATGGAAACCCATAGGACGATCGGCCATGTACTCCCACAAGGGATTCTAGAACCTTCTCGATCTCCAATTTCATCTTTAGTCCTTCCCAATTATATTTAACGACCGTTAGTCCATTACAACTAATTACTTAACGTCCGTTATAGTTATTTCGTTTAATTAATAAATAAATATAACTATTACATTTAATTATTAACTTTAATTTTCATACGTAAAGTGTGCAATCCCGTGGTCTCGAGTTCGATCCTAACACAGTCTATTAATTTATTGTCCATTAAACCAACACTAATATGGCCAAGCAAATAAACTAATTCTTACACCTAGATAAATAAACATTTAACCAGAAAAGTATTGAGATATAGAGGGTGTTAGTTTGGTGTCGGTTTTTCAGAAAAGAAAAATAGAGGGAAAAATTGATTTACCTTTGGGAAGTAATTGATCAAGAAGGTGTATGTGGAATCAAGTTTCTTAAGCTCCTAAGTTATTATCTCTATCAAAAGTGAGTACTATCTTTTAATTTTAGAATTAGGGTTCATGATGGAAATTGAGTAAAAGATTAAAGGTTGATAATTTTGTATGAAATCATTGTAATAGTTACTAAATTAAGGTTAATATCCTTATAGGGGAGCAAATAGCTTTTCAAGTAGAAACTAGTTGATGAAATTGAGGTAAGTAGCATGGAAATGAGCATGTTATAGTTATTATTATGATTTGTATGCTGTTGATATGTTATAGTGATATGGGAGCTTGTTATAGTATGCTTGGATCCATAGCTTAATTGTATGTTTATGTTGTTTGAATAGGTTGGAAATTGGTTATAGTTTTGTAAAAGGGTGTTTGGTAATGTGCAATAAATTACCCGTTTGACCCGTTTTGTCAATGGCGAGGGTCTAATGAACTAGTATAAGTTTTTGGGAATGTCTATAATGGAAGATATTGGTTTAAGTAGTGTTGAAGCAGCTTGGTTTTGGCGAATTTTGGTTCTTGTAGTTTCTGCAGTGGTTCTATAAAGAGTCTGTATCAGATGCCCAATATAGCGTATCCATACACTTGGATACGGTGTATTGGCTGGTAGTTGCGATACAATGTATTCCATATAGGAATACGGCGTATCAGTCAGTATGGTCATGTGTATTGGTGAATACGGAGTATCAGGCAATACGGCTTATTCATGAAAATGAATACGACGTATTATGGTATTAAGTAGTGGTTTGTATCTAGTAATTTGGGCAATACGGCATATACATTCTAATGTATACGGCTTATTGGCTGATGGTCTCAATACGGCGTATTCATTGAATGAATACAATGTATTGGCCTCTGTTTATAGAATGTTTAAAACTTTTTCGTGCTTCGAATTTTCGTTCCTGGGTCATTATATGTGGTTCTTATAATTTTTTTTGAGATTGTGTATGTTGGTTTACCCTTATATGTTTTCAAGTTTCCTAGTTTGTGTTGTATTTGTCAAATTTTGTAACAAAACCAAGAGTCAAAGTTTGTGAAAATTTGAAAATTTAATTTGTTTTTTTTGGGGCATAACAACTTGGTTTCAGAGCTTTGGTCTAAGAGATTTAGGATTTTCTAGACTTAGACCTTGATTAGAAGGGTTTAGTACTAGTGGTTGTTGTTTGTGTATTGCCTTAAGGATTTTGAGGACACATATGTTAAGTATTTTTATAACTACGCTTGGAAACTATAGTGATAAACATATGGTACATATGTTGAGTCAAAGTCATTAAGGCTATACATAGGCCATAAACTTTAGGTGAGTAAGGTGTAAGAATATATTAAATGTCATTCATGCATCGTAAATATAAACCAATTAGGACTCCTTAGCCTATAAAAGGAGGTCCTAGGTTAGATCTAGAGCACGAGCTATTCTAGAGTCGATCACTTCAAGGTTTTGTAACCCTAATACTTTTGAGTATTAGTATTAATATATTGAAGTGTTTTGTGAGAAAACAAATTGTGTTAAGTATTCTCTTTGTCATTAAACATTAGATTCCGCATATTGTTTAAGCTTTGTTCTAAGACAGCTTGCTATACTCTTTTTCTGTTAGATTTATCTAGCTCAATCAATAAGATCAATTGCTCAACTCGGATCAACAAGTGGTATCAGAGCTTGTGATCTAGAAAGCTGTGATAAAAAGAGAATCTGTGTTTACTCTAAATCTTTTAAATAAGTACTTAAGTCATGGAGGGTGAATCAACACATGGTAACTGCATCAAAGGTACCTATGCTAAAGACTGGAGAGTATGAACTTTGGAGGCTAAGGATGCAACAGTACCTCAAGATGTTGGATTATTCCATGTGGGAGATCATTTTGAAGGGTGTTTCCTTACTTGCTAAAGGTGCAGATGGGAAGGAAGTGCCCATCAAATCTAATGAAGACAAGGCTCAGAGAAGATTGGAGATCAAGACTCATAGTATCCTTCTTATGGAATTACCTAATGAGTATCAATTGAGTTTTTGTGAGATTGAAGATGCCAAATCTTTGTAGGATGCTGTTGAACTAAGGTTTGGTGGGAATGATGCAACAAATAAGTCAAGGAAGAATCTTTTGAAGCATCAGTTTGAAAACTTTGCTGCTTTGAGTTCTGAAGGTATTGATCAGACTTCGTGACAGACTGCTGAGAGACTTGTGAGTCAACTTGCATTGATGAAAGCTGCAGTTCCTCAAGAAGACATCAATCTCAAGTTTCTCAGAAGTCTAGCACCTGAATGGAGTATGCATACTGTGGTCTGGAGAAACAAAGCTGACCTTGATACAATAACCTTGGATGATTTATACAATAATCTCAAAGTGTATGAATCTGAAGTTAAGGGGACATCTAGTTCAACCTCTAGCATACAAAATCTAGCTTTTATGTCCTCAAAAGGGCCAGACAGTCATCAGGAAACTCTTTCTACTGCTTATGGAGTTTCTACCGCTAGCACAAATGTTTCTACTAATGGTGATAATATAAGTGATGCTGCTATTTGTGCTTTATTGGCTGATCTTACTACCAGTACTCATTTAGTAAATCAGGATTTAGAACAAATTAACCCTGATGATCTGTAAGAAATTGACATTAAATGGCAAATGGCTATGTTAACTATGAGGGCAAGAAGATTCTTGAAGAAGATAGGAAGGGAGCTTAATTTTAAAGCACAGAGGAATGTAAGGTTTGACAAATCCAAGATTGAGTGCTACAACTGTCAGAGAAAAGGCCACTTTGCTAGAGAATGTAGAGCTCCTAAGAATAATGGAGACACTCCAAGGAGGATTCCTATTTAAGATAGAAAGACCGTTGCAGCATTGGTGTCTTGTGATGGTCTAGGGGAGTATGACTGGGGTGATCAGACTGAAGATGGACTCAATTTTGCTCTAATGGCCTATGCTTCTTCATCATCTAGTTTTGATTCTGAGGTATTTAATGATTCTGGTTGTTCATATAAATCTTGTTTAGATACTTTAGAAGAACTAAAGGCTAGGAATGAAAGTTTAAGGGAAGAAGTTAGAGAAATTAGATAACTTAGGTTATAAAGTTGGTCTAAAATCAGTTGAAAAAAAACTTGAATTTCTTAACGAGAATGAGCTAGAGTATGTTGATAATATAGCTATTCTAGAAGGATATATTTTTAGGAAAGACTGTGAAATAAATGTTCTCAATCAAAAAATATAAGAAGCTTCACAAGAAAAAGATGCAGCTTTAGCTGAAAAAGAGAAACACATAGTTAGAGTTGAGAAACAACAATATGCATATGATCTTGTGCATAAGTCTATTGAGAGTCAATTAATGAGAAAAGGAAATGGCTTAGGATATACTGAAGTAGGTCCCCCACTTTTAAGTGCTTATGCCCCCTAAGAAATAAATCTCCTTTACAGGAGAAGTAGGAGGCACAACTATAGGAGAGTCTAGTGAAATCAGTAATGACACGCCTAAGGTAGAAAAGCAGTCATCTAATGCCCCAACTATTGAAGATTAGACATTAGATAGTGATGAGGAAAAGGTTGACTCAACACCTAAGCATATTAAGGAAGAAAAATCTAAAACTGTTAAACATGTTAGGTTTGTGAAACCTGTGTTAGGTGCAAGCATCTCTAGGAAGATAGTTCAATATAATGAGGAACCTAGAGAGACGCCTAGAAGGCACACTAATAGGCCAATAGGTAACCAAAGAAACTTGAACAACCTAATAACATAAAAATTAGTTGATGATTTTACATTGGTTAAAAAGGCTTGTTATAACTGTGGTAGTTTTGAGCATTTGCAAGAAAAATATTTTTACTACAGAAAATCTGCAAGGAGCCAACATGGCGGGGTGAATCACAAAAAGTTTTCTAAACAAACTCACCCTCATGATAACAAGAAAATGGTTCCAAGGACAATATTGATGACATCTGGTGCAACTAGATCCATTATTACTGTTCTTCTAATTAAGCAAAGGTCTTTTCAAAAAATACATATGTTTGTACTGGTAAGGCAAAAGCAGTTACTACTGCTGAGCCAAATGAGCCAAAAGTGATAACTGACACTGTAATGGGCAATCATTTTTATGCTGTAAAGGCCTTAGCTTGCTGGGTCTGGAAACCAAAAATAAAGTTTTTAGATCATGTTTCCAAAAACAGCAGTGCATCAATGGATTTAAAAAGATTTGACTATGTTGATGCACAAGGCAGACCCAATTCAGTGATGGCTTGGGTCCCCAAGAGAAATTGATTCTCTTCTTTTATGTGCAGGGCAACTTACAGGTGGAGCTAAAGGACAAAGCTATTTTTGACAGTGGTTGCTCTGGACATATGACTGGTGACATGTCCAATCTGGAAGATTTTGAAACTATAGATGGTGGATATGTTGCATTTTAGAATGACCCAAAAGGAGGGAAGATTATTGGTAGAGGTACAATTAATATAGGAGAATTGGATTTTGAATAAGTGTATCTTGTAAATGGACTTAAGTTCAATCTCTTTAGTGTCTCACAAATGTGTGACAAAGGAATTGTTGTTTTTACCAACAGATGTCTTGTACTATCTGCTGATTTTAAGATGCCTGATGATAAGTTTGTGCTTCTTAGAATCGCTAGAACAGACAACATATACAGTGTTGACATAAAGAACATAATTCCCAGAAGAGCTTTAACCTGTCTATTTGCAAAAGCCATGTTGATGAATCAAGCTTTGCATAGGAGAATTGGTCACCTTAATTTCAAAACAATAAATAAATTGGTGAAGGGAAATCTTGTCAGAGGTTTACCTTCAAAAGTTTTTGAAAATCCTGAAACATGTGTTGCATGTCAGATGGGGAAACAACACAGAGCTTCTTGTAAGTCCAAAGTTGTGAATACTATTTCTGAGCCTCTTTATATGTTACATATGGATCTGTTTGGGCCAACTTCTGTGAGAAGTTTGAATAAGAAGATGTATTGCTTAGCTGTCACTGATGATTACACTAGGTTCACTTTCTTTATAGGATCTAAGGATGAAACATCAGAAATCCTTAAGACATTTATAGTAATATTAGAAAACCTAGTAAATCACAAAGTAAAAATAATAAGATGTGACAATGGAACTGAATTTAAGAATAGTGTGATGAATCAGTTCTGTGCGGAAAAAGGCATTTTGAGACAGTTTATATAGTATAGCTAGAACTCCTCAATAAAATGGTGTACCTGAGAGGAGGGATAGGACACTAATTGTGGCTGCTAGGACTATGTTGTCTGATCTAAGTTACCTACTACCTTTTGGGCTAAAGTAGTTATCTGCTTGTGTTGTGCAAAATAGGAGTAAAGTAGTTAAGCCTAATAACAAGACCCCTTATGACTTTCATGGTAGAAAGCCCATGATAGATTTCTTAAAACCATTTGGTTGTCCTGTTACTATGTTGAATATTATAGACCACGTAGGCAAATTTGATGTGAAAGCAGACAAAGGGTTTTTGTTGGATATTCCACCAATAGCAAGTCTTTTAGGGTGTTCAATAGTAGAACTAGGCATGTGGAAGAGAACTTGCATGTTAAGTTTAGTGAAAGTACACCTAACATTGCAAGAAGTGGACTTGATTCTAACCAGAAGTATGAATTATGAGCCAGTGTCTACAGGTACAACTAACCAGTCTGTAGGAACAAAAGTTAATTCTAATGCAGGTACACAAGCTAAGGAGAATGGATCTACAAAGGAATTTGTTTTGATAGAAAAGTGGAAGCTAGATAAACTTCTCATGCCCAAAGAGTTGAAGAAAAAGAGCTCACAAGATGATCCTGTGGAAAAGATGGCAAAAGGTGATGCAGAAGGTGGGGCTAAACCTTCTGATGAGCATAAGGTGGTTCTTGATGGACCACAAATTATGTTCACCATTCAGGTTTCGTTCCAAGTGGTCCCCTCTTTATCTTTTATTATTTATAATTTGATTTATGAGTGTGTGCAGGGTATTTAGTGGGATATATTTTTATAAAGGTGAGTATTTTAATAAATAAACAAATGTGTTGAAAGGTGAAGTGGTGTGAGATGGCTGTGAGTGAAAAGTGAGATGATGGTGAAGGAGTGAAAAAGTTGAAGTGGCGTTGAGGCGGAAGGTGAGTGGTGTGAGGGTTGGGGGTAGCCTAAGGTGAGTGCTACATATGCGGTTAAAATTTGATATACCATCTTCTTAAAATATTGTAACCTCATCTCATGTGCATAATTTTATGTATATATATATATATATATATATATATATATATATATATATATATATATATATATATATATATATACAAATAAGTTACTAAAGTTTGATAAAAAGTTTGCTCAAGTTACTAAAGTTTTAAAATTGTCATTTACGTTCTTGAACTTATGAAACATGACATTTTGAGGTTCTTGAACCAATAAAATATTCTTAAACATCATTGAACTTGTAAAAACACAACATTTATGTTACTTAACTTATCAAAAAAAATATGCGTTCAAGTTACTCGATTTAACAGTGAAATTATTGAAGTGTATGCTTCCTACAAGTTCAATAACCTAAATGACAATTTTTAAACTTTAGTAACTTAGTCAAACTTTTTATCAAACTTTAGTTACCTTTTAGTATATTAACCCGGCAAAAAAACTAAACTTTTTTTTTAACGGCGGATATTATTAACAAAAACTAGCAAGGGGCGAGAAAATTACAGAGGAGAATTTAACCAATCATTTCAACTAATATTTTTTTCCCTCTAGAAGTAAGCCAAGAGAAACAAAAAAGACGAACGTTGTAAAAAATGTCACATTTCCTCATAGATTGAAAGCATGATGTAACACAATTCCGAAAGCGCCATAAGACCTAACAAGCGACATGAAGATAACATAAGCACGATCCTTAGAATCCTTAGAGGCATGCCACGGAGTAATCCAAGTATCCAAGTCACCGTAAGAGTATAAAACAGGGATCGTTGAGTCACTCCAAATACGAATAAGTCTCCATATTTTTGAAGCCGTAGTACACGAGTAGAAAACATGATTCTAAGGATCGAATTAAGATTGATCTCTAAATAAAAAAATCTCATAGTTTTAGGGTTTGTTTGGTTGGCAAATAGCAATCACTATTGGTACTAATTAATAAATAGGGTAGAATGAAAGTAATTATTTTTACATATAATTTGTTGTTTGGTTTGTTTATATAATTCGTGTATCAATGTCACGTTGTTGAATTAATATAACTTATTTAAATGGATTAACAATGATGTTAAAAAAAATGTATTAACAATAACATTGAAAAAAAATAACTAATTTAATAAACAAATAATATGGGATAAGATGTTGGGTGGATGATGAAATAAAGATACAAAGTCACCTTTTTAGCTATCAATAAATTGATAAATGTGATTCTTTTTTTAATTCCAAATTCGTGCGAAACAATTTTGGCTAACTCTATTACCGATCAAACCATTTCCTGGTTTCTAAAGCATTAAATGCCGCTGCAATGCGCTACTCACATTTTACTCGTTTAATACAACCTATATATTTTGTAGACATGTAATTGGAGACACAGAAAGTATAAGCTAATTATTTTTCCAAATATATTTTATTTTTGTATGTATCATTAGAAGAGCATCTTTAATGCAAAAGTGAAAAATAATAATAATAATAATAATAATAATAATAAAGGTTTTGAAAATGACTTATAGAAAGGTTATCGCATAAGAGTAGTGCTCGATGTGGGAGGGTGGTTCGCCCGCCATTCGACCCAACAACGTGCCATTCGTCCGTCGTTCTGCACCGTTTCTCAAGTCATTCGTCCACCATTGGTATTTTAGCCATTGCACCAACTCGTGCAATGTATTTTGTTATTGTTTTTTTGTTGGGAGGATATTTTAGTTATTGGTGTGTTATTGGAAGGGTGATGAAATGACACTCAAGTAGCAAACGAATAACATGTGATCCACATCTAGCACTCTTAGAGGAACAAGTTAAAAGAGTAGTAGGTGAGTAAGATGGGGAAGAGTAACCGATTGAAATTTGATAAGGTGTAAGAAAATATCCTAAACAAACAAATAATATCAAACATTTTGACAAATTTGCAATTAAAACAAAAAAGCCTGTCACAGTAGTTTAAACAAAATCAACAAGTATCTCTTTTTTTTTCTCTGATGTAGCATCCCATCAAATCTATAACCCAAATAGTATAACAATTTTCGAAACATACATAATTATTAGAAATATTAACTTTTTTATGGTAAGAATGCATGGAGGATAACTTACAAAAGACATAGAACACAACAAATTCAGAAAAAACAAGTACTATATATTTTGATAATTTCTTCTGATACAAGATTCCCAAACAAATCAGCTCTTGTAGTCATGATCATAAACTTTAGCCATGAGTTGGAGTGCATTCTTCTTATGTGTTACAGTACCAGGAGATTTTAAAGTATCAATTTCGTGTGCCCCCGCAGGTGATTCCCAATCAAACGAGTAAATAAGATTCGAAAGAGTCATTTCCATTGTTACAGGCGCCGTTGATATCCCAGGACAAATTCTAAGACCAGACCCGAATGGGATCAACTCAAAATCCATCCCTTTGTAATCAATACTACTGCGCAAGAACCTTTCTGGCTCGAACTCTTCAGGTCTTTCCCAGCAGTTTGGGTCTAGTCCTACTGCCCATGCGTTCACGTAGACTAAAGTCTTCTTGGGTATCTCATATCCATTTATTACACACCGATCTATTGCTTCTCGTGGAACTAATAGTGGCGTAGACTACTGCTTTTAAATATTTGAGCTTGTCAATATCATCTTCCAGCACTTTTCCTTTGTTCCCGATCACATTTCTCACTTCTTGTTGAAGTTTCTTTAGAGACTCCGGGTTCTTCATAAGCAACACCATCGCCCACACCACAGTCGCTGCACTTGTGTCTGTTCCCCCTAATAGAATATCCTGGGTAGCTCAAGATAGTTAAGGCATATAATAAATAGATCTATAGACTGTATTCAGAATTATGGATTAGTGAAATGTAAGTCACTCACCATGAGCACAGCTTTAATGTGATCAAAAGTGAGATTGACTGAGGAATCTGGATCGTGCTTGAGTTTTAGCAAAACATCAACCATGTCTTCTTGCATTTTGTTCGGTCTGTCTGGATTCAAATGTTCATTGATGAGTTGTTGATAGAACTCGTCCATGTCTTTGAAATTCTTTTCAAGCCTAGCAATGCTTCCATTGAGTTTATGAAGCCACCCCATGAACGGAAACTTGTCTTTGAAATAAAAGTGGACAAGCAAAGCCTGACACTCTAACAGATTCTTTTGAAATCGTATGACTTCTTGCTGCTCATCAGCATATGCAGCCGATCTCTTCCCAAAAGCCACTCTAGAGATGATATTACTTGTGAGAATCATCACGGTTTCACTCAAGTTTGCTAATTGTTTAGTTAAAATTTGAGTCTTTATGCTATCAATCATGTTAAAAATCTCTTCCTCACGAACCCCACGATACGAGTTAACATGTTTCACTAAGAGATTAAGCATGCAGATCTTTCTCATTATTCTCCAGTACTCGCTGTAGGGTGAAAAAGCTATATCTTTGTTATCGTATGAAATCTTCTGCAGGCCTGTTAACACAGGTCTTGTGCAGAAGTTCAAATCATTTGTTTTCATTACTTCTTTGGCCATTTCAGCAGAAGAAACTATGAGAGTCTGGACCATACCAAGGCGAATGGACATTAAAGGGCCATAACGTTTTGAAAGACGCCATAAGTGGTCAGACAGGTCAGACATATCTAGCTGATGCAAGTTTCCTATTATAGGAAGTCCAGGAGGTCCGGGTGGTAGTGGAAGGAGGGTTTTTGACAGAAAGCTTTTAAGTATCAAGATAATGGAAAGGAAGAAGAGGATGAGAGCTGATAGTGTGACTATGAATGGAGCCATTGTTAGAAATGAGCCCATGCCATATTATCTTGATGTCTCTCTCTTATATAGTACAGATAATGTTCAAGGCGTAACAATTGATTCATCGTAACAATTATTGTTTTCATTCTAAATTTATATTAAATAATTATTCGAATATGTATGGCATATTTAAGGTTTAGATAGGATACATATACGTAATTATAAATTTAAGTTAGATATATACACAATTTTAAGCTTTTAGAATGATATATATGCAATTCCCCTTATATTATAAGGCTAACCAGAGTGGTGACAAACTCATCTTGTGCATATGTCTCGAGTGTATTTAGCCTCGGCCTTTCAAAATCTTCCAGGTGTAACAATTGATTCATTGCACAATTGACTGGGCAAAATATCTTTATATATATATCCTCTAATCTTGATTTCAAGTTTGAACCAATCATAATAAAGGTTGAAGATAATGAGAATCTGCTTGGTCCATCGTCATTTTTTTTACCGTGCCCATGCATTATCATTTTCCTTGGACCTTCCTTTATCTTTAACGCTCATAATATGATAGTCCTAATTTCACAATGAGAATATATATAAGGAAATGCCGGCCTGTTATGACTGGTGTAAGTTACTATCATTTTCATAGTTCGCCATTGACTAGCTCGTAACTATTTTGTGTTAATGCATGTAAATTCTCAAAAAAATAAAGAAACCTCAGCATTTGCAATTGCCAAGTTGATAATCAAATTAAATTTAACATATATATTTTTTGGACAGCAACATTCTATAAAAAACAGGGCAAGATCCAAAAAAGTACAATTAAATTCAACGTATATGAATGTGTTTGTATGTATCATTTGTTCAGTAAATCAAACCTTTACAGATACAAACAATGGCAATACACGGTGTCTTAAAGATTTGTTAGTGCAGTTCACTAAAATCAAGTCTTCTGCCGATACAAATAATGGTGATTGCTGACAAATGTTTGGAACTGTCGTAGGTTGAATGTTTCGAACCAAATATACCTAAAAATTTGGTTAATGAGCAAGGACGATACAATTTTGGATTTCATTTGTCCTCTTTTGTGATGTTGGTCGCATGAGTTGAGTAATATGGTTAAAAAAAATAGTTTAGGGTCAAAGCAGGTAAATTTTAGAAATTTTGAGTCACAAATTCCCAATTTTTTTGTCCTTCATCTAATCCAATAGTATTATTTTACTGGTTAATTCGACCAGATCTTCAGAAACAACTTACACAACACAACCAATAAAAACAGTGTAAAGAATGGTACATTAGTACTCTAATTAAAAAGCTCCGGATAACATTGCAATATTAATAGATTCAATTACCGAAAGACATAACCCAACCCTAACTAAATCAATCCACCCACCAAAACAATAGAGTCTTACATTGTCTCAAAAACATAAACAACATCCATAGCAGTAACAGTCTTTCTTCTCGCATGCTCAGTATACGTAACCACATCTCTTATCACATTTTCCAAAAATATCTTGAAAACACCCCTCGTCTCTTCAGATGCGTGTTTAGATAACATCAAGGTAACAATTTAGCATATAAATACTTACTTAACCATTTTAATTTACGTTGACTTCTCTGAGGTGAATTAGATTAATAAGCACTATTATATCAGGCTAGAGGATAAATATTTAGCCAGAAGTACTTAGCCATTTTTTTAACACTCGAAACTCGAAGGTATTACTATATTGTATAAGTATTATAAGTTATCATAGACATAAGTTATAGTGTAAAAGTACAAAGAGTATTAAGTTTTGTGGTTAAACTATAAAGATTAAAATTAGAGGGTCTAATCTGGCCAAGCAAATAAACTAGTTCTTACACCTAGATAAATAAACATTTAACTAGAAAAGTCTTGAGACATAGAGAGTGTTTTGTTTGGTGTCGGTTTTCAGGAAAGAAAAATAGAGGGAAAACTAGATTTGCCTTTGTGAAGAAATTGATCAAGAAGGTGTATGTGGAATCAAGTTTCTTAAGCTCCTAAGTTATTATCCCTATCAAAAGTGAGTACTATCTTTTAATTTTGGAATTAGGGTTCATGATGGAAATTGAGTAAAAGATTAAAGGTTGATAATTTTGTATGAAATTATTGTAATAGTTAATAAATTAGGTTAATATCCTTATAGGGGAGCAAATAGCTTTTCAAGTAGAAACTAGTTGATGAAATTGAGGTAAGTAGCATGGCACTGAGCATGTTATAGTTATTATTATGATTTGCATGTTATTGATATGTTATAGTGATATGGGAGCTTGTTATAGTATGCTTGGATCCATAGCTTAATTGTATGTTTATGTTGTTTGAATAGGTTGGAAATTGGTTATAGTTTTGTAAAGGGGTGTTTGGCAATGTGCCATAAATTACCCGTTTGACACGTTTTGTCAATGGCGAGGGTCTAATGAACTAGTATAAGCTTTTGGGAATGTCTATAATGGAAGTTGTTGGTTTAAGTAGTGTTGAAGCAGTTTGGTTTTGGCGGATTTTGGTTCCTGTAGTTTCTGCAGTGGTTCTATAAAGAGTCTGTATCATATGCCCAATATAACGTATCCATAGACTTGGATACGGTGTATTGGCTGGTAGTTGCGATACAACGTATTCCATATAGGTATATAGCGTATTAGTGAGTATGGTCATGTGTATTGGTGAATACGGAGTATCAGGAAATACGGCGTATTCATTAAATTGAATACGACGTATTATGGTATTAAGTAGTGGTTTGTATCTAGTCAGTTGGGCAATACGTCGTATACATTCTAATGTATACGGTGTATTGGCTGATGGTCTCAATACGGCGTATTTATTGAGTGAATACAACGTATTGGCCTCTGTTTACAGAATGTTTGAAACTTTTAGTGCTTGAATTTTTGTTCTTGGGTTGTTATATGTGGTTCTTATAATTTTTTTTTGAGATCGTGTATGTTGGTTTTACCCTTATATGTTTTCAAGTTTCCTAGTTTGTGTTGTATTAGTCAAATTTTGTAACAAAACCAAGAGTCAAAGTTTGTGAAATTTTGAAAATTTAATGTGTTTTTTTGGCGTAACAACTTGGTTTCAGAGCTTTGGTCTAAGAGATTTAGGATTTTCTAGATTTAGGCCTTGATTAGAAGGGTTTAGTACTATTGTTTGTTGTTTGTGTATTGCCTTAAGGATTTGGAGTACACATATGTTAAGTATTTTTATGACTACGCTTGGCCACCATAGTGATAAACATATGGTACATATGTTGAGTCAAAATCATTGAGGCTATACATATATACCATAAACTTTAGGTGAGTAAGGTGTAAGAATATATTAAATGTCATTCATGCATCAACTATGCATATGATTATGCTTGATAATGTGATATGCTAATTTTCATGGGAGAAAGAATGGAGACACCCCATGCAAAAAGTCATGAAAGCTACGGCTTCTAAACATGCGAATCTTCGACAAGTGATGCGGGTAATGATGGTAAAGGTAATGATAGTTCTTCTTCTAGCTCGGAGGGCTAGTTTTAGGGGTTTCTCAGAAAAAGAGACGAACTTGGATGCGATGATAGGAAAAGGGTGTGAAAAGAAATTAAACAGGCGATGCCTTATTATATCGAGCAAACAACCCTCAATCTTCTAGAGTTAATGGAAAAAGGGTTTGAAGAATTTAAGAAGGTATGCGGGTTCATGAAAGATACCAAGAATGATAAGGACACTTACCGTGACTTTACGGCCTGTGATGTGCCAAAGTTAACAAGAACCCTTGATCTGATTGTTAGCAATAGGTGGCTTACCACCGTTGAAGGTGCTTTTTGTACAAGTGATTGTGAAGATAGAAAGAAGGTTATTTATGCTGCGAATTACCTTTGAGAAAGTTTTAGAACTTGGTGGGAAGTGACAGTTTGTGAGAAGGGTGAAGCTTGGGCTGAGACATGTTCGTTGAAAGAGTTCAAGGAGTTGTTTAGCGAGGAATATGCTTTGGTTGAAGAAATTGATAAAATCCGAGAAGAATTTCAATCTCTTATGAAAACCAATGAGACTGTGAATGAATTGTGGAAGAAGTTCAATGACATGGTTTCTTATTGTCCCGAATACCACGGTAATGAAAATCTCAAAGTTGAAAGATTTCAAAGAATTCTTCGAGATGATATTCGTGAAGTGATTTCTCCTTTCAAATGTACTACCTTGGAAGATCTATTAGGTAGAGCTCGAGTAAGGGAAGTGGACTTAATGAGGAAGCAAAACTAAGAAGCGAAACAATCCAAGAGAAAACAAGAATATGGTGATAAAGATGGTAAGAGATCTAAGTATGATCATGGTAAAAAAGGTGGAGGTAGTCAAACCAGGACTCCGTGAAAAAAGTGTCATAAGCTTCATTATGGCAAGTGTAGGCTTAATATGCAAGGTTGCTACAAAAGTGGTGCTTTAAATGACATTAGAATGAATTGTACAAAGCCGATGATTATATGCTATGGGTGTAACCAAACGGGTCATAGATTGAGTGTGACAAAGCACGAGAGGCTTCTCTTTATTACATAAAATGAAATTATTGGAAAGACGATGTAACACTTCACTTTCTGGATGCTCAAGACGCTTATGCCAAGTATGTTGACTGGCTAGGAGAGCTTGAGCAATGGGAGACGGAGCTATGATTGGATAAAGGTCCTCCGTGCTATCACATCGGAGAAGAACCCGACGTGTCATGAAATCTTTAGCAGAAAATCCAAAAGGATCAAATTCAATAGTGCAGTTATTTTCACGAACAAATTGACGAACACATATTAAAACTTTTGGCAATATGCGGGTAATAAGAACATTATTTAGGTGAAGAGGTCGAAATGGAGTTGGCAAAATACTATGACCCGTATTGGTGACAGGAATAGAATACCCATCACCAACCGAGACGGATGGATACATGCACGTATTAAAAACATGACTAAGACTATTAACTGAAGCATTAAGATGTGAGCTCGCACCTGTGTCCATGTTCCAGGAGCCTGTTGTGGGATCATGAAGTGTCCTGGTAGTGTGTTGGGTTTGTTGGACATTCGGGCTGATATAAGGGGGTGGGGGGTGGGGTGGGGTGTAGGGCCGGGGAGAGAATTTTGTTGGGCGGTGGCTGTTGGGCCAGAAGGTATGACATAGGGCATTTGGTATTGCGACTTACTAGCTGGGTCGGTGGGTAATTAAAACCGAGGGAGGCCCAACTACATAGGAGTTTGTTGTTGGGCTTACTAACGGGTTGAGGTGGGTATAGGGATAAAGTGAAGAGTAAGTGGACTTGGTGAGGTGTAATACACGGATGGCCCAACAGTGGATGCATTTGTGTTTGTAAGAGTTCCTGGAAGGTTTTCAACATGCCCGGTTCACCCCAACTTCCCTAATAACTTTAACACAACTTCCTCAGTATTGTTACCAGTCATGATGACGAGATGGTTTGGGGTTTAGATGGTACGTACAGTATGGAAATACACAAAGCAAGGGAACTGATTCGTGACCTATGTACGAATAAATTATGCTAACTTGTGGATTAATGACCTTTGCATAATCACCAACATGAAAAAAAAATATAAAGGACAGGGAGGTCGATGTAAGCATTAAGGAACCACAAGCAAAAGTTTCAACCGAGATTGATTCGCGACGAACACGAATACCACAATAACGGCGTGCGGAATAATGACCTAGCACAATCATCAACGTTATCAATGATGAGACAGGGGCGACCAAGGTTTTTTAGGGTTTTTTTAGAAAGGTCGTTGTTTTAGTTTAGGAAATGATAGGAGATATGGCTTGATACCATGATAGTGTTTATGTGAATGAGTAATTTGATGATTGCTTTGCCATAATACAATGTACAAATAAATAAGGATTGACAGATAATTCTAGAATCGGACTAATGCCCGTTACAAATACATAATACAATATGGGCTAACAAAATGTTTGTCGCTTTTAAACATTTTTTAAATAATATTAGTTCACATAGTTAGATAAAAATGAACCAAAAATATCCTAAACAAATAAATAATTTCTAACTTTTTGACAAATTTGCAATTAAAACAAAAATGGCCGTCACAATAGTTTAAACAAAATCAACATTTTTTTTTCTTCTTCTCTGATGTAGCATTTCATCAAATTTATAACCCAAATAGTATAACAATTTTTGAAACATACATAATTATTAGAAATATTAACTTTTTTATAGTAAGAAAGAATGCAGGGTAACTACAAAAAGACATATATAGAATACAACAAATTCAGAAGAAAAAAACAGGTATATATTTTGAGTTCTTCTTGTTGGTAATTCAGAGAACGAAATAAACAAACAAAATCAACAAAGGAAGCAGAAATTTTATTGAAATTACTAAACCAAATTATCAAGTTCAAATTCAAATGTATCAAGCACAAAATTATGATTAAAAGATACGAAGAAAACTAATGTCATTGACATCTATTTATAAGCAATCAATAATCTAAAAACAACCAAATCTTAAACCAACTCAAATTCGAAAACATAACAAAAACTAATGTCTACTCAAAACAAAATTTACGAAACAACCCTATAGTTTAAGTCACTTTCTAACACTTCGGATACAAGATTCCCAAACAATTCAGCTCTTGTAGTCATGATCATAAACTTTTGCCATCAGTTGGAGTGCATTCTTCTTATGTGTTACAGTACCAGGAGATTTTAAAGTATCAATTTCATGTGCTCCCGCAGGTGATTCCCAATCAAACGAGTAAATAAGATTCAAAAGAGTCATTTCCATTGTTACAGCCGCCCTCGATATCCCAGGACAAATTCTACGACCAGACCCGAATGGGATCAACTCAAATTCCGTCCCTTTGTAATCAATACTACTGCCACTACCCATGAACCTTTCTGGCTCAAACTCTTCAGGTCTTTCCCAGCAGTTTGGGTCTCATCCTACTGCCCATGCGTTCACATAGACTAAAGTCTTCTTGGGTATCTTGTATCCATTTATAACACATCGATCTATTGCTTCTCGTGGGACTAATAGCGGTGTAACTGGATACAATCTAAGCGTCTCTTTGATTACTGCTTTTAGATGTATGAGCTTGTCAAGATCATCTTCATGTACTTTCCCTTTGTTTCCGATAACATTTCTCACTTCTTGTTGAAGTTTCTTTAGAGACTCCGGGTTCTTTATAAGCAACACCATCGCCCACACCACAGTCGCAGCACTTGTATCTGTTCCCCCTAATTGAATATTCTGGGTAGCTCATGATAGTCAAGGCATATATTAAATTAGATCTATAGACTATCGTATCGGAATTATGGATTAGTGAAATGTAAGTCACTCACCATGAGCACTGCTTTGTGAACCTTCATGTAATGCTTGTAATGCATCTTTAAGACAATTTATTTGTATTATGTAATGTATGGGTCAATATGGGTCAAATTCGTTTGGGTCAAATCTCTTAACCCAAACAGCCCGTTAGCATTAGTTAATGTAGTTATGACAGTTATGTATTTGACAGTTACAAACGGTTATCTTGTAGAATCGACACAATGGTTGACCTTTGAAAGGTTGTGTCGTTTCACAAGATATAAATACTCTAAGTTTATTATCAATGTAATTAAGTCCTTTTATATTTTACTGTTTCATTGAAATTCACTTACAAACAAACACAAAACAAACGTTGCACATAATATGTCAAACATCAAACACATGTTAGAATGCAATTGTCTTCGACCAAAACCTGTGAAAAGACCCCAACATGCTTTAATGTGATCAAAAGTGAGATTGACTGAGGAATCTGGATCGTGCTTGAGTTTTAGCAAAATATCAACCATGTCTTCTTGCATTATGTTCGGTCCGTTTGGATTTAAATGTTCATCGATGAGTTGTTGGTAGAACTCATCCATGTCTTTGACATTCTTTTCAAGCCTAGCAATGCTTCCATTGAGTTTATCATGCCACCCCATGAACAGAAACTTGTCTTTGAAATAAAAGTGGACAAGCAAAGCCTGACACTCTAACAGATTCTTTTGAAGTCGTATGACTTCTTGCTGTTCGTTAGCATATGCAGCCGATCTCTTCCCAAAAGCCACTCTAGAAATGATGTTACTCGTGAGAATCATCACAGTTTCACTCAAGTTTACTAATTGTTTAGTTAAAATTTGAGTCTTTATGGTATCTATCATGTTAAAAACTTCTTCTTCACGAACCCAACGGAACGAGTTAACATGTTTAACTGAGAAGAGATTAAGCATGCAAATCTTTCTCATTTTTCTCCAATATTCACTGTAGGGTGAAAAAGCTATATCCTTGTTATCGTATGAAATCGATGAGCCTGTTAACACAGGTCTTGTGCAGAAGTTCAAATCATTTGTTTTCATTACTTCTTTGGCTATTTCAGCAGAAGAAACTATGAGGGCCTGAACCATACCAAGGCGAAGGGACATTAAAGGGCCATAACGTTTTGAAAGACGCCATAAGTGGTCAGAGAGGTCAGACATATCTAGCTGATGCAGGTTTCCTATTATAGGAAGTCCGGGAGGTCCGGGTGGTAGTGGAAGCAGGGTTTTTGACATAAAGCTTCTAAGTATCGAGATAAGGTAAAGGAAGAAGAGAACGAGAGCCGATAGTGTGACCATAAATGGAGCCATTGTTAGAAATGAGCCCATGCTATCTTGGTGTGTCGCTTATATAGTAGATAAAATGAGACCACAAACTGCAAAATCTTTCATGTGTGGCCTTTGTATTTATTGCACACAATAAGTATAATGTACACCACAATTGACTGAGAAAAATGTATATACTAGATAACTTGATTTCAAGTTTGTACCAATCATAATAAAGGTCGAAGATAATGAGAACATCTGTGGTCCATCGCCCTTTTTTTATCGTGCCCATGCATTATCGTTTTCCTTGAAACTTCGTTCATCTTTAACGCTCATTAGATACAATAGTCCTAATTTCACAAGAAGATCACACCAACAGTTTTATGTCTCAAGCCTGAGAACATATGGAAATGCCAACCAGTTTATGACTCGTGAAGTTACTATTAATTTCCATAGTTTCGCTATGGGCGCTCAGATAAAATGTATATTGACTTAGCTCGTAACTATTCTGTGTTAATGTAAATTCTCAAAACAATAAAGAAACCTCAGCATTTGCAAATGCCAAGTTGATAATCAAATTAAATTCAACGTATATCTTTCTTGAACAGCGACATTTTATCAAAAACAAGGTAACATCCGAAAAAACTATTATTAAATTCAACATTCATGCTGTGTTTGTATGAATCATTTGTTCCATAAAATCAAATGTTTACTGATACAAAAAATGGCGACACATTGTGTCTTGAAGATTATTTAGTACAGTTCATTAAAATCAAGTCTTTTGCGGATACAAACAACGGCGATTGCTGACAATTGTTTCGGAGCTGTCGTGGGTTGAATGGTTTGTTTGTTATTTATAATGAGACAAGATTCTCTCAGAGTTATGCTATATCTAGAAAAAACTTTGATGTGGAAAAAATGTATACGTAATGTAACAAATGGATACGCAGTGTAGTATAGCCACACACACCACAAATCGCCCCACAGTAGTGAGGCTGTTCACCTTCGTGAACAAAACACACCCTTACTCGCCTCTCACCTTCACAGTTCATCCTCACCTCACGTGCTCCCCCCTCCCCTCCCTTCAACATACCCAGGAAAAACGGTAATGTTACGGGTAGAACACATCCATTCTTTCAAATTTATTACCCACACTCCTGATGATATATAGAACTAAATACAGAATAATGCTGGCGAATATTGTAAGTCAAAGATGAAGAAAACATAATAGCCAAATATGGCTTTCAAGATTGTTAATCAAATGTTTTTAGTTTAGTTTCAACCACCATGTTAAAATTGGAGCGACCAGTCAAAACAAATATACCTAAAAATTTGGTTATTGAGTAAGGATGATACAATTTTGGTGCCTAATTCTTCCATTTGTCCTCTTTAGGGTAAAAAAAATGCATATTTAGCCATGTGTTTAGATAACATCAAGGTAACAATTTAGCATATAAATACTGATTTAGCCATTTTAATTTATGCTTGACTTCTCTAAGGTGTTAGATTAATGAGCACTATTATATCGAGCTAGAAGATGAATATTTAGCCGAGAAGTACTTAGCCATTTTAGTTTATGTTTAACTTCTCTAAGGTCAACTGATCATTGAGGAGTGCATTCCTCATGACTATCGTGGGTTATTTGAGACAACAGTAGCAATTAGAGTAGTAAAGATAAGCCAATGCTACAAACACCATATATTGAATCAGTTACCACATGCATTGGTAAAACTTACATTAGCTTCGGTAGAATTTCACAAATCCAAAAATCATCGATGTAATTGTAAGCTTCCAAAAATCGTCATTCCTAGCTCCACATCTTGCACCATAGCCATCATTTTTTCCGTCAATAATCGTTGGAAATTATACAACCATCCAAGTGATCAATAAGAAGTAGCTTCTGTGTAGGGCAAAAAAATGAACCCCTTTTCCAAAATTCTCAGATCATTGATGTGTTCTGAGCATGGTTCATAAACTTTGAGAGGAGCAAACTGTATGTCCTCCGTTATAGTTTCCATTATAGGATCACCGCTCTTCCTGAATCCCAATAATCTCCTTAATGATGGATCAGGTGTGTTAATGGTGAATAGCTTTGTAAAAGATTTCATAACACCACCCTCCTCCCCCATTATCCATACGCCATAAACTAGTTTCTTGGCCTCATAAATGTGTGCAGACACAACAAAAGACTCATTTAGCATAGAGATGGAGATACCTACAGAAACCTGGTTTAATATACTAACCGGGAGGTTTACGTCTTTAAATTCATGGGTAATTAAATCAAATGACACGATCAAACTCTTAGGCCAATGCTAATGGTGACCATAACTATTTTTGTCACCCCTACCGTATCGGCAGCATCAGTTTTCTCTCTCCAAGGCTACACTCAACCACAATTTGCTAATGGTGACCACAATGACGACCGCAACCTTTTTTATTTTTGTTAAATTGAAATTTCATTCATATATTATGCCAATATTAACTATCAAGTGCAATATCAAAGATTGAAGTAAATTTTATCAACTAAAAAGTATCGACTCTTCTTCCATAAACGTTTCATCATTCTTCTTCTGTGATTACGAGGTAACTTCTTGTTTCTTTTTTTTCCTCCAGTCTCATATATCTTCAACAATAACATATATTGCGTCATATACATGCCTACAATCAGTTTCATGTTCTTTATCTTTTTCAAAATCTGCTTGCACTGTTCACATAATATTTGCTAAGAAGTTTTCTTGATATGGTATTTTTTTTTTGGGTAAAAGGGATTTTTCAGGTAAAATGCATTACAACAAAAAAAACGTTAAAGTACAAAGGATGGGGCGAATCCCTCATCTCAGCCCGATTAGGGCGACAGAAATGCACACATGTGCAACTTACATGAACCACTAAAAACCAAATAGTGTACTAAAAGACAACAAATTCAGAAAAAAAAAGAGGGTATATATTTTGATTTCTTCTTGTTGGTAATTCAAAGAAGGAAATAAACAAACAAAATCAACAAAGGAAGCGGAAGTTTTATTCAAATTACTAAACCAAATTAGCAAGGACAAATTCAAATGTATCAAGCACAAAATTATCATTAAAAGGTACAAAGAAAACTAATGTCATTGACATCTATTTATAAGCAATCAATAATCTAAAAACAACCAAATCTTAAACCAACTCAAATTAGAAAACATAACAAAAACTAATGTCTAATTAAAACAAAATTTACGAAAAAAACCCTATAGTTTAAGTCACTTTCTAACACTTCGATACAAGATTCCCAAACAATTCAGCTCTTGTAGTCATGATCATTACTTTTTGCCATGAGTTGGAGTGCATTCTTCTTATGTGTTACAGTACCAGGAGATTTTAAAGTATCAATTTCATGTGCTCCCGCAGGTGATTCCCAATCAAACGAGTAAATAAGATTCAAAAGAGTCATTTCCATTGTTACAGCCGCCATCGATATCCCAGGACAAATTCTACGACCAGACCCAAATGGGATCAACTCAAAATCTGTCCCTTTGTAATCAATACTACTGCCACACTACCCATGAACCTTTCTGGCTCAAACTCTTCAGGTCTTTCCCAGCAGTTTGGGTCTCGTCCTGCTGCCCATGCGTTCACATAGACTAAAGTCTTCTTGGGTATCTCGTATCCATTTATAACACATCGATCTATTGCTTCTCGTGGGACTAATAGCGGTGTAACTGGATACAATCTAAGCGTCTCTTTGATTACTGCTTTTAGATATATGAGCTTGTCAAGATCATCTTCATGTACTTTCCCTTTGTTTCCGATAACATTTCTCACTTCTTGTTGAAGTTTCTTTAGAGACTCCGGGTTCTTTATAAGCAACACCATCGCCCACACCACAGTCGCAGCACTTGTGTCTGTTCCCCCTAATAGAATATTCTGGGTAGCTCAAGATAGTTAAGCAATGTTGCTAAATCGGTCAACTTCGGCGATTAATCACGATTAATCGTTAATCGGCCGAGTACCTTGTCGATTTTTTAAAATCGGTCGAAAAATCGGCCTAGGATAAAATCGACACTAGCGGTCAAAAAATCGGCCGAATCGGCCGAATCGGCCGATTAATCGGTCGAATCGGTCAAAATCGGCCGAATCGGTAAAAATCGGCGAATCGGGCAACCGTCGGTCATTTTAAAAATAATAATAATTTAGGCATTATACTTAATTTGGGGATCGTATATTTCACTTATAACGCACAATGGGCATCATAATTAGAATTGGAGCCTTTTATTGAGGTTTGGAAACATAGCAGGCTTGGAATTGGTTAAGATTTTTAGTTTGGTCTCCATAAATACCAAAAAACTGCATGAAATGCCAATCCGATTAATCACCGATTAATCCCGACTTGACCGATTACTGCATGCGGGGTGGTCGACGCCCGACTACCGATTCACGATTTTTGCAACATTGTAGTTAAGGCATATAATAAATTAGATCTATAGACATGCGTATTGAATTATGGATTAGTGAAATGTAAGTCACTCACCATGAGCACAGCTTTAATGTGATCAAAAGTGAGATTGGTGAGGAATCGGATCGTGCTTGAGTTTTAGCAAAATATCAACCATGTCTTCTTGCATTATGTTCGGTCTGTCTAGATTTAAATGTTCATCGATGAGTTTGTTGAGTTTATGATATATAAAATACAATAAAACATAAAGACATCAAGAGTACACAGCGGAAGACTAAAGATCATAACAAATAAATTAATTAACTGAAAGTATGCGTAGCGTACCTCTTTGCGAATGTCAGATCCCTTGAGCAAAACAAAGAAGTACTAATTGGTGTAAGAATAATGTCTTACAACCACGTTCTTGTACACACGAATTAACCAACGAATCAAGCGAATGCTAGATCTAACACAAGTCCTCGTTTAAGAAAAACGAAACCAAACTCCCTTACTAATGGGGTGCTCGGCCGAATATGACTAGAGAGAGAGAGGAGAGATCTAGGGTTAATTCAATGCACAAGTGTATGAAACCCTAGAACCTAACCCTCTTTATATACTAGTAGGGAAACTTTGGGAACAAGTTAGGGATTGGGTTGAAACCCATTACCCTTGGCCGGCCATAGGACAAGCCCAAGGGAAGACCCAGACTTTTCATTTCAAGTTTTTCCATTTCTAATCCTTCTCTTTTCATTTAACGGTCGTTAGTCATTTTTTTCCGTTAAATACTTAACGATCGTTAACCGGACTTAATGTGCAATAATTAATCGTAAACATAAACATTAATTATTAACTTTAATTCTCATTCGCTAATGTGTGCAATCCCGTGGTCACGAGTTCGAATCCGGACATTCACATTTTGTAAATATATACATTCCCAACAGCTCCCACTTGGATATGTTTACAAAGCGTGAAATGACATTGGTTAGCGTCTAGCAACACGCCAATGCCCCGTACAACTTCGTGTATGGTTTTCTCGGAGAAAAACCAAGTTTGATGATTCATCATCATATTCATCCTTTTGTTTCTAATACCATGTTAATAAGAATATAGATCTCACTCATTTCTTAATTAACTATTACTGTTTCGCTTTATATGATTGATTAAGATTACCAATTCTTCTGAACATATTCCAGAAGACCTTGGGTATGGCCATACAAACATCTTAACAGTCCTACGAGGGGCCCTGATAGTATTATACTTCAAAATAAATTTGAAAAACAAATCCCATTTTGACTACAAGCGAGGATTCATACAATTTCGCAACACTTCAAAACAACCCTTATAACTACGATTACGTGTAGCGTTAGATTGCTTCACAAAAATGCACTACATCCATGACATATCTCTTGTATCTCAAGTCAGGGGATAAATATCCATGATATACTTAATGACAAAGATCCATAAAGTATTATCATGCGGGTGGGATAAGTCCTATACTCAATACATTGAATATCATCTAAAATTAGTCATGCTACGCATCAATATACTTTCAAGTATATTCTAACTAATACTCAAATTTGTCTTAATTCAATATCATTCCCATGTTATTGATTGACAATGGACTATTTAGAATAACTTAAGTTATTCAAGGATTTAAACATGCAAATATAGGATAATATCACAATAAATGAATAATAAACATAACAAAATACTTTATTTCATTTCAATAATAATGTTTACAATATCCTTTTATCCAAATACTAAATAGATCAATGCATGATAATTCTTAGTTAATGAATTTTGCCACAAGTCATGCATCTCATACTTGTCGACAAGGCATAATTTCAACTAACTTTGATCTATAGGAATTTTGAGAATACTTATTTCAAAAATTCAATAAGTGAATTTCTTGTATGTGTTTACACATATCTTGATATTGTCATATCATTCCATAAGGTGCGTGACAATCTGAACCACCTTTATATGACAATCATCTTTCAAAACTTTTAAAGTTTAAAGTATTCTTTATTCTTTAATGTATAATGCAACTATGCTCTTAAATGAGCATAACTAGTCAACATGGTCATCATCAAGGATACCATGACTAGAATTGAGTGTCATCTCAATTATACTAGCATAATTGTGCACAACAATATGCTCTTTAAATATCTGTAAACTTTTGAACAGTTCTAGTGTAATGTTGGTGCCTACCAAACTCAAGTTTGTTGGCAATGACAATTATGAAACAATTGTCATATAATCATCCATAGAATCTAGGAGCATCTCCAGATTGTGGAATGTGATTCTAAATCCAAACATATTCCTTTAAAATATTTATTATACTAACAACTTTCAATGTTGTCAAATCATCTTGTAATCAAGCATGACACAACAACTTTATACACAACATGATGTTCATGATGAATCCTCAAGTTAAACTTTAAGATCTCATCTACAAAGATATGTATTCATCATGTTCTATTTGACTCTACCGCATTACTCCCTCCGTCCCTATAAATGTTCACTTTTGACTTTTAAATATTGACCTATTAGTTATATAATACTTGATAAAAATTATCATTAAAGTATTTAAAACACAATTCATTCATATATTTTGTATCAAGTATTATATAAGATAAACACAAATATTTAAGGTCAAAGTTGAATAAGTAAGACTTTGAAAGTCAAACGTGGACAGGGAGGTAATATATATCCAAGGTTTATGTTTTTTTCCAAATCTTACAAACGAAGTTTCATTACCAACTAAAACTTAATTTAGGTGGAATGTAGTTGCCCATACAACTTATAAGATTTAAAATAATACTCCCACTAGCTTTCAGGAATACTTATGAGCTATCTCATTTTAATTATTAAATCTACATGGATTTAATATTAAACATAAGAATCATCTCTTTGATGCATGCATATATATCCATTCATGAATTCTTGCAGCTGTACATATTTAAGATTATTTGAATTCATAAAAACTCCTTTGCATTACTTATCGTCCTCGCAAAAGTAATTCCAAAACAAAGAGTTTTATATTCATTGTCAAAATTTCATATCAATGAAACTAAGTATGACAATTATAATCTTTATACTTCTATTTAATGTATCTAGGAAAGAATATTCAATCATAGTTAACTACTTAATTATGATTAATATTATTATCACTAGACATGCATTAAATATGTGTACAATATTGTCCACATGATTTCTACCCAAAGATTTAAACCACTAGGATTTTCATCCTTTGAAGAAAATCATCTTCATTTAAGATAAACCAAGTATCTAAATTTGATTATCTTTATGGACAACATCTCTACATTCATAGTATGATTAATTTACCACAATTCAACATTTGGTAAATTCATCATCATGATTAACATGCTTACCATGATCCTGTAACTCATAATCCTCAGCATATTAAATATCTGAGATATCCTTACGGATCTATGAATGACAATTCCATCATATTAAGGTCTATCATTTTCATGTTTAGCCTCATCATGATATTTGCTAGTGCATTTTAGAAGATTATGTATTTTGTAATTCAATCTTTCAAGATCTAAACAAAACTCCCACTTGCCTTTAAAAATTTAAAGATTACTTTAAAATAGTTTAGCAAGTAGAGCAACAATACATTGTTCTCTTTTGGGATATTACAAAAACGTTGACAGTTCCTAACATTAGTTTGTTACAACTCACTCTATAAGTAGTTTAACAAATTGAGAACTTCATTTATAAGACTTAATGTGATTCATCACATTCCATAAACAAATGGTGTCTTATTAATCTTCTAGGTTGGAGTCTTATTGAGTATATTCAATCTATACTCAATCTACTAACCTTGATAACTTTGGAAGAAACTATAGTTATCTTGAATCAAATAATGCCAACAGATTTTGATTCTTCCAACAGAACATACCATAAAACTATGGTATTTCCTTAGAATTAATATTGTAAGAAAATCTAACAATATTTTAGATAACCATCTACTCTTTTGGCTTACCTATTTACCAACAAAGTAAAACTTAATGGTACAATAGAATTACCAAGTCAATTGCATGTATTATAACACTAATATTTTTGACCAAGTCCAAAGACATATTAGTTATAATCCCACTATACGTTATAAGTCATTGATCAACTCATTGACTTCATGCATATGTCTTAAAACATAGCAAGTTAACGTCTTACTTTATATTGTAAGTCTTGTATTAAAAGACTTCATGTTTGTGACTTTACAAAATCATAAACATTTATAATTAAAGTAATTATGAACACCACCTCTGGTTTCAATTCATATTTCAAGTTAATATTTACTACATATATTTAAGTCATTCAACGAATACTTAAATTCAAGGTAGTATTAGATTACTTCATTTAATTATGTCATTCCATGAAAATGTTCCATGTAAGCACTCAAATCATCTATGCTCGTTCTCACGACACGTGGATATTTTACCTTGGGCTACAATCTAGTTCACGTTCTCACGTAACATAAATTGTAACTACAAGTGTTTCTTAAATATTGAATGACATAAATATTTAAAATAAAGTAGTCTTTGTTATCATCTTGACACATGTTCTTAATAGGGCAATCATACATATTTAAATGTATACTTCCTATTAGAACGTTATTCTCTTACTTTTCAATCAAGAGAATTCATTTAAATCATATTAATATGTATTGTACCTTGCACACAATAAAGATTTCTCCCACTTGTGCATGGAACAATATCATGTAACATATAAACAACACGATACACGTTCGTTTATTTTGATTAATATGATTTGTGTCATAGATATAACAAGTAGATGTAGGACTATATTGTTTAGTAAGGAAACGCACATGACTCTCCTTAAAAACATAAGTGCCTACAATTTGAAAGTAATTATCTTTGAAGATAATCTGGGTTACTACACAGGAAATAATGCTTGTAGCTCCCTTTGAATTAGAAATCAATAAAAGCAACTTCTTATTCAGTAATGCAACACAAATGCTCCCACCTGAATCGACAACATTGTAAGTGTTACATAACCATGAAAACAACTTGCTTGCTATTTACTTTCCTACACCTTTAAAGAACCATACGTAATCATTACTAAGGTACTAAAAGGTGTATTCTACTATATGAATGATGGGTTATCCATCAATGTTATTAACTTGAAAAATTGGATATGCAATTTCTTCCTTATGAGCCTACCATTCCCATCTTGGTATGTAGTACCTTTAAAGGCTAAAGCAAAACAACTAGATAAAATATGCTAGTTTGCCTTTTACCAATTTTTGCGGTAATTAGTCTAGCTTCTAATCTAGTAACTCATATACATGTTTTCCAGTTAACCAACATTCATGTTGTTACAAAGGATTCATTCACCAAATGAGGGTAATGAAATCTTTATGGAAAATAAGATGTGAAATTCATTGCTAAGAGTTACATTAGAATTTAGACAATTCAAATGTTCCTATTATACCTTTCTCATTCATGAAAAGGAATAGGATTGAGTCTCATGCTTCTCCCATGGAAAAAGAGACTTCGTTTATCTTTTCGGTAAATTATTCTCGATCAAACATTTGTTTGAAAGCAGAATGGATCAATTTACTAATCAAAGACTAAACCACGTTTACGGTTAAATGTTGCATTTATACATTCAAAAGAATTACAAAATTCAATTTTAGTATTTTCGATAATTAACCTTTTCAATAAACAATTAAATACCCAAGGTTCATATTCATATAACCAATTAATTATTATTGAAAACTAGGATCCAAATTGTCATAATTTCATCACGTCGGTTGATCTGCTAGTAATGAACCTCATACAAAATGGTAGAGCTTTTGCTCAATTGCCAATATCAATTGCAATTCCTAGATTTATGGGATTTACATATAGCCAATATCAATTGCCATGTAAACATGTTTTATCCCCATCTTATGCCTTGAGTTGCTAGTTCTC